>JANPWX010000200.1:0-21098 GCA_024734555.1 Trochalopteron elliotii
TTTTTTTTTTTTATTTTGAAAAAAGCATTGCAATCAACTTACCCTCTTTGCCTTTAAATCTTTCCTGATCATATCTGTTGTAGGCAGCTGGAATAGGTTGCTTATTTCGTAAAGTGGGATCCTAAAACAGGTTAAATAACATTTGTAAAACATACTAAAAGGTATTTGATGGGTTTTGAATTTCATACTCAAGAGTATAAAACCAGTTCATTTTCATAGGAGTTTCAATGCATTTGAAAACTTCTGGTGTTTACATTCAATATCCACTTACAGTCTTATGGAAACAGAGTTTAGTACTGAATGCAAGGAGAACAACCTGAGGCAAAACTAAAATAACAAACAGTAACAAACTAACTAACATTACTAAAATTTCTACTGAGTTTTTGTTATACTTAAAGAATTAGTGAGGAAAGAAACATCAACTGACAATTAATGATTAAGGCTTCAGCCACACAAAATTTCCCTTGTCAGCCTGATTAAGATAAAATTTTGCTAAATAAAATAAATAAAAACAAATTTTGAGGAAAAAAGGCATTCTGGGAAAAAAGTTTTTTTAAAAGCACCAATCTAGAGGCACACTCAATACCAATTCAATTCTTTATGTGAATGGCTTAGTTATGTATTCGCACCTTTTCTGAGTGGGACATTTGAATAATGCCATGCACAATTTAAGAAATTCAACATAAATCAAATATTTACATGCTGGAATTAATTTTGCTGTTTAAATTTAGTTCTTTGTTAAATGCAGTAGCAGCAAAAACAAAATACAGCATGATTAAACAGCTTTTAGAGCAGACTACCACCATGTTCAAAGATGTATTAGGTTTAATAGAACACAATAGTAAACACCACAATTCTAAACAAATCCTGTCTAATACCTAGATAGAAGTAAACAATACAGCTCTAAGTCTGTCCTGCTTTATTACAGGCAAAAGAAAGCTGGTTCAAGCTGTTCCCACTCATGAGTCATGTTCCAGATTCTTAAACATTTGCTACCCTATCTGTCAGAAAAGCAGCAAAACATTTCATTTGAAATGGCAGCACTCTCATCAAATACATTTTTTGCAAATACATGCAGCATGTGGCTAATGCTTGATAGATGCAGAAGCTGGCACTAACAGATTAATCTCTCAGTAACAAGAGCATATTGAACTAATTAAACTAATATATTCAACTCTTTAAATACCAATAAATGCAACTTAAGCCAAAGAATAGCTGTGAAGTTATGCTTGAAAAATGTGCACTTTTTGGAAGTAAACCAAAACAAATAGTGTATGTAACACTGAGAAGACACTGTCCTCTCACCGTTGGTGCCCCAGCCCTGGTGCTCGGCCAAACACCGCCCTTACCGTTGGTGCCGTGTTTGGTGCAGGTCTTTGCTCGGGTGCTCGGCCTTCTTCTCTGGCTTTCACTGATTGAAGAATTGCAAAAATATTCTTGGCAAAGTTCTGAAAAAGATATCAGGTACCTGTGAACCTTACTGACCATCTGCATTTCACATAACAACCATCCAAGTAGAAGACACCACTTGGTTAACTTACATTTCACCAAAAACCAAAACTGGTGCACCAGTTTTCTAAATGGCTGATTTCTGACCCCTTTTCTGTGACAGGACCCAAACATGAACAGGGTTTTAAGGCATCATTGCTACCTTCTATTCTTTAAGGCCCACACCTGCTAACTCTATCTGGCTTCATTACATCACAAGGTAAACCAAACTCCTCTCAAAGCACTTGTAACCTTTAAGCTACAGAGTTAAGTGTACACAGTGTCTCTTACTAATGACAATTTTTAGTAATGCTTCATCAGTAAAAGAAGTCTTTTATCAGTCAGGGGAAACAGCTTTTTTTACTGGTTCAGAATAATATAAAGTATTCACAAAATGCTTACACTGTTCCAGAGTATTGTGTAGCAACACTAAAGTGGTGTTAACACCACTGGCATCGTGAAACAAACATATGAATTACAAAACAAAGACTTCTGGGGTGAATTTTGTAGAAATCACTTAGAGAGTTGTACTGCAAAGCTTCCCTAAGCCTGCTCACTTGGTCTCAGTGAACATCTTGTCAATCCACTGCAAGCCACCAAGGGCAGGAATTGGAAGACCACTTATAAAGGCAAAGCCATCCCCTGGGCAAACCCAGTTCTTTTGACAAAGTCTGAAAGAACTCACACAAAACTATGGTTTAAAGTTTTAAATTTAGAATTCTTTTCAGTCAAAAAAATCCCAGGGAAAAAACCTTTCAAGAGCTGCAAGCCATGCACATATCAATTACATGAGGATACTCAAAGTCTAAACTGCAGGCTATTTTACTGCAAATTCAGATTTCTCCCAAAATGTGGCCTGGGCATCGTGTCAACCACAGTTTTTGTCATTGCTGTGCTTTATCACACACTGTCTCTAGGAAACCAGGCTCCTCCATCTTCTGAAACTTGCAAGGAGGAACTAATTAACAACAGGAGCAATGTTGTAGGAGTGATTGTCCATGCAAGAAGCCAAATCTTCCAGTCACGAGGAAGTTACAACCAACATTCATATCCATATTTTACTCATAAAACCTATAGTTAACATAGTCCTAAAGGGAGCTTGAACTTCAAATGATGAATTTTTCAAAGGCCTTTAAACATATGGGATTTCAATAACCTTAAATTGCACATCCTAGACCAAACTCAGGTAAAAAAATCCCAGAAGATTCTTTCTCCCATCTCCTGAAAACAAGCCACTAATAAGCATAGAATTAGAAATGTTCTTGCTGATGTCTTTTTTTCCACTGCATGAAAATGCAAGACCCCCAGGGCCACAACTAATGGCTGTTTGGAAGGGGAGAAAACCAGCAGTGTTTTAACAAGCACTCAAACTAACATCATCCTCTTGCTGGTCACTGCCTGGTCAGGGATATGGGATTCTATTAGTGTGACAGAAAAATGATTGAACAGGAATCCATTGCATGTAGCAACTGATTTGTAAAGCCCTGCAGAGTTGAAGACTGCTAAGTGCTCATTGTTCATCCCTTCAGAGATCAGAATATGAACATCCATTAGCTTCTGTCCTAGATTTAGTTCAACTTAATAATCAAGTGCAACATTTTTACTACCAAAAACTTCTGATCTGGGGGACAGAGCAGAAAAGAGGGAAAAAAAACCCAAACATCAAAATATTTGTTTCTCTGCACAGATGCTCTATCCCTTGCCAACACAGTGACTAACACACACCAAATCAAGTTACTATCACTGGTGGTAATTTAATGCCAGGACGTTTGTGGAGAAATCCCAGGGCCAGTCAAATCAGACTGCTCTGATGAGGAAGGCTTAATGAAGTCACACCACTAACTAAACTTCTTTTGTAATAAAAATACTTCCATCACAATATATCACAGTTTATTCTAAAAAATTGCAGTCTTTATTCTCTCACCATAACCTTAATACTCATTAACAAAGACTTCTAGTCACTACAGCAGCTTTATCATGCTAGCAAAAATAAATAAATTTTTTTCTAATAGTGATTATCAAGGATAAACACTGGTTTCAGCTTCATTGAAAACAATTCTAGAGGAAAAAATTTTGAAGGATACTTCATCTCATTCATCTGACAAAAATAAAACCTTAAATCTAACATGTAAAACTACAAGTATATACCCTGTTACACAATATGGCTTACAGTCCTTCAAAACTTTCCTACAGCTAAGTTGTAACCAATTTTTAATCTAATTTACACTCTGGTGTTTCACTGCCGAGAAAGAGGAGCCTAAGAAAAACCATGTAAACCCAAAAAAACTCTCATTTGAACTGACAGCAAGGATTTCTTGGACATGCAGCCCAGGAAATCAAGAGCTGCAGAATGTTGTAAACATTGTCCAGACTCAGACTGGGGCTGGAGAAGGAGGAATTGAGCCCCAACTGCATTTCTTTATACATTTGCTTGATATGCTGAGACATACTGCTAAATCCTTTACAGCCACTGGCAGACTGAAAGGCATGATGCTGTGCCAAAAAGGCAATATTCCTATCACACATTTTCAGTAATTCCTATATATGGCATGACAAGAAAAAAGAAAACAGCATTGAGATGGCCTCATAAAAGTACAGCAGAAATTAAAACACTGCTCATAAGGAACATGAAGTTATAAGCTGTATATTTAAAAGAAAATATTTTGCACATCTAAAATTAAAGCACATATTTAAATCTGGAATTCAAACCAAAAAGTAAAAAATCTTTTAAGGCATCACTCTCCTATGCCTCAGAATATGTCTTCAATTTGCAAACTGTTCACCAACTTAGAAGTTGATTTTCTCTCCTCCCTGCTCTTGTAAATTCACAACTGCAGGGACTCACCCCTCAAACTCTTCTCTGCACACTTTTGAGCTAGACAAGCCATGCTGGGGTACACAACAAGCACAATGCCACACAGGAGATTGGAGATTAGCCACCTGAATAAACAGGTGTTTGTGATCCTGCCTTCAGGACAATGGTAGCTTGAGAAATTCACTTTACATTACTGGAATTTGTATTGCTAAACAACTGAAAGCAGAGCACATGATGACACTGTCAAGCTTCAGATTAGGAAGCCCAAAAAAATGTTGATAAAACTGCACTTGTTACTAACTGTTGGGGGGAAAAAATAAAAACCAGACACTCCTTTCACAAAAACTTAATCTGGGCATTTCTCTGTGTTCCACTCAAAAAGTTAACTGTGTATTACTAAAGCTGAACTGAAAACATAGCTATGAGTATATTTGCTCCCTGTATAGTTGTGGACTATGCTCCCTGTACATTTATGGACTATGTTTTCAGTAAAAAGGTGCAATTTTCACTTGTTATATGTTATCTTCACTAAATTTTTATAGCAGGAATATTATATGAAAGACAACAGAAACATTTAATTGGAAATGTTAATTCAGAAGTATGAAAGAGCAGCAACACTGTAACAGCCTGAAGATACAGTATAGCATAAAATCTGAAAAATCCCAATCCCCTTGATACATAACTCTAGTTTATTTCTCCTATGAATGCAGCATATGGAAATACATCGTTTTTTAATAGTTATGTTAGAGTAGTGTTTAAGGAATTATTTTATACCTGACCTAAATATTCCTTCAGGAAACATAATGCTTTATTCTACAGATTTCTGGTCAAATTCAAGGCACGTATAGACAAAACAAGGTTTTTTTATTGCTCAGTATAAATAAATCTTTTTAAATCTGGCCCATCTTTGCTTTATATGCTGCATTCAAAATACTGGCAGTAGTGCCTGGCAGCAATAAAAGAATCTGCCTAGTTTTACTAAATCCTGTATAAACTGGAGTTTGGGCACTCAGGCTGTACCATTTTAATTGTGCACCACCTGAAGGACTAATAAGAACACCGGTTGCCTGACACACCTTTCCTTTTTCAATTTGCTAATAAAGTCCCACTGCTGTGAATTTCACAAACGTGAGACAATTCTGCCACCTAGAGCCCACACATGGGATGCTTTTACAATCAATTTCCTTTAAAATATCCAAAATTTTACTCCCAGACCTCTTAGTTGTCTAAAGTGATTAAAACACTATTATTCTTGCTTCAAAATTGTTTTTCCAGCTAAATTAAATTACTGAAACTGCAACTGTAACAGATATTATAACTGTAGTATTAATCTCCTCACAGGTGACTTCACTAGTAAGAACGGTCAAGAGTCATCAGAACAAAAATGAGACTTGAAAGTAACTGAAAACATGATTTCTCACAACATTTACTTCAAATACAGTAGTTACTGTGAAAAGGATCAAACCTATAAAGAAAATACATTAATTTTAAAAATAAAATATTCAAGTACTAACTGCAGTAGTAATATTTTGCAGATGGTAACACAAAACTAAAAATCATGACCACCACAAAGAACAGCTCCATATGCAGAAAAAAAAAGTTCTGCTCTTCAATGTATACAAGAATACAGAAGACCACAAAATAACAACATTCTGGTATAGTTCAGATGCTGTATTAGATAAATTTGTAATTGTGGGTTACATCCAAGGTAAATGCCACACAGCAGGAAAATGCCAATCCCTCTACCTACGTCAGCTATAAACTCCAATCATCCTACTCAGGTCTGGTCTCCTCTCACCATGCACACAAAAATATCCAGAAGCTGGGGGAGGCACAGTGGGGAAATACAAATCAAGATGATGAAATTTAATACATAAAACTCAGTCAAAAGCTATGAAATTAAATTGGAGCTTGAAGTCCATTCCCTTCTGTATTAACATCTTGTGTCATGGATAACAATACACTGGATATCAAGTAACTTTCCCAAAGAAAAGTACAGAGAACTAGTACATTAAAACAGGGCTGCAATAACTAAAGATATAAAAGCTGAAAAACCATGAAGGCTTAAAAAACAATGTTGTTTATTTATTCAAATTACTTGTTATACAGTATAAGATTTCCATGCTTTCAAAACAAAACTGAAGAAAATGTGCTGGGTGGCCCAGTCTTTCACATACAAACAAAGGATATATAAATATAAGGATTAAGGCAGGTAAATATTTTATTTGATTCAGGCTTAGTTCCTACCTTGTTAGAAAGAAAAAAAGCACAATTTTATATTAAAACAGCTGTAATTTAGAATATTTTCTTCATTTTCTTGTATATATTAAGCAGGGAAAATATAACTACCCAGACTGCAAGAGAATCAAATTCACCAGTCTGCAGCAGTGAAGCAACAGCAAGAAAAAAAACAGACCATTGCTTCAACATCTCAACCTTGACCTTGTAAGTAATACACACTTACAGGAACAAGGTTACACTTACAAAAAGATACAATTTCATGATGTAAAGGTTATGAAACTACAGAGACTCAGCTCCACCTAACTCTGATCCCATGCCAATTCTTAGTAGTTTTTCCATTATAAACAGTTACCTGCAGAAAAAGCTCACATCCCAGCATTCTTAGATTTTATACACACCTAACTCCATTAGAAATAGGTGTACCTCAAATGCTTATTTCTCCTGTCTAACTTACATGGTTCTACTTCAGTGCTTTTCCCTGGACTGTCTCCAGGCAGGCAGTGATGTTAAGATGCCACAAAGGTCACTCTGGACTCCCAGTGCTTGCCAATGGCTTCAAAAGATTTACAGAAGGCTCAGGGAGGAGAAAATATTTACATATATGCTAAAAGCTGAGAAATGCACCAAAGCAGCAGCTGGGCCAGCTGCTCACAGATGTGTAAATGTGTCTGCCTGGACAATGCACCTACCTCAGGAGTGTGTAGCTACTGTTCAGCTTCTCAGCTGAAGAGATTTAGAAAGGTTATGTGCTATAACCTTCAAGACTTCCCATATCTTTGACAGGCTGGATTATGTTATTTCTTTGTACATAGGGTTAGAGTTGACTTGAGAGAATATAATTCTAATATACTTGCAACTGTGAGAAGAGATAACTGAAGAGTGCTGGCCGAAATTTAAAGTTTTAGCAATAATCTGTGTAGCATTTTCACACGAACTGGGTCTGGCTGAGGTGGAGTTAATTCTGTCCCAGCTGCCCTGGCAGTGCTGCACTGTGCCTTGGTAGCCAGAAAGGTGCTGATAAGAGCCCAGTGCTTTGGCTGCTGCTGAGCAGTGCTGGCCCAGCACCAAGGCTGTCTCCAGCACCCTCTCCTCACCAGTCAGGAGCTGGGCGGATCTTGAGGGGACAGACAGCCAGGACTGCAGGGATATCCCCCACCACATGACATCTGCATGGCAGGAAAAGCTAAGAGAAAGGAGGAGGGGCATTTCTTGTTACAATATTTGTCTTCTGGAGCAACAGCTAAATGTACCCAAGCCCTGCTTCCCAGGAAGTGGCCAGAGAACTCCTGCTGATGGGAAGTGGAGAATACATCTTTCGTCCTCATTTGCTTCCCCACATATCCTCTGTTTTTATTAAATTGCCTTTATCTTGACCCACAAATTTTTTTGCATCTTAATTTTCTCCCAGCCATCCTGCTGAGGAGGGAAGCAGCTTGGTGGGCACCTGCCATCCATCCAACCAAGGTCAACCTACCACACTCTACAAAAAAAAGGATGAGAGATTTTTATTCTTTTTTTTAAGAACATCTGAAATGCTCAGAGCTGCTCATATCAGAACACTGGTTCATTTCAAAAAGTTACAAATTCACAAGGCCATATTAGTGCATTTCCAAGATTCCAGCTTTAAGATTTCTCTACACACAAGTAGAGCATGTTCAACCCAGCCCACCCAGTTACCTTGCTGCTTATCTAAGAAAGAGTTCTGAGCAATCTGGGAGATTAAAAATAAATAACAAAATAGAAATCAACTACACCAGCAGCCACAGACAACCATACTCTCCAAATACACCTGTGAATGCTGAAACTCCTGCTTAGTCTACTTTAATTTGCTCCCACAGGAAAAATTCAAGTACCAAATACATTTACAGTAGAGATGAAATGAGGAGGCTTTTCCTTCAAAAAAGATTGCTGTTGCCTGCTACAGAAGATCATAAAAACAAAATGGTTTTTAGGAAAGAAAGCTACAGGAAGGATGTGAAAGGAAAGAATCAATTTCAGTATAAACAGGGGTTTTTTTTCTAGGTGTTCAATGGTTTGCTTTACAAAACAGCCTCCCATTTATCTAAAAACATGCACACAACTGAAACCTGTGGAGAGCACTGACACAAAACCTAATATTTCAAATATTTATGATAGTAAATAGTCTATGTATGGATTCAAAAACTCTTCCTAAAATTAAATCCCTTTAAACAATATATACTGTCAAAGAGTTCTAAAATTAAGTTACTATGAGAAGGAAAAAAAAATCCTTATACTAAACAAATGCAATTTGGCTCTGAACAGTGATCACATAAAAATGCACATTATTCATAAAAATCTAGAAGACTACACTACAGACTTGGAGAAAGCCAACAAATATTTAAAACAGACAGAGCAGGATGACTCATCTACTAGGAATTAAATCAAACACTGACTTTCCAAAAGAGGTAGAACTGCATAATAATCATACAGGAAACTATGGAAAAATAACTCAACAAAAAGTTTTAACCAAAACACGACAACAAGCAAGCAGATAAATGCAAATGTAGAAATCCTAAAGCCAAATGAGGACAGGTGAACTGAAATGTCAGATTTTACAAACAACAGGAACCTCACAGAAATCAGTAAATAGACACCAAGGGATCAGTGCAACATCTGATCAAAAGAATGTAACAGAGAGGTCATACAGACAAGGGACCTGTGTGAGGCATTACAGAAATCTCAAGGGTCAAACAGACTGGGAATGGCACAGCTGCTGAAGCACCTCCTACAACAGGAGTATCAATGCACTCAAATTACACATTCTCATAAACAAAAAAAAAACCACAGCCAGGAAAAAAAAATCTATCACTGTAATTTCAGCAAGGGGAGATTTGTGACAATGAAGACGCTGGCAATAATAGCAGCAGGTAAAAGGACAGAATGCATGAGAACTTTTTAAAATGTTAAAAAAGAACACTACATCACTGGAGACTTAAAAAATCCTAGAACAGTTCTATATAGCAAAGTTCAGAACTGGGAAGTGTGTCCAAAAGGAGAAACAGTAAATGCTTCAGAACTACAGTTAATATTATTGGCATCTATGAAGAATTTGGAGGAGCATATTGCTGGAGGAATCAATATTTTCATCAAACATATCAAAACCACAGGAAACCTGTCAGTAGGCTGAAAAGGTCAAGAGATTTTTTTTATATACTGTGTCCTGATCTTCCTAGTGTTTCCTTTTTGCATCTTAAGCTTTTTCAGCATCTTAGTTTACTAGAGAACACTTAGAAAACTTAAAACACACAGGAGTGTTTCTCTGTGGAAAAGAGCTTAAGAAGCAGCCTTGGACTGAAGCAATTTTTGCAAAGAAACAACAAAATTTACATTTAGGAGTGCTCACTGTTTGTTAGCATTCACCCAGGAGTTCCAAAGGAATTCAGATATTACAAAGGTATGCACTGCTGAAGTCAATTTTGGGTTTAAACACTCTAGAAAGATTCAAAAGACTGCAGATAAACCCACAGCAAGCAGATAGTGAAAATTTACATTAAAAAGAATTATCAGGCACATCAGCAATTCAAGCATCATACGGAAGAGTCAAAACAGCATTTGCAGAGCTGTATCATGCTTCCCTGATCAAAATTCTTAACAGGAATGGGGAGAAGGGAAGAAATTATTTGCCTGAGATAACATATCTAAGTTTCTTCACAACTTTCAAGAAGGTCTTCACAAAGGTTCAAGGAAAAAAAAAAAACAACACCCCAACACCAAAAAACCCTCCCAGCCAAGGTACAAATGAAAAACCTGAGCTGATCTGGGATAAATCACAGCCCTCAGTAACATGTGATGTTTGCTCATCTACTCACTCTCACTGCTACTTGGAAAATACAAACATTAACACTTGGTGATTTCTGTCCAAGCTATCAAGAATGTTCCTGCAACCCTGCACAAACTGAAATGGAATATTTGCTGTTATGTCCATACACTCATCAAGCTGCTCACAGTAACTGCATGCTAAATTCCAAGAACAAACTTCACCTCTTGTTTCTTGTCTTTCTCCCTGTGTCAGATCTCCCAGACTCAAAGAAGCAACACTCATTCTGTAGATGGCACACAGGGATGTGCCACATACCCAGTAATTATCCCATAATTCATGAATTAAATTATTCTACCACTAATGCCCTGGGACAATACTGGGAAGTTGAGAGCTATGTAAAATACTGTTAAAAATAAGACAGATGAAGACTGTGAGCTCATTTACTTCTAAACATTTATTCTACTGTGACAATACTTAAAAGAAGTAGTTGAAGGCAAAGGATGCAGTTTGACAACAACCTCAGGAAAACAGACCCTTGAAATCTCTTAGAAACTGATTCACTGCTTCCTTGAGAAATTTAGTGCCAAGTAGCTCTGCAATAAAGAAAGTCTTACTGTCCAAAGAGAGCAAGCTGTCAGCTGTGCTTGCAACCATGTTCAGAATATACATAACCAAAGGCCAAAAAGTAGCATAAAGGGACAAAAACCTCTTCATGGTAACACCTTCTGGTTTTGTTCGTTCCTGCATTTTTCCTCCTTATTTCTTTGGTGTTTTCCACCATGCAGAGGCCTTTGGACTTTCATTGTACATGCATTGCTCTGTCAATTCCTGTTGATGCTTTTTCCAATCCACAGGTATTTTCATGGAGCCCTGCCTGCTGCAGGGCTGGAGCCAGCTTTGGTTAAGAGGAATTAAGTGATTACTTAGTATCTTTTAAACAGCTGAAGCAAGTAGTTGGAGATACAATTTAGATTTACTGTAACACGCTGAAGACAAACTCTTCTGCCACTGTGCCAACAGCCCTGCAAGCCAACCTTTAATATGGAACACTGAACACAATCCCCCTGTTATCTCTGATTAACAAATTAGATACAGAAAATAAAAATGCACTTTGTCATAGGGATTATAAAACCCAGCTTGGTATCCAGAGCATTACCTTGCCTGTGCTTTGTAAGATTGTAGTTCTTGTCCTCCATACTCTCTCCCTGCTGACAATATCTCTAGTTACATCCACTTCAGCATCAACAAAACTTCTCTGTTTAAGAGCAGTTATGTCATCATCCAGATCAGTTTTGATAGTGGATCTTTTCTTTGCCATGATTTTGGCTTTGATAGCAGCAATTTTTTCCACTGACATAGCTTCAGACAAGGACCTAAATGAATGAAAGTAACAGTAGAGACTGAATAATTGCACAAACAATTCTTCTGAAAGAATTTGTGAACGAGTAACTTGATCCTGCCAAACTTTAAGGCTATGCTATAAACCACAAAACAGTCACCATATATATACACTGCAATATTATATAGGCCTGGCATTGCTGGTTTGGGCATGTAAATCCAATCTGTGAAAAAAGACCCACATTACTAACACAAAGACCATCCAAAAATCCCAACTATACCAAACAAAAACAAAGAATCCAAATGTAAAGCATCAGGACTGACACCTTCATTCATCCAAATTTCAGTTCCCTTTTAGTTTTAGTGAATTACAATTATGTATCCAGCCAACCAACCCCTGGCTTCTCTGAGGCTTTCAAAGCATTGTTCTAAATCTTGGCTGAGGTGCATTTATGTGGACTTGGTCCCTTGGAAGATGTAATACCTTCTCAGACCATGCAGGCCATAAAACAACAGATGGTGGTAACTTTGTCCACATTAATCTGGGTTTGAGAGAGCTCACTCGAGTCCAAGAGTGCAATACCTATGTGTGTTTGCTTTTAATTGTACACACAGAATTGGGCTGTCAGTGAGCCCTACTGTTTTCAGCAGGTGAGCTGAAGAAAAAAAGATAAAGACTGAATTGCACAATACTAACTATCTATACCAAATTCACTACTACATGGGGCTGTTTTTTCCTTTGAGAATATGTGAAAAAATGAATGCAAGTACTGGTTATGAAGCATTCTTCTTTATAACTTTGTTATTGGAAAGGGAACTTCTTTGTGTTGCTGCTTGGGTCACAGCAGGGTCAAGCATGGAGTTGAAACCCACCACCTGTAAATATTTGTACTTTTTTAAAGGGACAGGGTTTTACATTCAGCATTAAAAGAATTGGTAACTAGAGAATACAAAGTAATTCAAATAACACTTGAAATCCTTTAAATCCTCACTGCAGCATTGCAAAATTGTGATACACTCAAGGTAGTGTCCAAATTATTAGTTTATACAAAATCACAGGTACTTTTTGATTTTTCTTATTCTTATGCTTTCTAATCATGCCACAATCTGATTTTTTTCCCCCTATAGTTTCCTTTTAAGTACACCTATGTAAGAGATAGGAAGAAGTCATTAAAAATACGTATTTTTATGTGGTTAGCTATAACTATGGATTTCATAAATGCCTCAAATCTGCGCTGTCATTAGTGTTTCAAGGTCTGACTCCTCAAACATTACTGAGAGTATCAAAGAGGAAACTTTCCACTGAGAGCTGCTGGACAGAAGTAAAAGTGGCTGCTCTGAGCAGCACAAGAATGGTTCTCCATGCTGTAATCAAGCATTGGGCAGAAGGAAAGGAACCCCACCTGATCTGCTCCGTTTGCACAATGCCCTCTTTGTGTCCCTCCAGCCGAGCCGCCAAGCGCTCCTTGTCGAGGCGCACACACTCCTCATCCTGCCAGGAACAGCCATGGTTAAGTTCTTGTGCATTCTCTTTTCAGCTAGAATTAGAGCTATTCAGAAGTATTTTCTTTACAATTGCAAGGACGATCTTTATTTCCAATGATTTTTGATCTGGGCCACTAGCATTAAGCACAGAGCTATTGGAAGCTTCCTCTCAAGAACCACAATTCTTCAAGTCTAACTTGTAACCCCTTCCAGTTCCTGTTCACATGAACAGAAGCACTCTGGTCACCAAAGGACAGGTAACCCAATGGAATTCCTACCCAAATAGATAAACACCATCATTTATCTCCACCCCCAAATTGTATTGATGACAGTCACTGTCATTACCTCTATTCTTGGTTTCTTTGCTTCTGCTAATATTTCATCTGCTGCTCTTTTAACTACAAGAAAAAGAGGACATTAAAAATGCAAGACTGTAGTAGGTTTTTATAAAATAAACCTCAAAGTTATTTTTTAGTTAAATTGTACCTTGAGTGGATCGTTGAAGACCAATTTCAAGTGGAGCACTTCTGTCTATGCTTGATGAGGTTGCTGCATTCAAACAGAACATTCAGTTTAAATAGCAAATATTTGCAATAATATTTGGGTATAAACGAAAGAAGGACAGATGAACTGCAACAATGGAAATTCTACACATCAGATAGCAAAGGTGGTCAAACACTGGGACTAGTGGAGTAGAGATATTCAGAACCTGACTGAATGTAGAGTTAAATCATGTTGCTCAGGGTCATTTGGCCCTTCTTTGAAAAGGAGATTGAACCAGGTGATCTCTTCTGGTCCACTCCAACATAAATTAATCAATGATTCTATGATCTCTATAAACCACTCATAAAAAAAAAACAGAGTCACAATGAGAATTAGAACCTAGAATCAAGATCTACTGGTTTGTCTAGGTTTTTTTTAAAAAAAGACAACCTGCCACTCCCTTTAAAATATATATATATAAAGTGATTTTACTCATCGTATTACAGAAATAATCTCATACTCCAGGATAGTTAAAATTTGAAGACCACCTACGAAACAGAGCATCTTACAAAGGTGATAATTCTGTTTTTCTCAGAGAAGCCTCTTTTCTCTGACTATTGTTAACAAAAAATTTAAGATGATGAAATGCTAGGCAAATTCTGCCAGACTGACAAAGCAGTGATTTAATATATTTTATTAAACTGAAGGTTTCATCCCACACTTCTTGCATTTACGATCAATGTACTACTGAAAGCTTCCCATAGTCTAGAGTAGGAAAAAACATAGATGCTAAGCATTCTAACACATAATTATTAACCAAAGTGGGCTAACAGTAATAATAATGTTCACCTCTAAACACGCATGCAGGAATGCAGCTCCTATCTAAGCAAAAGTTAATTTAAGAACACAATTAAAACTGCAAGAAATAACAACTTTGTTTGAGAAGTTTCAGCACATTCAGCTAAGATGCAAACTGCCTGCTGTTACCCAGTCTTCCCCTTCTGCCCTCACTTGTGCCATGAATATGAAGCAGTAAAGAGTACTGTGTGTGCAAGTCAAAAGAACACATCACTCACATGTTTCCCCATTTAGGTATGCAAGCAAGTCTTTCCTATCAGGTCTTCTTACAACAGGAATGTTTTCAGTCTGAAAAGATAGCAGATGTGACATTAAACAGCTCTTCCCTCACAGAGACTCCTGCTGAAGACTCCTCACTTTTACTGAACACTGCTCGTTCATACAATGACATGACCACATGTCCTGCCACCCAAGGAAGCTTAACTATCAAGGTAAAAGGGCAAGCACATCCTAGAGGATGTTCAGCTACACAAAATTAAACATACAGCCTGCTACAAAACTGAAAGACAGGGCAGCCTTTTTCCTCCTTCCCTTGAAACTTGCAAATTAAGAACTAG
Source organism: Trochalopteron elliotii (assembly GCA_024734555.1). Taxonomy (NCBI): domain Eukaryota; kingdom Metazoa; phylum Chordata; class Aves; order Passeriformes; family Leiothrichidae; genus Trochalopteron; species Trochalopteron elliotii. Next base: position 15,047 of record JANPWX010000200.1, read on the forward strand.
CTTTTATCACACATACACACAGTTCTCTGCCAGGAGTCTGTGTTGATACATAGAAACCAAGTATCTCAGTTGTGTTCCAACACAGCACTGCTGTCTCAGGTAACAATGAAGCACAAGAAAGAAAGAGTGGCCTGGTAGAAAGCAGTCAAATGGAAATCAAAAGGACTTTTTCAAAATTTCTGTACCTTTATTTGTAGGGCTCAATCAGTAATTTTTTTAATTGGATGCTTACTTCCAAGTCCCCTCCAAAGCTGTTCTGCTTTTCTCCATTCTGTAGATCCCTGCCATCCAAGGCACTAAAGGATCATCTAGATTGGGATTACTCCACACAACAGATGGACAAAAGTACTCCTGAAATAGTTTAGTGCTGGAAACAACTATGTCCATGGAATATGGAGATAAATGCTGCCATTATTGTTAATAATTGGTTGACAAGCTCTTGCTGTAAACATAATTTGGTGGTTTGAAGAGATAATCTGTTAGGAAGTGAACTGTCAAGAAAAACACTCCACCCTGACAGGACCTGTCATGTGATCCTTTTGCAGAGGTGATTGTTTTTAAACACACACACACTTTGCTGCATATGCCCCAGCCAAATTCATACACACAAGTGCTATTATCATTCCCTGAAAATAGCTACACACATGTTCATTATCACAAGACAAAAATCACATTTTGTATGGTCTACTTACTGCAGCACGCCGGACGTACACAGGATGGGAAAGGTGCACATTATTGAGCAGGAACAGGATAGAATCCAAAGTGTAATATTCCCTGGGCTGGCCCTCCTTCCCTGTCCTGTAACACAGGAAAAGATTGTAACATTTAACTTCTCCATCTCTGTCTCAAGCACACCCTCTTTTAGCAAAAGTCTCTTTTCTTTCCAGATGACAGTTTAAAAAGCAAGCAGTTAATATTATTATCAGGCCATTGCCAAATTAGCGAGCTCTCAGTTGTGCTAAAAAACAGGAGAGGGAGATGAGTTCTTGCAGCCTCTTTACAGAATGAATTATTTAAAAATCCTTCCCAAAATAATCCAAAATAAGAGCTGGATGAGTTGTAAAATAAACAAGCAGGACTTGGGAAATCGTAAGTACACATTTCCCCTCATTGGCACTATTTATTCTGGTTATCAAAGGAACTGCCTATCCTGTGTGAGACAGCCAGAGAAACAGAACTGAGCTGCAAACAAAACAAAGAATTACATCATCTTCAGGTACAGCAGGCCAGAATTTGCAGCACTAGAGAAAGCACAGTGAGAACCTGGGATATATATTCCATAAAGTCTAGGGAGCAAAGGTTCAAAATGGTGCCAAAAGATCAAAATAAGGAGTGACTACAAACTAATTGCACACAAAACCAGCAAAATCCTGAAGGATACAAAATCACAGTGAGCTCCCATACTGGAGTCAGACCACATCAGAGCAACACAACAGCATCAAGCTCAATCTCTGCTTTCAATCAGCTTGTTTCAAAGATACAGCTTTTAAGTCTAAAAGGGAACTTGTTCTGTGCAACTATTCATAAAAAAAAACCCTAAACAAACCACACCAAACAAGGCCAAATAAATCCCTGGCTCAGCTTGGCACCATGTACCTTGAACATAATTCCCCCCACACACATTGATCCATTATTGCTGTTACTATAAGACTTTGTAGGGGAAGCATGCCTGTCCTTCTTTCAGAGAACTTCACTCCCTAAACACTCCACCTGCTCTGAGGAACAGACCTGGCAGTCAGGAAAACAGCAAGAGCAGCAATTCCACTGCCCATCCCCACTTTGGGACCTGTCAAACCCCAGCTCCAGGCAGGACAGGGCTCCTCCACATTGCCCAGTCCCTGTCCCTGACCAGCTGGCTCACCCTAAAGCCTGAGGAAGAGAAGCCACCACAAAACCAGCCCAAAGCTATAAATTTAGGACTGGTAGAGAATTTTCAACAAACTAGAGATTTCAGGAAGAAACCCTTTCATTAAAAGAGTTTTCCCTCTAAGTACAGTGGCTTTACTCATGGCTCATCATCAGCACCAAAACACAGACCACAGAAGTGCCAACCTCACTAGGGGAAGGGAGAGGAAATAAAAAAATACTCAGTCACAACATGATGGAGCCTGAAAGAGCCACACAAAAATTTACTAAACCAACAGAAGTGTAAGTCTGTTTTCTCAGTACTATGGATTTAATGTCACCTACTGCTTTGCTTGTCATTACTTTTCTGAAATTAGCTAAGAGTGTCCAATAACCTGTTCAGAACTTATTATCAGCAGGAAAGTTCAAAACCTCACCTTCACAACGATGCCTGAGAAAACCAACATAAGAATAACAAGCAGAGAAAAGGGATTCAGGACACCAGAACTGCAGAATAAAGGGAATACAGAGTCTCTCTTACCACTGTCCATTCCTTCTCAAAACTTGGTCTGTATAAGGTGGAGAGTGCCTGTACTTTTTGTTGCTGCAGAGGAAAGGGAGCAGACACAGGATCTTCCTTTCAACAGCTCAGAAGCCAAAACTTGGCTTCACAACTACAGGCAGCCACCAGAACTGGACACCTCACAAAGGAACTGTTTGACCAAGCAGCAAAGCAGTAAGGATCTTTGCTAAGGTGGTATCTAAATATACTGGAAGCATCAGCAGAAACAAAAGCTTCCTCCACACGGGCTTGGCTCCGAAGCAAAGCCATGATGTCACATGATACAACTGTCACTTCATTTTAAAACAAACACTTTAGATTGTCTTAGTTCAGAATAACTCATTATTCCTTTGAAATGTGCCATATGCACTGAGCACGACAGAGAAGTCCAGCTGGCCATCTACTTCAGCTTTAACAATATTTAGCAATAAATGACAAAATATAAAAACAAACAAACCATTATCTATTAATTGAAAACATACAGTATTATAAAGGCACAGGCATTGCCAAAGCTTAGCAGGGCACAGCTGGTACTTCACCACTTCAACCACACACACAAAAATTCCCAGTGTTCATTATGGCTCTAAGAGGAAGTTTTATTAGGAGGACAAGATATTGCACATTAATTGGAAATCATCAGATGGACAAGCAGTGGCACACAAGGAGAAAACCTAAGCCTAAACTGACATTTCAACATCAGTGTGTGCTCCTGCTAAATAAACAGAGAACTAAAACCAGGCAGATCTGAGGGTAGCTTGTCTCATTCAATTTCCAAACATCCAAAGTAGAAAGAGAAACTGATTCTGTTATTTCCCACATTCAGTTATGGCATTAATTACTTAAGAAAAAATTAAAAGCTTAGGAGGCAGACCTCAACAAACCCAGTGACAAACATTAAAACAAAAATATAAGGAAGAGTTGCATCTCATACAAAATAACTCCACCTTAAAAATGAAGAAAATGTTTATATAATTGGAGAGAACAAGTTTCACCTGCTCATTTTTAACACCAGAGACTTACTTCTTTCTCATCCATTCACCTTCCACTTGCAGGCACCAGGAATTTAATCATTTTTAACAGCTTTATTTCCTCTTTCCTGATTCAAAGCCTGAAGTTTTACAGAGTACTAAGGACCTGTGCCTCATCCACAAAAGCAAGCAGAAATCTTTAAAAACACAAGACAAAGCACACTGAGTATCACACAACTGACAACATCCAGGGCCAGCTGCTCACTGTCTAAAAACTCAGCTGCATATCCAAGCCCCTTGACTAGGCAAACAAAGCAGTAAATTTCTCTGGCACATTGATTCCTTCCTTTGGTTTTGAAACAGATTCATTAATCACTTTTCAGGGCCCATAGGTCAAAACACACAAACCACTTCATCTCACACCACCTAGCCTTTTTCACGTGCCAGCAGGAGCATTCCTATAATTATCTGGAAATCAAACTGAATAAAAGCTGCTTTCCCTCCCACTTTTTTTTTCCCTCCAGGTTACCTTTAACTTGGCTTGATTCCTCAGACCAATTCCCTGTTTGGGTGACACTTGTGCTAGCAGAGAGAGAAGGCAAAGCAGGGCAGCACTGCTGACTCCTGCCAGCTAAGCTGCTCCAGGAGCCAGAGCTAAATGTCTCGTGGGACTATTTCTAATTCTAGCAGAGACAAATGCCACTGCTGCTCTTCAGCCTAGCATTACTCTCTCCAGGCTGGAGATGCAATTACAGCAACCAGGCTGTGGACACCTCAAACAGAACCCAAGGTTTGCTCTGTGAAAGACTAAGCCACCAACACCGGCTCAGTGCAAGCGTCATTTGGATCCTGTCAAGTGACCTGAATATAAAAGGGTTTGAATCTTTAAAGGTTTTGAAAACGTCCCTCCTGAGTGTGGCAATTACCTAAATTAGCAGCTCCTAAAGTGTGGTGTTCAAGCTCCTGAGCATGGCTTGCAGAACTGGTCCCATTTTTACAGTGTCTTCAATTTAAAGCTGAGACATGCCAAATGCCACAGAGGCTGACAAGAGATGCTGTGAACCGAGAGCAGCCTGATCCTATCAAGAGATCAGGAGCCACTGGTCTAAACCAAGATTGACTAACTCACCTCAAACAAAACAAAGAACAAAACCCCTCAAATTCTACCACACACCTGCCCCAGGAGGTGAGCACTGACAGCTCTGACAGGAGCTGCTGCTGCTGCTGTGCTCAGAGAATACACACATCCTTCTTGACCAGGAGGATAAAGCTGCCTGTATGTACATAGCAAAGTTTGCTCTCCAGCTGCTTTTAGGCTTTTGGTAACAATTTCTGGGTCTAATCCAAACTCTCCTGAGCAATAGGATAGGGCTGACATATCAATTTCTTGTTCCCTGCAGGAGGGCAAGGAAACTTGTTTGTCTACTTAACCACTACTTGTTACCACTTGGGAAAAGCAACTTGTAGCAAGGAAACCACCAAAAGCGTCCACACATTGCCCAGCAAAATGACAGCCAAGACTTCCAGCTGCTTATCCAAATATTTTTCTTCCTCTTGAGTCTGCATACCAGTATCCCCCACTCAGCCAGGAAGCACAAATAACTCTAAAATCAGTTTCTGAAAGCTTGAAACAGGTAATGAAAAAGCACGTTTCTGGTAATATATAAGGTACAAAGTAAAGTCAGCTACAAAAAGTCCACCTACAACTGAAGAGAAGCAAGTAAGCTTATTCCCTCTCTCAATCTAAGGCTAGTAATAGTCATACCATAATTACGAGAACAAAACAAAAAAACGATCCTGGTCAGACTCAATTACAAGTTTGGGAGTTTTTGAGGAAGCTGCAGGTACTTCTGCTTTTCCACAAAGGTTCACAGGATAACATGTTCTCTTTGATCAGTACCTGAGCTTTAACAAGAAGCATTTTTCCCTGTTAAGTTTGAAAAAGATACATCAGAACCCTTCTAGTGAGGACATTAAGAAGCAAGCAGCTGCTAAATTCTGAGGAAAGGCAAACGAAAAACTCCTTGGCAATGTAAGCAATCTATGCTATACTAGGAAATTCAACAGGTAAACCCCCTCATTTTCTATAGGTTTTCTAAAACCAGGCATTTTGTCTAATCCAATCATTTAAGCCACTCTCTCTGCTTGTTTGTTACAATAAGACCTGCACTAGGTCCTGCCCAGGGAGAGGCCTCAGGTGGGGCAGAGCACCTGCACAGCTCATGGGAGGGAGCGCCGGTGTGGACCTCGCCGGCTTTGTCCCCGTGCATCAAAGCTCCAGGAGACGAGAAACAGCCCCGACAGCCCAAGACAGCAGAACACAGACTACGCTGAGTGGTAATGGACCCATCAGCATCACCGACTGCAACTCCTGGCCCTGCTCAGAACACCCCAAGAATCCCACCATGTGCCTGAGAGCATTGTCCGAACAACAACACAACGCGTCTCTTTCACCAAATACCCGGAAAAACTTGGGAGAAGCTGCCTCCTGCCATCTCATCGCATGAGTCTGCAGGACGCGGCCCCGCCGGTGGCACGGACAGCAGCGCCGAGAGCCGAGGGACGCCCCGGCCCCGGCTCCGCGGCTCTCCCGACCCCGGGCAGCACCTGGGAACGTTCCCGAAGGGAAACGAGCGCTCCCTGCCCGGCTGGGCTGCCAGGGGACAGGAATCGCCCA
>JANPWX010000200.1:26095-48632 GCA_024734555.1 Trochalopteron elliotii
GGGGGCACCGGGGCGGAACGGGGATCGGGATGGGAAAGGGACTGAGACCGGGATAAGGACCGGGACACGGATAGAGACAGGGATCGCCACCGGGACTGGCACCGGGACAAGGACACGGTTTGGAACAGGGACTGGGATCGGCACTGGGACCGCGGCGGGGATAAGGATCGGGATCAGGACGCGGATAGAGACAGGGATCGGCACCGGGGCTGCGATCGGCATCGGGACAGGGACCGGGACTGGGGACAAGGACAGGGATCAGGACCGGGACCGCGACTGGGGATGAGGGTCGGGGCAGGGACCGGAACCGGAACAAGGACCGGGATCGGGAGAGCGACAGGGTTCGGGATCAGGATCGCGGCCGGGGTGGGGATGAGGACAGGGATGAGGATGGGGACAGGGCTCAGGAGCGGGGCGGGATGCCGGGGTTCCCGGGCAGGGCACGGAGCGCGGGGTCGGGCGCGGTGTGGCGGTGTCACACGTGTGTGTGTGTGGCGGTCACCGGCGGCACGGAGCGTTTCCCGTGTAACAGCACCGCGGGGCTGTTCCCTTCCCTGCAGGCACCCAAGAAGCCGCGTGGCTGCAGGTGTTGCAGCTCCAGTGAAACTTGCCTGGTGAAGCCAGTTAAATATCGAAACAAAACAGGGCAATGCGAAGTTTCTTTGAAAGCTCGAATATCTGACTGTCATTTCTTTTTAGTTCTAGAATGGGGAACAGCCAGACCTCTGTAGGATTGTGTGATGATGCTGTTGTGAATCAAATACAGGTATCATTATTTATGTTGCTTTTACTGATTTTCAGCATTTATAAAAGCCAGTTACTTCAAACTTTTTCTTATTTATACAAAAAAATACTGTAAATAGTTCTGCCTGCTGAACCTGTTCCTACCTTTATTATGGTTATCAAGCCATGCTGGCAGTTTTGTTTATCCACAGCCCTGGAACCTGAACTTCCTAGGCTGCACCCATTTTATGGATTTTTTAAGAAATCTACTCAAATTCAGTGCTGCTGTGGACATTGGGGATAAAACGTTGTAAAATTACTGGTGTCAAGTAAAGTTAAATATTCTAGAGGTTTTTTTAGAGGGCATGAAAGCCCCTTGAGTTTACAGTAAAGTGATAAGACTGTCTCTTCCACCTCCTGCTTTTGGTCACTGTGCTTGCCACTGGCACATCCCAAGTGCCTTAGACAGGGAAGACTGTCCTAAACATTTCAGGGGGATGCAGGGAGTTGGACAGAGTGCAGAGCAGAGTTGTACCACACACTCCACCATCCTTGTGCTCAGTTTGGAGCCAGGTGCAGGTCAAACCTGCCTTCAGAGGTTTTCCTGTGTTTGCTCCTCTAACAGCAGGTTTTTAACTTGTGCATTACTTTAATGAATGTTCAATAGTGTTCAAAGTGCACTGGCTTGAAGCTCCCTGACTTATAACTTTCTTTTGAGCATGCAGGACATTATTTCACACAACTGTGTGGTGATTTTCTCTAAAACAAAATGCCCATACTGCAAAATGGCAAAAAACCTATTTGAGAGTTTGAATGTGAATTACAAAGCTGTGGAACTGGATGAAAATGCAAATGGAAGGCAGTTCCAAGACATTCTGGAACAGATGACTGGTGGCAGAACAGTGAGTATATTCTCTTACACATAACAAGTAACAATGTGGGCTGCACACATCACTCTTGGGTTATATCCATAGCAAGTCCTTAATTGTTTTGAGACAGGTAAATTTAGGGTATAAGCTCCTAAATGAAATACTGCATGAAAGTTCTGTCTCTTCTTCTAGAACCCCTCTAGCTATCCCTCGGAGTTGATCTTTTCCATACTGCCACTGAAATAATTCAAGTATGAAAGCTGTTTTTCATTTGTATATTTAAACTATCGTGTTTAACACTTGTGTTTTATTTTATATAGCCTCACTTGACTCAATTATTGGAATTCATTACAATTGCCCACACAGTGACTTCATCCCACTTTTGAGGGGCACATGAAGTTTCCCATCTCTGTAAATATTATGAAAAAGTATGGGTTGTGCACTAATATTATACACACCTCTGGAAGAACACAATAATTGTGTACACTGGAGTCCAAATGGGCTTGCTTGAATGTTTACTTTTTTTCCAAGAAGTAACTAATGCAACTTTTGTTTTCTTGATAGGTCCCAAGAGTGTTTATCAATGGGACTTGTGTTGGAGGTGCAACAGATACTCAAAAGCTTCATGAGGAAGGCAAACTGCTTTCTTTAATTCAACAGTGTCAAGTGAAAGCAAATTACTGAGCAATCATCTCTCAGCTTCGTCTTCCTTTGTACAAACAGAATTTCAGATGAATTCAGAAGATCACAGACACATGGAAGGAGCTGCACTCAACAACCTCAAATCATTGCTTCTTGAGTTACAGATCACTCTGACAGACTTTATGGACTTGGTTCATTACTTTGTCCTTGCCTCAGCTTCCCCACAACCCAGATGGTCATTAGCAAATATTATGTAACTCTTGGGGCTCTAAGTGAGACAGTGATGTCATTTCATGATTATGTCCTGCTCCAGGAAGTCCAGGCTCTGCAAAAAGAATCCTGTGGGTTTTGCTGCACATTAGTTTGCTTTCTAGCTTTGTCTCAATAAATTGTGGATTTAATGGTTTCTTTAAATATAATTCTCCTCTGTCAAACCAGTTTGTAGTCATATTGGTGTGTGCATGTCTGCCTCTCTTGTACTCCAGTGCCTGATCACCCAGCTTCCAAATTGTGTGCCCAATGGAACAGAAAAGGGAATAAAGATTCTGGCAGCTTTAGAGAGTGACAGCTTTCATCTTTACTCTGCACTGTGAGGTCTCAGTCTGTGCTGTCATTCAGGAATGTCCTTCCAGGGACTGAGGCAGCTCAGGCACTCAAATGCAGCTGGACACTTCAGTACAACCACTCCAACAACAGCAGGAAATGTAAGACCAAGTGAAGCAGATCTAATATGCATAGAGTTTATTTAGTACTTAAATTCTACAGTCAGAATGCAGTTTACTAGCCATTTTAACTTTCAGTTAAATGTCTAAAAAAATTACTAAAATTCCGTAGTTTCAGTACAATGCACATCCAAAGCCAGACCAGGCAATGCCAAGACTCTTGGTTATTTCAAAGAAGTTCATATGCAAGTAGAAAATGATATCCCATTCTTCAGTTAAAGAGACCATTACACAACTAAAGGTGCACATATTAGAATAAAAACATTAGTTAATGAATTTTTCACTCACTTTTTGTGAATTAAGACTGCTGTTATTTCCATTGCTTTCAGCACTGCATGTACCTAAAACTACTTTTTCCTCCTCAAGGGAAGAAAACATCAATCTTTAATTCCAGCTAACTAGGACAGCAAGGGTATCATTTAAACTTGACAGCTTCATTTTTGTGATGCAGGTTTGAACTAAGTTTAAACTGCATCATTTGTATAAAGTCTTTAGTATACAGTTGCCTGCATTGTGCATCTTTAATATGTAATCAGCCAATTCAACACACTGACTTTGTTTCATTTTAATTATTGCAGTTTACTGTATGGTTCTAGGACATAGTAATCAAGGTAAAGACACAGATGTGCATCTCTCTCTGAATTTACACTTAATAAACCAATTCATTTTACACATACAGTCATATTAGAATACCAAGTATTCTTCTTCTGTCTAGAATTCTTCTGCCAGTGATGTTTTTTACCAGAAGCTTAACAATAATTTTGTCGCCAAAGCTGATACACCCATCACTTAAAAATAATAACAATAGTATGCAAAAGAAATTTTCAAAGACCTTTTCATTTTGTTCCCTGTTTATTTAGAGGCTTGTTTTTTTCACCAGTAGTCTAAAATAACCCTTTGAGTTCCAAGTTCTGGAAATCTCAGGGCATTGTCACTTAAGGCAAATTCTCTTGCAGCTGTTGGAACAAGCTGTGTGCCTGCAGATGCAAGTGAGTGCCCCATCTTTAAATAGGATCTAGCTTAAGGCACCCAAAGGGTTAATTATGTTTCTTTTTAACCATATTAAGGCTCCCCATCCCAACAGTTTTTTCATAGTGTACAATTTCACAGAAAGTAGCAGCAAGACAGTGCCTTTGTTACTGGATGGTACAAAGCCATGTTATGCTTAAGTTAATTAAACATGATCTGGCAGTTAAAGTGTGGTTCTACTCTAGGGAAAAAAAAACCACAACCAAAATGAAGAACCTCAAGAACAGTCATTAAAAATTTCTTTTTTTTTCCTTTTTTTTTTTTTTTTCCCAGCATTGTCTCCAGAACAAAGCTGTTTATCTTAAAATATGTTTGTCCTGGGATCTAAATATTAAAATTTATCCACTAGAAGATCTGGATACCTGCTCATCCATCTCAAATCCCATGCTTCTAAGAAGCAGGAGAAGCTGAAACAAACACTGAGTTATTTTATGAAGCACACAGAGCTGTGAATGTGCCCATGTGTTGCTTTTTAAATACAGAATTATTTTTAAAGAGTAGAACTGCACTTTTACAGGAGAATGAAAAGACATTTTATTTGTAACTAGTTGTGCTTAACTCTTAAGCTGGTAACATTAGGAAAACAGCTATTTATATTCATTATTTGTTAATGAAGCATTTGTAAAAGTTCTCAACATACCACATGTATATGCAAATATATATATATTTAAACTTAAATTCAGAATGCAGAAATACCTAAATAAGCCACGCTTTACAGTATCAAAATCATAAATCCAGATATGCAAGCACACATAAAGACACCATACCTTCCTTCTTCTGAAATCAGCTCATCTTTTATGCTTTCCCTCAGAGCAGCATACCCATAAAACACTGTCCTGGTCAGTGTTTTACCTTTTCCCCAGAACTCTTGCTCAGCCATCTGTACATTCCACTGTGTCACAGATATGAAATCTCTACCATTCCAGCAAGAAAGCCACTAGAACAGCTGCTTACAGCATACCTGTGCACTGCAAACCACTGCAGACAGCAAAATAAACCTACAGACTGGTGGAATTCCACAGAAACTAAAGAAAAGGATTAAAAGCAGTAGAAAGATTAATGATTTTTTACTTAGGTTTATTTCTATAGTCTATTCTTTAAAGACTTTCTCTTGTCAATACTGCAAAGAAGCTGCCTGTTTATCCAGAATATTAATTTAAATGTTTTCCTAATTCTGCATGACAGCAGCTTGATACTGTTTAAAAGAATGAAAAGTTTCAAATCACCGAACTAATTCTAGCAAAAAGCTTTACATTTGAAAAGCCAATTGTAAGAGGTTACTTTTTTCAAATAAAGCCATTCACAGGCAGATGCTGGATTTTTGTAATAAATAAAGTATACTTTTGTCACTGATTTTTACACAAGAGTTTTACCAAAAATCTGACAGATAGAACAAATTAGATGTTTTGTAAGAGATTTATATAATTAGAGAACAGGAAAAAAAAACATTACTAAAAATGTTAAATACTATGCCATCAGTTCTGGTGCAGGGAGATAAGTGAGCACACTCAGTGACAGCAAGAAGGCAGAAGAACAGAGGCAAAAAATAAAGGAATGGATGAGAGCTTGTGAAAAAAGATTCAAGTATAAGCCTGAGGTGACAAGATGGAAAAGGAGAAAAAACCCCAACACTAACAAAGAAAAGAGTACAGCAAAAGAAGAAGAAACAAAACAAATGGAACCAAAACTAAAGTTTCTGTTACGGTGCCTGTGAGCTCAGGACAGGGTTAAGCATTATTTGCAATGCAGACAAATATTTTCATAATGTTCTTACAGACAGAGCCATTATTAAAATACATTTCCCAAACTGTTGGTGTGTTTTTAAGCCAAGAACATGTACTTTGTTGAACAGCCTTTTAAAGCCATACCCATTTATGGGCACCAGTTAACAACAGCAATGTAGAAGACCAACATAAATCCCCTTAAGACTTATGTTTAACAAACAGGTTTAACAGTGGTTTTAAGCAGCAATGTATTTTAGTGCCAGTTTTTAGCAGCCCCTCACACAGTGGGCATTTAGACTGGCCCTGCTGACCTCAGAACTACACATACCTTTAGACTTCTCTTTTTTGAAACACAGAGGACTGCAATCTAATTCTACAAGCACCTCAAACTCTCCTACCCCTTGCTCCAGGTCTAAAATTCCTGACATTAAATCCTATTTCTTGGCAAAATTACTATTATCATTACTGAATTTATTACACAATGCTGATGTGCTCACTGCATTATTTTTAAAAACTCGAGAGCCTCCTGCCCTCTGCACATTATAGTGCCCCTCTCATGAAAAAAAACTGACCTTTGATGTTCATTCCTTACAGAAGAATGTTTCACTTCTGCTGTGCTTCCAGCCACAACATTCTTTCTTAAAGCTAAAATGTCTGAACATTTCAGTCTTTGACACAAATGTCCAATGCTCCAGAATTGTCAAGAGGGTCACGGAGAAATGGCAGTCAAACTGAAACCAGTAAACTGTTAGGTATCAGGAAACCTGCATTTGCCTGGTCTACAGTTGCACTCTGCATTTAGACCTTTTTTTATTCAGTATTTTGAATAAAATTAACTAGCTTTAAACTTGTCCCTGCTCAATGTTTACTGATAAACTGCAGTGCACAATTATAGCCCCTTTTCTGCTTTTCCAGTCAGTGTTCTTCCAATGCAAAGACCACTGTTTAATTTGAAAATCTCCTTTTTGGTGAAAGGGTAACTTGTTTAGTGTACACAGAACTAAAGCTTAAGCTTAGCAATTTTGTCTTTGCTCATTTTTTTTATTCTTTTTGAAGCATTACAGTAATTATTGCCTCTTTACATGTCTAGATGTTGTTTTGGAAATTACCAGTTTAATAACTAAAGACTGGAAACAGGACAAATGCCTGTTATGGCAAATCAGTCATGCTGTCCCCTAAAGTTCAGTGTATGGGCAGATTAAAAAGATCCAGTCTATGGACAAGGAATATGCAGCATCCTTCTTCTATGCCCCTTACCAGAAGAGAATGGCAAAACCAGAAAGAAACCCCCAGAAACAAAGGTCCACATACTATAAAATTTCAACTATCAACATTTACTTCAGTTTCCCCTTGCTGTGCAAATCTTGAAGGAGAAGATGGCAACGTGCCCTTATCAGTGCTGGTTTCACATAAACCACTGACAAGGTTTTTAGTCCAGAGATACTATAAATGTTTAGGAGCATATCCTGTACCCAGCAGGGACGACTACCTTTTATCACTGGTCAACAGATACAGGGATCTACAGTTTCTATCAGTCCTACTGAAAAGTTCATCTTTACTTCCACACTCTAGTTCAAGGAATTGCATTTTCAACTGGACTGCTTCCAAAGATGCAACACCACTATAACCATACATTCAATCCTTTAGCAACTACTCTAATTTTTATTTGCAATGAATTTACTTGAAAGTTAGTTGAAACACCTGCTTTAAGTTTTAATTTTATATTTAGTCCAAAATATTTCCTATTACTTCACAAATACTACTCCAAATAAGAAAAAAGTACTTGCAAAAGATACTTACCACGTTTTTTTTTCTCAGCTCTAGCTTAGAAAGAAACACCTAATAAGATGTTTGACTATTGTGTCCTTTAAAATGCATTACTAGCAAACCCAACCCCAAAACATCAGTGCATTTACTTGAAATAATTATTAACACGTACTGAGCAAATGAGTTTACTCCCCATATTCATGGTGTTTTGTTTAGATACTAGAATTGATATGCAATTTTTCACAAGAAATGGCTGATTTTCTTTTCACAAACCCACAAGTGCCATGTCTTAGCTTTTGCAGGAACACTTGGTTTGTTCTAGAACTCACCTGAGGAGCTGGTGGCAGTTCATTCTGTCAGAGCAGCTGTGTGAGAGCAGTGGTAATTCAGGAGTGACTTACATTCACCTTGGCTGAAAGGCAACACTCTACCCAGCAGATCTTCAAGCCCTGCTCTGTGTCAGGAAAGGCTGCCCTCACTGGACTGACTATGCATGAAGGGAGAGTGTGAGCAAGTAGCAGAATACCTTCAGTAACATGTAACATCCTTTTTTAGCACCAAAAGAGATATCCCAGCTACAGAATGAGAGCTTTGAATTTATGATCAATAGGAATGAGGCATAATGGAAAGTGTTACAAGTACCAAAAGTATAGTAGGAACTTCAGTTTTACATTTAAAAGCTTGGGTTTTAGGCAGAAAAATATGGTCTTATGTGTCATTTACCACTATGGGTAAACATGATGTTTTTATAAATCATAATTATTTTCAAATTAACATCAAATTCACTGTTTAAAACAGTCAGCATTAGCACAAAAGAGGCTGAAATACATATGTTTTAGAGGAAGTCATAAAAGCATCACTAAAAAACTTTTCAAATCTTCTAAGACTGATCTACTAAAGAGATCTTTTAACTTCCCCCCTATACACACATATAGAAAACACAGAATTAAATACATATACACACAAATTGCTATCAATTTCTGTTCCAAAGTGGTAGAATACTCACTGGCTTTCTCCTTGTCATACTCTTACTATCAAACTAAAAATAAAAAATTAAAAATAAAGAATCCAGTTTCAATCACTTCCTAAACAAGATTTTGCGAACGTGAAGGAGGCAACTGTACAGTTCATAAAAATTTTTAAGAATTGGTCACTATAAACTGGAGGTAGTTTTGAAGTATGTTAGCTTGAATTAATTTATGAAATCAGAAGTAACACTAATCTACAAAAAGATATTAAAAAATGAAATACTCTCCTGTTAGGAAGACTGTTTCTCAGTCATTGAATACATTCTGTTGATGAAAAACAAAAAAAGAAAAAAAGTAGCTTTTTGTTTCTGGTTGTTCCCACTCAGCTTTGGTGAGCAGGCCAAGACACATGCACTTGTTGATCTTGCTCACTGAAGGTGTGCTGATGCTTCTTGAAGTTGTGACAAGGACTGAATGTGACATCCCAGTCATTCCCATTTCTTTTTCTACTAAAAACAGCTTTTAGAACTTCCTGTAAAATGTTTTAATTCTTAAGTGCTTCTGAAACGGTATTGTGCAGAAACTGCCCCTCAATTTATCTAAAGAGGTATTTCCTCCTGAAAACCCAGATGGTAATTCAGAGAGAAAAATATTAGCATGAGCTCTTGCACTTTCAGTTTTATCAGTATAAAATGTCCCTGGGTAACTTTTACACTGTATCACAGTCACATGGTCTCAATACATACCAGAAAAAACTTTGTTTGTAGAGTTTAACTGTAACCATGGAAACCATTGAACATTAGTAACACTTAAAACACAAAGACTTAAAAAAGCCCAAAGTCCCTCTCAATGAAGTTGCTGTTAAACTGCCATTATTAAAAATACTAACCCCATTTGTTTCCAGCCCCATTCTAAAAGTAACTCACAATTTTTTTCTTGCAAATAAGCATTCCACAGAAATGGGGGAAATTAAAAATCTCTCCATATTTATAATCTACTATAAATGAAATTAAATTATATACTATGTAACCCTGTAACCACTTTTAGCAAACTTCTCACTGTTATTTTAAATTGTGTGCAACAGGAAAAATAAAAAAAGATTTCTCATCTGCTTTTCTTGTTTTCCCTTCACAAAAAGATAAAGAATCACAAAATCATGAGGGTTGGAAAAGAGCTCTTGAGTCCCAACACCGCCAGGTCCACCACTGAGCCATGTCCCTAAGCACCAGATCCACCTTGTTTTGGAACACTCCAGGGATGATGATTCCACCACTTCCCTGGGCAGCCTGTTCCAATGCTTGGCTGCAAACAGGATTTGAGGTTCAGCCTCACCAATGCCATGTAAAGAGGAATAATCCCTTCCCTGGTCCTGCTGCCACTCTTTCTGATCCAAGCCAGGATGCCCTTGGCCTTCTTGCCCACCTGGGAACAGCTGGCTCTTGTTCACCCACTCCTGACCAGCCTTCCCAGGACCTTTTCCACTGGGCAGCTTTCCAGCCACTCTGCCCCAGCCTGGAGCACTACATGGGACTGTGGTGACCCCAAGGCAGGACCCAGCACTGGGTCCTTGTTGAACCCCATACAAGTGGCCTCAGTCCATGGATCCAGCCTGAGGAGATCCCTCTGCAGAGCCTTCCTGCCCTCCAGCAGATCAACTCTTTGGCTCAACCTGGTGTCATCTGCAAACTGATTGAGGGTGCCCTCGATCCCCTTGGCCAGGTGAGCCATAAAGACAGTGAGCAGGACTGGCCCCAAAGGTGAGCCCTGGCGAGCACCACTGGTGACCAGCCAGCAGCAGGATGTGACTCAGTCACCACCACGGGCTGGGCCCAGCCATCCAGCCAGTTTTGTAGCCAGCAAACAGTGCACCTGTCCAAGCCACAGGCTCCTGTCTCCAGGAGAATGCCATGAGAAACAGTGTCCAAGGGTTTCCCAAAGTCCAGGCAGACCACATCCCCAGCCTTTACCTCATCCAGCAGGGGGGACACCATTCACAGCAGAAGATCAGGTTGGTCAGGCAGAACCTGCCTTTCCTGAAGCCATGCAGGCTGGGCCTGATCCCTGGCTGTCCTGCATGTGCTGTGTGATCAAGGTGATCTGTTCCATAACCTTCCCTGGCACCCAGGCCTGTGGTTTTCTGGCTGCTCCTTCCGGCCCTTCTGCCCAATGGGCACCACACTGGCCAAGCTCCAGTCACCTTCAGACCTCCCTGGCTAGCCAGGATTGATGATAAATGGTGGAGAGCAGCTTGGGTGGATTCCATCCGACCCCACGGACTTTGAACATTTGAGTGGAGCAGTGGGTCACTGTTTCCTCCTGAATTACAAGGACTTCATTTTGTTCCTTGTCTCTATCTTCCCAAGCACAACTGGTCTGACTGTTAAAGACTGAGGCAAAGAAGGCATCAAGTACCTCAGCCTTTTTCTCATCCTTTGTGGCAATACTTCCCCTCACATGCAATAAAGGATGGAGATCGTCTCCTTGGCCCTTCTTTTGTTGCTGATGTATTTCTAAAAACACTTTTGTTATCTATTATGGCAGTGGCCAAATTAATTTCTAGCTGTGGTTTCACTTTTCTAACCTTCCTGCATAACCTAACGACATCCTTGTAGTCCTCAAGAGCATCCTGCCCCTTCTTCCAAAGGTCTTTTTTCCCTGAGTTCCAGTGACAGCTCCCTGCTCAACCAGGCCTGTCTTCTTCCCCACTGGTTCATCTTTCAGCACAAGGGGACAGCCTGCTCCTGCATCCTTAAGATCCTTGAAGAATGTTCAGCCTTCCTGGACCCCTTTTCATTCAGGATTGTTTGCAAGGACTTTCTCAATCCTAAAAGGCCAAAGTCTGGCCTCTGGGGCTCCTCAGCTTCCTCAACACCCTCCTTGACAACTCCAAGGTGGTGCTCAGGGCTCTGGAGGTGATCCACCTGCTTCCTTGCACTGCTGGTCTCTGCCCCTGCTCAAGTCCTGGGGGACAAGAAGCTGGCCATCCTGCAGTACAACCCCTGCTCCTCTGTGGCTGATGAAGGCAGCATGTCCTCAGCAGGTGCAGCAGGGGGACCTGCAGCACAAGAATTCCAAAGACCCAAGGAGCTGGACAACACCGTGGCCCTCTTCATTGACCCTGCTGAGGAGCTGGATGTGGTCAAGGTGGTGTCTGAGCTGCCTCCAGCACCGGTGCAGAGCAAGGCCAGGGTTCAGCATGCAGACACAAAGTGTTTGCTGCAGTGTTGTCTTCCTTGGGCCCAGGCAAAACCACCTTCTCCTCAAGGCAGTGGATGCAGTGGAGCTTGAGGACAACAGGGATGGGGTAATTCACGGGGTGCAGGCCAGGCTAGCCAGGAAGACTTTGGTGAAGCTCAGGGACCCAGGGCTTGTAAAGTATAGTCCTGCCATCATTCCATCATAACAGGGGGTCTTGTTTACCCCCTGGGACAGATCCAGACTGGCTGCTGCTGGCCCACAGGACTAAGAGCACAGTTACTGTGGGTATCACACAAGGGATGATGCTCTTTGGGGCTGCAGCTCACACAGAGCCCAGGCTGGTCAGGGAATTAAGTCCAACTAGAGTTTTGAGTGCACGTATAGGAAGAAACCAACTGCCTTGGGAAAATGAGTGTGCTGGATGCAATGCAGGTGGCTGAGGAGTGGAGATGCCTTTCTGAAGGGGCATGGAGCACGGCTGTCAGCTGTGCTGCAGGACTCTGCAGCTGCAGGAACTGCACTGCCAGCCATTACCAGGAGTGTCCAAATGCACAGTGTGTTGCTGCATGGCACCAAGTCCCAGGGTGACACACTTACATGGCAGGGGGATCACTGGCTACTGACAGTTAGTTTGACACCAGAGATGCAAGTACTGTTTCTCTGAATCTGTTAGATTTGCATGAGACTGAAGTTATGTTCAACCTTACAAACACCTTAGTGAGAAGCTCTAGTCAGAGATGCTTGAAGTGCCACCACCTCCCATAACATTCTGATATGTATACAGTATGCCATAAGCTAATAAAGTATATTTGGCTGGGAGCTCCCAGGGTGAAGTCTGTTGCCAGCAGTGGACCCACTGGGAAGAGCAGATGCCTAAAAACTTAGATCAAATCCAAAGAGAAGTTTCGAATGACATCCAGAGCTCCCGTGTCGAAGCCGCAGATATCCAACATGCCTCTGTCATCCGGGCCCGCCATCGTAAAGCCATGGGAGGTCATTCCACAGACAACCAGCTTGGCAGGAATACCCATTTTCTATAGGAAGGAGAGCAGAAAATACCAGAAAACTCATACAGAGTAAAACATGTATACATATAGTAACTTAAACATGCCAGAGGGCCGAATCTTGCTTGCATAAGCTGCTGTCTGAAGAGCTGTACTGGCAGAAATGAGGAATGCCAGGATTGGAAATGCAGGACGCCTGTCAACACTGGAATGGCAGCTAAACTCAGCTGAGGAAACCAAATTAAAGACTTTTGGTTTTCATTTCAACTGGGTGGAAACTATGTAATGATTAAAGTCCATATGCACATGCCTGACAAACATATTTTTGATAAATTAAAAAATAGTTTCTTTCAAGCATAAAGGATTGTTTGCTGAATAAATAAGGGTTTCCAAAAGCAAGGGTGTCCAAGCAATGTGCTTGGAGAAGGTATTTTTCTTTGTTCTACTGTAAAATTATGAAGCTGTACAGCTTAGAGCAGTCCCTTCAAAACACAATGGGCTTTCTTCCCAAGATACTGTCATCCTCTTGACCCTTGTCTTCATTACTTCATTGAAACTTTTTGACATCTACTGCAGACATCAAAGTTGAACTTAGGTCTGAGAGTCAAACTTCATTCTGTAACAACTACAAAAACTTATTCCATCAATTATATATAGGATGTAGAAATTAATGCAGTCCCTGAGTAACAAAATTTCATAGACATTGCAGCACACTGAGCAAGCAGGCTAATTACAAATCCTTTTAGCAATTCTGTGATTGAAAATATGCACAATGAGTGCAATATGTGCATTAATTGTGCCTAACTTCAGTACTGACTAGTTTTTAACAACATAAAATTATTTACTGAAGAAAGCCACAACCAGTCCAATCTCTAAAAGATTTTTAGAGCTGGTACTTACTTTGTACAGTATTTACTAATCACACACAGTCAGAAGTATATTTACCTCTCTGTACTCTGTCAGGGCCATTGCAGGAGGAGTATTCCCAGCAAAGGTCTCGTTATCAGTAAATACAATGAAGACATCAGCAGCTGTCTGAGTTTTCTGAGCCCATATCATTGGAAGGGAACAATCAGTGGTACCCACTGGAATCTTATAGAGAAAAACAAAAATGTACAGTGAACACATTCATACAGAAATTAACAAACCATGGAAAAATTACTTTTGATGTAAGTTTCATGTTTTACCGTGTCTTACTACACAAAGAGGCTTTTTTGTTAAACTTGGTCATTTTATCTAAATTTGTCCAGGGTTTTTTTTGTTTGAAGTTTTTTTAATATTCTTTTCAAGTTAACTCATTGTGACCTAGCACTGCCATTCTAAATTGCAATGTTTAATATCCAGCAAACTAAATAATGACATTTGCTGGACTTTCTCTAAATAAAATGCAAGAAAACAAATCCAATCTTGTACTAGAAAGATACAGATAAAACAAGGTAGTAGAATTGATTACAAAGAAAATAGTGTAACTGCTGAGACTTTTTTTTTTACATACTTCATACATTTTCACTAAAACTTGAGGTAAGGTCATGTCAGCTGTCACTGGACAAGGGACCATTTTGTGTGAAAAGGCAACAATGTGGGAATCCTTCTCAGTCCGTGCTACAACCTGAAAAAGAGAGAGACAAAAATAATTCAGTTACATTACTCTGAATTTTTAATGTCTGAACTGAGCCATTCCCTACCAACACACAACATGACAAATGCTTTTGTATTTAAGTCACCATGGCTCCTCATAAACAGTAATGGTTCACTCTACACTTTAAATATTCTGTAATATTACTGGAAACAAAGACTGCAAAAAGAGCTGAACAACTGCTCTAATTACTCTAACTAAAGATATTTCTATTTTTCTTCCCTCTGACATAAAACCTCGACCATTTTTAAGGACCAACAAAAGTTCAACTCCTCTGCAATAAAAGAATGCAAGAAGCTCTAGAATACTAAATTGAGGGGAAACTGATTGTGAATAAAGGCCACATTGATAACTCAAATAGACATAAGAATTATCTCAGTATTTCTTAATCTAATCTGTATTTTTCTATGAATGCTTCTGAAAAAATTACAACGTGTAAGATAAAATTACCATTTTTACTTATAGTAAGCCATTTTACTATGGCTAAGATAAGTGAAAGAGCTGCCCTGACCACTTTGATGTACAACAGAAACCAACTTCTTCAAACTGATGTTTCTGAATATGGTTGTTAGTAACTTTCAGCAATGAGGTACAAGGTCACACCTTCTGTACCCAAAAAATATGATATGTAAGTTTCCTCTCAATTTCTAATGAGCTTTAGAGCTTTGTATCAAAAAAAGCAATGCAAACTGCAAACAGTTATAAAGAAAAGAAATTGAAAGCCTCACCATACACATTACTGCTGCAACTGTGCTGGCATTCAGCACACTGCCCAAAACCTTTTGTGTCATTGATGCACTCACATCAACTGCAACTACAAAGCGTTTTCCTGTTGGCTCCAGTGTCTGGAAGAATAAAAGACAAAAATATAATAGGTACACATAATTTATATATTAATTTCTTCTGCTGCTTTCACTCCTAAAGTGGACATTTTTTCCTCTTTCTGGGTAACAAGACAGTGCTGCTGCCAAAGCTTCAGAATTGTTACCCACTCCAGGAACTGTTCTTGATAAGCTTCCAGAAAACACAGAACTCTTAAAAAGCTTAACAAATTGGAGAACTATTATTACCTTGAAAGCTTTGTAAAATGAGGCATCTAAAGCTTCTAAAATGTCTTCATCAGGACGCCACCAAAGCTTCCCTCTGTTTCCATGTCCAGCTTTATAGGTTTCCAATGCAACCAAAATATGGAAGGGATGTATTCTACCCTACAGGCAGAAACCAAAAATAAGGGTATGAAAATTTAACCTCCTTAAAAAAAGTAACAAACTAAATGTGAAAATAAGTTCCTCCTACAAAAAAATCTCAGGTTTAGTATATGGTTACTTTAAATTTGTTCAATCTAAAGAGTTCATGCAGTCTTTACACAGCTGTTGGATGAACTGATACTTGTGAGTTACTGATAATGGACCTCACTCCTCTAATTAACACCAAATGGGAGGCCATCACCAGAATTCTGGTAAAATTTTGAAGCTCTATGATTGTCCAGTGCTATTTTCCATCACAGGCATACAGTAAGAGAAAGTCCCTGCTCAGCTGAAGAAGAAGGAGCTGAGCAAGGAAAAGAACCAACTTAAATCCAGCTTTATACAAGATAAAGTAACACTGGACAAGAAATTATTTTTGGAACATAGCATTCATTTTTCTCATGCTATAAAACACTCCAAACATTTTTTTTTCTTTCCATATATAAACTTATATAACCTTATCAACATTTTGTTATCTTTATCCAAAAGGGGTGTTTCAGTCCTTAATCACTGCCAGCATCCAAACTCAGTAAATCTGAATGCCTGTCCATTGTCTATTTTCCATCAAGGCATTGCACCATGATCTTTGCTCTCCCTTCTCCAGTGCCTGTGTCAGATTAAGGATGAAACCAGAGAAAAGGAATTGCAGTAGGATGGGGAAAAAAGGACTCTTGTTGTGCTCAATTCAGCTCTGCTGCTGAAAAATTTAAGTGTCCTGATTTAAATCTTCCCAGCTCACAAAATTGCTGCTCAAGACACTTGTCCTCTCTCCTTTGACTAAATCCCTGAAATTTTTATTCTCTCTTTGGAGAACCCTCTTTTCCCTCTTACTTTCCTACCACTTTGATGCACAATAAAGCAATCAGAAAAGAGGAAAGTTTCCTTGCACATCTTGTTTTTTCCCTCAGCTGTTATGCTATTTTCTTAATTCATTTAAAAATTAAAAGACTTAGAAAAAATTGATGAACCCAACTAGCTAAGCCTGCCACAGCCCTCATTCAAGAAAAGATCCAATAGCTGCCAATACACGTTTTTTATCAGAATGTTTCAGAAAGCAGGTGGGGAATCAAATGAGAAATTATAACAGAAGCTTTAAAATAAAGTTGCACGCATTAAACTGCAGTTTTAAAATAGAATAAATTAAACATTGAAAATTGAAATCCACGAAGGCTGGCACTGATTATACAGTTCTTACCTTTTTCAGCAGTTTCTCATTTCTCAGTTTTTCACATACTATTGCCACTTCTGAACCTCGAGGCTCAAGCACTGAATTTGCTGTCAGCTTTCCTAAATTTCTTAACAGTACAGAAATAGGCATCTCCTTGAGTAATGCCTTCCAAACCTGTGATGAAAGAGAAGGGAAACACAGAAAGATGAGATTCTCAAAGTACAAGAACTGGCATCTGTACATTGAGTAAGTGTATTTTAAAATAAATGTACAAATTATATTACGATCTTAATTATTTTAAATTAACTATTTGGGTAAACAAGTTGAAAAACGGTGTAAGTGCTATTTTTTAAAGAAATCTGGACTTAAGACTCTAAACAGCATTTCTCTATGTAGAATTAATACTTCTATGAGGAATTCAACTAAGGAAGTTTACCTACCTCTTTAGATTTCAGATGGTTTGTCAGGAGATGCTCTCTAACTAGACCATATTCCTCTATCAAATGAATAACTTCCAATTCATCTTTTGTGCATTTTACTTTCTCCACAGCCTCCAGATACTTCAGCAGTTTTTCAATCTCAGCAGAAACTGCTTTCTCTTTATAAGCTTCTTGGACATCTTTCCACCCCTTGGTAATATACTTAGTGACTATAGCAATTCCTGATGAAAAAGAAAACCATTTCTCAAGGAGGATTACCCTCTGCATACTGGCATTTATCATTCTAGCATGCAAATGAATTAGCAGATTTCATTCTCAGACCTGCCAAACGCCTATTGAAAAGGTTAGCCACGCACAATTTAGAGCAGTACTTTTAATTACTGTATTAATCTCCTTAGAAGTAAGGAGCTTTATGTATTTTCTACATTGCCCAGAGATGCTGTGGATGCCCCATCCCTGGAAGTGTTCAAGGCCAGGCTGATGGAGCTCTGAGCAGCCTGGGCTGGTGGAAGGTGTCCCTACCCATGGCAGAGGGGTTGGAACTGGAAATTTATGGTCCCTCCCAACCCAAACCATTCTATTATTCTAAGATTTGAAGTCAACAGATCTTCCCACATAACAAAAAAGAGTTACTTCATCATTTGTAAGCAAATAGGAACAAAATGAGGGAGTTGTGTTATTTTATCTCCTCTCGGCATAAGAAAAGAAGGAACAAACCCTATTTACCTTGAAGATAAACAGGTCTGGTTTTGATATGAACACCCACTTTTTAAAGATGCAATTTACAGGATATCCTCTAAGAACTCATCTACAATGGCACTTGGGTTTCCAAAATACTTCCACAGTAAATATAAAAGGTTTAAAAAACAGTATTTGCAGGTAAATAAAAATTTATTACCTTCACTGGCAGGTTTTAGGTGGGACAACCTCAGAAGATCTTTATGAGACCAACCACTTCTTTGTTTATATTTTGTAACTGCTAAAGCAAGAGTCATGCCATTCTTCCCATTGTACCAATCTGCAACAGCTTTCCTCAGAGCACGGCCCCACATGCCACATTTCATGCCCTCCTTGAGATCTTTTTTAAACTGGATGAAAGTAAAGAGATGGGTCGGTATGCAACACACCTCGGGGACAGCTTTAAACGCCGCTTGTTTTGTTTTGGCATCAGAACACTGCGAGCAAACTGCCAGGGCAAAGAGCAGGGGCTCCTGTTTTGCTGCTCTGCCCTCTTGACTAAAAGCTTTTATTTCTTCAACAACTTCGCAGCCTCTGCCCTCTTCAATCATCCTTAGCAAAGCTTCGGCGTTCTCAAAGCCCAGCTTCTGCTCCTTGACGCGGTAGGTGCTGCCCTCGGAGCCGAAGCACAGGAAGTGCCGCAGCCGGGCGCTGTCGCTGAGGTCCCAGCCGGCCCCGCGGGCACAGCCGGGCTCCGGCGCCTCGCTCGGGGGCTGCGCCCGGCTCTCCTCGGCCTCCATCCTTCAGCCTTCAAGGGCTCTGCCGGAAGAATAACACCTTTTATCGACAGATACGGCTGACCAGGCTTTTAGCAAAGTAAATACGTGCTGTCTATAAACTTGTCATCTTAGGTTTTCTTTCGTAAATTTAACCATGGCATACTCCAAGTGTGCAAAAAACTCTCTGAGTTATAACAGCAACAAACATTTCTTTAAAACCAACTCAGAAACTACTTAACCCCAATAAGCAGCAGACAAAAACCATCTGGTGTCATAGCCTTTTGCCACTAATATACTACATCACTTTCTTACGTAGATTTTTATATTGCAGACTACATTGGCTCAAAATTCAGACCTTGTGCTGCTCTGTTTTGGTTAGGAATTGCTAATACCAACCAACTGAAGAGAAACAAGGCTAAAATGAAGAACTAAGATACAGAAAAACTGTTTAGTTGGAAGACTTTGTAAGAGTTTATATATGGTAGGTTTCAGTGAGGCTTAGACAACAGCTTTTTAACAACTGAGTAGCCCAAGGACAAATTATCTTTGCTACAGGCTCAAATAGTCTGCTGCTCCAAGTGAATCCAAGAAAACAGACATAACAGATCCTGTACTGCTTTACATTCAGAGCTAAGAAGCAAAAATCAGCACAAAAATCAACAATCATTCAAGCCTTTCTATTTATACACTCCTGAGCTGCAAGACAGCTGTAATATTTGTAGGGCAACACCACTGCTCTTACTGGAAGAACATCCAGCACAGTAAAATTCAAGCCATGACATTTAAAATGAAGCAAATGCAGGTGAAATGAAATCAGCAAGATAAGGGTAAGAAAATTCCTCATCACCACTACCTCCAAAACATTAATAGCACAACAATAAATTTTGTTTACTCAGTTCTCATCAAACAATAAAATTCCACTAAATAGCTCCTACTGAAAACCAAATAGGCAGAACCAATAATCCACTCCATCAAACTACATATACATCTTAAAATACAGGCACTAAAGTCAGAGCACACACAAATGACATTTCAAAGAAATCCACTAAACGATTTTCCAGAATTGCAGGTATCTGCTTTTGACTTTTTTTGCTTCTTCAGATAGTGAAGACAAATAAAAGCCATTTTGCTCCATTTACCAGGATAAGCTAGCACAAACAAATGTCACTAATGAAAACAGAGGGTTTCTCCCCCCTCCAGTTTTGATAATTAACACTCTAATTTACAAACAACTTCCCTACTTCTTTGACAGAGAATTTCCCTTTTTCTGCCAGACTAGAAATGCACCTTTCCTCTGTTTTTGCATATCTGCACTAATCTGCACCCAGAATTAAACAACAATCATCAGAGCTCCCAATTACATTCTACAAACTGATAAAAACATAAAAATGGGAGCCATATGCTGACAACTAGTTTAAGAAAGCAGGTTTCATTGAAAATTAACTAAGAAATATCTTTTATTGTATTATTTAGAGCATTGGTGCTCAGCTACAATTATATATTCTAATCAAGTTTCCTGCCAAACCTATTTAAATACACATCATGGTTGAACTGCCTTTTTCCCTGACATCTGAAGCATGCAAATACACTGAAAATAACAAGGGTGGTATTCCCCATGCATGAATACCACATTAGGACTTTTTCATGTCTAAATACATTTTACTTCAATAGAGTTCCATTAGCTCATTTCATTAAACAGCCAGTAATGTTTCATAAAAAACACAGAAAACCCAAACAAAAAATCCTGAAATCACAGTAAGCATCCATTCATTTATCAGAAAAAAAAGGTACATGAAAGATACTGAGAAACACCATTATCTTGAAGAAAAAATTAGAACGGGAAGCATAAAGGATCACCCGTGGACAAGATCTCCCTGTATAAAAAACACTGAGAATGATTTCTTGCTGTAGCTTTCATACCCCTACTATAATAAATGTTACTACATTGAAATGAGACAAATGGGAAAACTCTTATGGCTCTTAACAATGGATAATTTTTATGTTTAGTTTTGTATGGGGCAGGCTACTCATGGACTCACAACACTGGAAAGAGGAATATGCCTGCATCCATATGATGGATGGAATGGATATCCATTTTCTGAAACAAACCCATAATAGAAAAGATAGTTGCAATAGTTTTTCTGACACCTAGTTCCTTAATTTGCTTTCTTAGGAATCTGCTATAAGCTACAAACCCAGATTCTGTTACAATTTTTGACAACTGCCTAACACAAATTGTAAATTCTTAAAAATAAATCTGTATTTTAAAAACTACCCTTGAAATCCTCAATAGCTGATGCAAACCACCAATCCCGCTACTAAACAGCCACAACAGAAGTAACAGGTTTACACTTCACCAGCAGCTACTGGAAAAGCACTTACTCACAGATGAGCTGCTCTAGTCATGTTGGCCATTTCCAACCCTGTTTTACATGCCAGCCTCACAAGTTCCCAAAGCCATTCCCTCCCTTGGACCCATCTCTCTCCTCTGCCCAGACCTCAAGCTCATTTTTTCGTTTAACTCCTGTACAACACAGACAACCTTTCATCCCAACAGGTAGATAAATGCAAATGCTCACTTAACATATGCTCTACTATAAGCCTACTCTACACCTGCTGAGCTGCAGCAGGGAACTTGAATTTTAAACACCTATGATTTATGCACAATATTCTGGCTCCACAAGCATTTTCAATTCCTGAGCTACAGAAATGTAAACAGCAATTCTCAGACTTAAAAGTCTTAGACTCGGAGTTTTATAACAAAAATTGCTAAACTAAACTCTATGGCTGTTCACCATCATTAATGAAAGAGAAAACCCACTATATTTCAACAGCCATATAAATTTGTAAGTAAAATATGACTTTGACTGCTCTGAAACAGTTTATACACCCGTTACACACGGGCTAGTAAGTCAATATCTTTATGTTGCTGTACCATAGTATGATTCAGTTCTTTAAGTTGGCATTTATTAATTTCGATGACTTTTCCAATTTGCCCTAGCCTTCCTAAGAAATAAAATGTCTGACAAGTTTCACGGATGGATGAAAAAACACATAAATCTTTAACAGAACTACAGATTCTAATTTAAGTTCTGAGGTTTAACTGCTACACTAACAACTAACCAAACTTTGCAGCGAAATCCCATGGAATTAAACTTTGAAAAAGTCGGATCGTTTATGACCAAAAAAAAAAAGCATTAACATTTTAAAGACAACACTTCAAATTGCCGTCGAATACTTCAAAACCATATATACTTCAACCTAACAAGGAACTGCATTCCCCTTCTCTGCTCTCTAAATTCTGCATAAGAATTAAACTGAAGACAATAAGGAATGTCATAGTTAATTAAGCAGAGAGACCACAACCGTCACATTAAGCTATGGCTGTAACAAAAACAGCCTGTGCTAGAAATCAGCTCTGACAACATAGTTCGCATACTTCAGAAAATACGCAACTCTATGTCAACTGGGATGCCAGGAGAACACTTCTCAAATCGCCAACGGAGTGATGCACGACAGGAGCACAGCAGACATCCGACTATACGAACCACATACCGGCCCAGGCATTTCCACGAAAGAATTTGCAAGAGACTGTCTGCTTAAAAAAATGTATTGACTGGGGGGCAAAGGCAGCTTAGCTGACGTAGCACAGAATTAGGAGATAGAAGCACCTAAAGCGGATACCCGAGGAGCTGCGATCGCAGCTGTCAGTCTCCATAAAGACGATAAACACGCGTGACGGGGAAGCCGTGTAGCGCCAGAGACGGGTCCGGGAACGCCCCGCGGGCCCCTCAGGGCCAGGTGCTCTCCGGAGCCGCCCCTCTGGCCCCTCCGCATTCCCCACACATCCCCGGGGCCGGCCCAGGGACCCCGCACCCCGCTCCCCCTGCAGCCCGGGAAGCGTCACTTGCCTGCGAGGCCGCGGCCCAGGCGGGGCCGGGCG
>JANPWX010000200.1:53623-86723 GCA_024734555.1 Trochalopteron elliotii
GAGAATTTGAAAAAAAATGCATCTCAGAATTCTGGTCAGAGCTTAGGAAAAGTTTCTTATGCAGTACAGGTGTATGTTTATCTTTTGTAGAGAAACCTTCTGTGGCTTCTTTGTGGTGATGACCTTAGATTTAAGTTGATGAATAAATTTTTGTCTTTGTAATTGTAGATTATGTAAGACCTATTTCCTTTACTGAGAAATTTTTGTGTTCTGGGAATACTAAACACAGTGCAACATGTAGTAAAAGCTGTTTACTATTCAAGACATGCAGTCTGAAAGGCAAGACACATTTTTACTAGAGGAGAAAACTGGGTTTCTCTTACTTGTTGGTGAGATAAAGCATGAAGTTTCAGGAGAGCTCCTCTTTGGAAGTTTCATCTGTGTCTAGAAGAATTGCTAAAACTTTAGTTCCTGCTCTTGTATATGACTGACAAATGCTTTCACAGCTCTTCATCACTGACCAATTCAAATGAGAGTTCTGCAACTATAAAAGTTGCAGTAACCAGGAAAACTGGTCCTGACTTTTGAAAATTACTGGCTAAATGCTCATTCCTATTGGGATTGTTTAGCACTTACAGAAAGAAGCCTGAATAGTTTTCTGACTAATTAAAAGAGCACATCTGAAAATTTCAGTGCAAGTTCCTGATATTTAGAAAAAATTAACGGAATTACCATATCAGCATACAGCTAAACCATAGTACAGATAATTTTAATATTTTTCATCACTCCTGATGACCTTTTTTCTGTAAATTTTGTTTTTCAGGCCAGTACATGGGCTTATTTTTCTCTTCAAGTGGCAGCCTGGAGAGGAGCCAGCGGGTTCTGTTGTCCAGGATTCCAGACTGGATACAATTTTTTTTGCTAAGCAGGTATGAGAAATTCAGTAATTGTTTTAGATTTATCATGAAACATAGCTTTTAATACCAAAAAAATTTAACTTTTTTTGTTAATATGTTCACAGAAATTAATATTTTGCAAGGTAAAATAACTTCAACAAATTCTGAGAGTAGGAGCTGTGTACTGACAAAGCAAATCAGTCTGATCTGTCAAGTCAGACAAAAATAGCAGTTATGGAAGAGTAAAACTCTTATTTATTTGTCAGCCTTCACCCATAAAGTAACTCAGCCTTCTGTGCAATAAATAGTGACTTTGTAAATGTTCTCAGCAGAATGAGTGAATTACTTTTTTTGAAACCACTTTCAACAACTTGTTGGAAGAAGTTTATTTTGGTCCTGGTTTTATTTCTTATTTTTCTCAAATACTCTGAAGCTGGGGGCAGTATTTGTAGGGTAATGCTTTCCTTTAAGTGTTTGGAGACCATTTTGGCATGCAAGTTTTAAGTATTCAAATCAGAGAGGTGAATTTAAATTAGAAATAACAGGGAAAAAATGGGTTTGCTGATGTAATCCATTGTGTTTTATTAAATACAGAGTAGTACTGAAATTCTGTCTTAGAGTTAAAAGACTGCTGTGTGTGTTGCTTGCAAGCAAGAAAAGTAAGAGAAAGTGGCCAGAATGAAAGTTGGAGTATTTAATATTGGTCTAATTACAAAACAATGATATCAAAGGGCAAATTATTAGGATTTCTAAGTAGACTGTTCCATAGTCTAGTTGTTGGGGTGTTTAGGGTGGGGGTTTTGGGGGGCTTTTTTTTTGGTTGGGTTTCTTCTTGTTTTATTTCCCACCACAAGTGCACAAGTGTTTTGAATGTAAATTTCAGGATATGAAAAAAAATCTCCACGTACTTTCAGGTATAAGTATAGAAATATGGAAAACTATGCAAATAGCCATCCTGGCCACTCTGTACCTGCACTTCTGTTTTATTCCTTTTATAATCACCTTCCTGTTTCATGCTGTTATGGATCAGCTCTTTTAATGCTGATTTTCTTCATTCTTCCCCTGCTGCAGCTCTTGAGTCCTGCCAAGCACTGCCCACCATTTTTATGATACAGTGATCAGCAGCAGTTTGTTAATTGTCTTTAGATAGCTCTCAGACACAGGTTTAGGTTGTGAATTCTGCCTAACCAAACATACTGTTAGTAGCCATGGGCTGTAGCTAAAGAACTCAGAGAAAATCCTTGATGTGACTTTTGAAAGGTAGTTACATGGTGGGAGGAAATTCCTCTGATCAGAATCTAGAGAGGGATTTTTTTATTTTAAAGTGAAGGTAAATTTTCCCTCAAGGGATTTTGTCTTGTTTGTGAGTAGCTGAGGTTGTCCTAGAATTGCTGTTCTTGTGAATGCTGAAAAGTTTCAAAAAGCATTTGTCTGCTTGCTCCACTTCTTTTGCCTTTTCCATCCCCCCTTCCCTTTTTTGAAGCTTGACACTGTGTTTAAAGGCAATAGCTAAGAGGAGCTTTCTGGAGCTTTAAGATGAGATTGCAGAATGTACATCACAACATTTGGATAATGTTAGATTTGATAACAAGCCCCACAAAATAAAAGACTAACAGTGAAAAGTCGTCTTTATTTTATAGTCTTCTTTGGAACACTCATATTTTAATGTTTGTATTTTCTTAAGCTGAAACCTCCTTTCTAATTGTCCCTTTCCTTCACTTGCTGCCTTTAAAGAGAGTGTGCTGGAGTGACTCTTTTAGCATGGAAAGCAATTTCTAGAAATGTTGACTCTTACAGTAGTCCTGCCTGGTTATGCCACTTGATGGCATGGAATAGATGTTTCCAAAGTCATTTGCAAAAAGTTAACAATTGGTATCTTTTCTCATTTTTTAGTGTTATCTGTCAGTCAAGTGCAGTTGCTTTGCAAAATTAAAATATTCCTTGTAGACATATTTATGCTTGTGTTTCATATCAGTTCAGTTGTGCCTGGACTGAGCTATTGTGACTGAACAACTAGAAACAGGTACAGAGAAATCATTATTAAAACTCAACAGAAAGAAACTGCTTTGGCTATTCTGGAGGAATCTGTTTAATACCAGTTTAGCTCTGGTGACTTTCATGCTGAAGAAAGTTAGCCTGGGTTAGAGATCCAACTTGACAAGCAGTGTTTTGAGGACTTAGAGTGTTTTCTTGAGCAAGTGTCTGATCTTTTGATTTGCTGCTGATGAGAGCAGGGTGCATTGAACTTTGGTGAGCCAGTGTAGCTCATCCCCCAGCAGTTTTTTGTCCATGTTATCTGGGCTGGTCTCTGCTGTACTATGAGATGTGTCTGTTCAGCAAGCCTTACACGACAAAACTGGGAACAGGTAAGTGAGAGAACAGAGGGTTCTTTATGCTAGTGCTGAAGTTCCTGCATTTCTCAAAACCACAGTCTGAATCCTTCTGAGTCACCCAGGAGCACAAAGAAAGATGAGCATTAGTATTGAATATTTGTGTTGTGAAAGAGCAAGTCCTCCCAGCCATCGTGCAACTGGGTTCATGTGCATTTTTTATTTCCTCTCTTTGTTTTATTTTATCTAAGCCAAATTTTATGCTGGCATTGAGGGTCTTTCCTGATGACATTTTTCTTCATTACCAAAGTGATGATGTAAAATTACACTGTGTTCATTTGTAGGCTGGAATCCCAGAACAAACAGATTGGTTAAGGCAATTTTTATGACATTTAAGGTTTTTTGAGCTGTTGATCTGTATCTTCAAAACTATCATGACACTGGAGCCTGAAAAATACCATCAAGTCTTTGCCTCTCTTTCCTTTTTCACATATTTTCCTCTTTTAAATGTTCCCATCTAAAGACATTTGGTACAATTTGTTTTACTGCAGACATGTTTTCAAATGTCTTCCTGAGTCCTGTGTGAGCAAGACAAGGTTACTGTTAATATATAATGAGTTGAGTAGAGGAAATAAATTTTGTTTCTGTTCAACTTGATTATGTGTTCAATCTTAAAAATTGTTTCATTGTGGCTTTAGTTAGAGGTAAAAGGCTACAGCTCTCAAACTGTCTAGTAAAACATCTCTAAATTTCATTAGGAAACACAATTTTGGTAAGAACCTTGTGCATGCTCACATTTTCCTCATTTCCACTTCCATAGTGATGTTGTAGTTGAATTCCAGATGGCAACCAGATCTTGTTCCAAGTGAAATCATTACTATGTTGGGGGGGTTAAATTTTCAAGTTTGTCTGGTATGCATGCATATTAAAGTTTTTTTTTTTTTTTAATGGTCACTTTTATGTGCACTCATGTTAAATTTGGCCTCCCTGTTATGCCTAGGTATGGTTTGGTCCTCTAGTTGAGGCCACAGAACTCTGGATGATCTTACATACCCTTTGAGCTAGGATACCTAGGCACAATGAGGTGAGTTAAGGATACAATTTCAGCCTTAACTCTGAATTTCCTGATTTCTGTGTTGCTTCAGTGGGCCCTTGCTGTTGTTTTCACACACAGTGGATACATGATTACACCTACTCAATGTATCCAGCTCTCTGCCAAGCACTGCCCAAGTGTCTCTGGACAAAAAAGAATGCCAGTGTTGCAGACCTGAAACTACTTTTTTTGAGTTTAATAAATTCTTCAGCTTTTAGTATGGAACTATTGGTATCCTGCCTTTCTTAGGGGCCATGTATTTATTTTACTTCTTATTGTCATGACAGAACATTAACTTTATTAACTGGGAATACCTTCAGAAGGAGTATCTTATAAATGGTACTGTTAATAACAAAACATTAGTCTCAGGTTATCTTTATGGCACTAATGGAAACATATGTAATTTTTTTTACATTTAATTGATTTCAAACTCAAAATTTTTTTCAGATTTGGTAACATTAAGATAGACCAGGTATCTGTGTTAAAGCTAAGTTTGGGATAACAGGTAACTTATAAGAAGTACAATTTCAAGACATGAAACAAATCAGAAAGAGGTTTCCAGTAACTGAATATAGCTGGAGAAAGATTATATCTTTACTCCAACAAAATTAAAATGAAAAAAAATTATATCGAGTCTCTAAACAAGAATAAATTGTGGAACTTTGTGCTAAAGCTGAATTTTTCATGTTGAGCTCTGTAAAACCAACTGTTCTGTAACGTTGGGATGTTTAGTAAGTGAAGCCCAGGGATTTGCTGGTTATACTACCAATTGCAGCACAGGCTTGTCCACAGGTTTTTTGAAAAGCAAAATGGCATAATCCATCAGGTAGGAGATGTGAGTCAAGAATTTAAAGTGCTTCTCCCTACAGTTGATCCAGAAGGCCAGACTGGATCCCTAGAGAAAGGTGCATCAGACAGCAGCCTAATCAAGTGATTCCTTGGTTTATTTTAAGCTGAGCTTCACTTGGGGATAGGTCAGTCTTGATACATTTCTGTGTATGTATGTTGCAATTTTCTTTCAAATATTGTTAAATGCACCTTGAACTTTTGCCAACAAGATCTTTTAACTATGAGTGTCTGCTTTAAGTTGGAGTCATGCGTATTGATCCATCTGATATCTCATCAAGACTTCCTGGACAGAAATATCCAGGCAAACGTTGGTATTTCTGCACAAATACAGAAAATCCTCTTAATCCTCAAGTGCAAATAAAAATCTTTTGGGAACAACCTGCATTTATTACCATGTTACCTAAATGTAAAAAATGTTTTCTGCTAATGCTGAGGCATCCTAAGTAGGAGATACTGGGGTATCCTGAAGGATTCTCTGGGCTGTGTGTGGAGCAGTGCTGGACTGGCTGTGTGCACTGATGACATTGTATCTGTGGGACAAATCCAGCACTTGCCTGCATTTGGTCCTGCAATTACATCCTCACTCTGCACTCTTCACCCTGCTGTGAGCCATCATTAGCTAGATATTCCCTTGTTCTATTGTGGTAGTTCTCCTGTGCCACCTACATCCAGGCACACACTGGGTTTTTATGCACATCACCTGCATTTCCTTCTATTCCTCTGCTACAGGACTGTTGTTGCTGCCTTTCTTTACCTCTTCCATCTCACTTGATTGAAGCTCTAGAATGTATTTCTATAATGTATTTTCATTTCAACAGCTGGAGGCCGTTGCCCTCAGATCTGCATCTTTTGCATATTGTTTTCTAGCAGTCAGACTTTGTTTAGCCTGGTCCCTGTATACTTCATCAGACTAGTCTCATACTGTAGTTGGAATACAAAATATGCTTCAAGGCCAATATGTGATGAGCCCATTAATTCTTTGCCAAGTCTAATTTTTCCTCTGATTTTATTTTCTGTTTAAAGCTACTGTATCCTGCTATTCAGCAGTTTCAGTGTTGATCTTGCCTCTAGGCACAAAATCGCAGTAAATTTCCCTTCCTTGTTTTGAAGCCATTATTGAGTTGTCTGTAAAGAGAGCAACTGATTGTTCCATCTTGATTTTTCAGCAAAATTAGTTGCCATTTAGTCCTGTCCCTCCTATAATGCCCTGTATTAATTATCATTTACAAATACAATTTGCTGTAATGACCCTGCCTTTATTGTAAGAGCACTGTTCTAACAGTGTGTCAGCACAGGTGTCCATACCTTCTTTTGCTTCTCTATCAGCTTAATTACACTGCATCAGCTTCACGCCCTCTGATCCACTTGAGATTTCCCTGCTTTCATCCTAGCACTATTTTACAGCTGTGTCTGATAACATTCTTTAGTTGCATCTCAGAAAGTCTTTAGTTCTTAGTTCTTTTTCCTATGTTACAGTGTAATTCGAAGTATGCCATTCTGCTAGTCTGGGGATTTGAATTTTTCTGCTGCTGGTTCATTATTTCACTGCCCTTGATGGATTTTCCTTGTATGTCCTTTATTTTGCATCTCTGTGTATTCTAGCCCTTAGCTTGTGTTGGTTTGGTTTGAGTTTTGGCTGCTATCTATTCATCTGTTCCACATGTGTAGTTGACTCCCTTGATTACCATTTAAGTCAACTAGATAGTATTTTTCTTAAATTAAGAAGTGCTTTATTATTTATCATCTGCATACAGACATAATCTGAACTGAGAACACCCTGAAGTATAGAAAACAAATTTATGGTGTGGCTTTTAGTATTAACATACTAGGTTTTCCTTTGTTAGGACTAGCCTTGATTGCAAAACAGGTTGCTTGGGTTTTCTCTTTTTTTTTTTCTCTCCTTTCTTGTTGGAAGTGGTTTCACATTCACAGCTCTGAACTAATTTTCATTTTTCTATACAAAATTCACATCCTCTCTGGAAGTTTTAAGGTTTAAGTAGCATTTTCAATTGCAAAATAGTCTCAAAGACTAATGATACATTACTCTTTCCTAACCTATAGCTCTCTGAGAAAAAAAGTTAATAAAAAGCCTTGTATTAATGGCCTCATTGATTACAGTGCATTTAGTTAAATCTCAAATTATATTTAATAATTCTTGTATCCTCTTTCTTTAAATACAGTGTTTTAGTTTGGTTATTAGTAAACAACATTAAAGACATGGCTGTAATATGAAGGGGGTTCTTTATATTTTCTAAAAGTGGAATATTCAACACTGAAATGTAACAATGACAAACTAGTAACTTAAACATTAACTTGAAAAGAATTGGCATATTGGACAAGTATATTATTCAGCTAACCATCATTTAAACAATCTCTACATCTTGGAATGCTTAAGTTTATCCCTAGAATACTCGAAAGTTTTTTTCCAATAAAATCTTTTAATAAAAATTCTAGGTTTCATAATGTGCTTTATTGCTTCAAATTAAATTTTTTTGACCTCTTACTCCTAGTAGGAGATCTTATTATTTGAAGGACTTTTCTTGGGAGAGCAGACTTTTTTTAAGGCCATAGATAAAGTAACACAATTTGGGCAGCTTGCTTTGAATATTACTGTGCATTTTTCCACAGGGATCTGAGGATTTCTGCCTTTCTTCTGTGCCTTTCCTTAATCACTTTAGAGAGATGGTGAGGCAGTGGAATGACAGTTTCTGAGGACAGCTATGAAATAAGAGCTTTATCAGTGAATTGTATATGACAACCATTCAGAGCTGATTTTATTACAGCAAAGGCTTTTTTGTATCTACCCAGGCAGCAAATCCAGTCTGTGATGGGGTGCAGCTCTAATGTGAGTCAGCATAGAAAGTGTGTTTGTAACAAAAACAAACGCAGTTTGGAGTGAACTTTTCTCACCAGTGCTGACCAAATTGTCCATGCTGTTTTCCAGGTCATAAATAATGCCTGTGCAACTCAAGCCATAGTAAGTGTGCTGTTAAACTGTGCTCATCAAGACATTCATCTAGGGGAGACCTTGTCAGAATTCAAAGAATTTTCCCAAAGCTTTGATGCTGCGGTGAGTGACCATTTTTCTGCAGTTTGGGTGTCACAGTGTTACAGCTGGGGTGCTTTACAGGTGTTTTGTTACTTCCTTTCAGATGAAAGGTTTGGCACTGAGCAACTCGGAAGTGATTCGGCAAGTTCACAACAGTTTTGCCAGGTAACATATGTTTTAAATCTGGCCAAAATTTGAGCAAATCCTTTTTAATCTCAGGGATTTTAAAATTTTCTTTGCAGACAACAGATGTTTGAGTTTGATGCAAAGTCTTCAGCAAAGGAAGAAGATGCTTTTCACTTTGTAAGCTATGTTCCTGTTAATGGGAGGCTATATGAGCTAGATGGCTTAAGGGAAGGACCAATTGATTTAGGTAACATTTCACATTTTTGCTGAACATCCTTTATTTTAACAATGGCTTTTTGCAACATATTGGTCATATTGGTCAAAGCAAATTATTTATTAAAATAAAGAATATCTTGAAAGTTTTCTGAACGTGCTACAGGCTTGTACTTCCTTGCTGTCATTTGTATTGTTTTAGTTTCATTGGTCAGAAAATACAGTTTCCTCCCTGCTTCCTCTATGTCTCTGATACTCTTTCCATTTAGTAATCAAATGATCAGGTCCTGCAATCCCTTTCAAAACCTTGATAGTTCTGTTGCAAGAGAGAAGTTTACATAAGGGGAGAATGTACACAGCTGACTCCAGACACTTTTTTCCATTTTGTGGCTTGCGTTTACACACTGCCCTCTTTCCTCTTAGATAGCAAATGTTTTCCTAATGGTTTGAAAGAAAATAGCTTTATTCTCTCTAAGAGGGGCTTCTGTTTTGTATTCTTTCTTGAGATATGTGTGCCTTGTTGAGTCTTGAAAAGCTCTGAACTGCTTATCACGTATCTGTACTTCAGAGTCTGATAAATTGTCATCAATGTTCCACACTCCATTCCCAGAGTGTTTTCCCAGATTTGTTGGCAATTTTATTTATGTTTAGGTTGAGCAACAGCTTGCTGCTTAATCTTGTCTTTAATCTGTCTAGAGATACTGTACAGTCTGCAGACCTAACAGTACCATCATTTGTGTGGTCACAAGATCATGAGTCTTTAAATTTACTTTAAGGTCTTGAAATTGCAAAAGTGGCATTTTCAACTTAGGAAATCACCTCTAGGTATTCTGTCATATATCTTGAAATAAAGTTCTCTATCGTATATCCTTTTATGATTTTTCTTTCTGCCTGACCTTTTAACAGTATATTGCATCTACACAGACAAAATCAAGAGTTAATATTAAACAGCTGTACCTGTCCATAGTGTTTTCCTTTGTCTACTTCAGTGTTGTCATGCCAACTAATTTCCCTTGTGTCATAAAAATCTTACATAACATACTTTCCCCCACCCCATTATTTCTTGTTATCAGCAAAACAAATGTTAGATGCTTATGCCCTTACAATTTAGCTTTGTTCCATTGCTTTGGCTACTCCATTATCTAGCTATTGTTAGTAATTGAGTATGTTCCACCTCCTTAAAAACCATCTGAGTTATCTCAGACTGCAGTAGGTAAGGAAAAACTGTTATATACTCTGAAGTTGCTGCATAAGGCTGAATTATTGTACAAGTCAACTTTGCAATGAATTTTGCCGTGATCCTGATTTTTCTCCTTTGTTCAGTTTTGCAAAGATGATGAATTTTTTGCTGTTTTTTCCCCAGGTGCATGCCATCAGGATGACTGGATAAGTGCAGTGCGGCCCGTCATAGAGAAGCGCATACAAAAGTAAATGGTTGTGATGCCTTTGAAATATAGCACCTTATCTATGCTTGAAAATTCCATAGCCCTAATTGCCTTCAGTGCAAGGATTTCCAGCAAAGGTCTAAGCAGTGACACTTAGGCATCATTTTTAATGCATATCGCTGTGTGACTTGAGAACCTGTTGCCCAACAGGAGGCAAATGTGATGAGAGATAAATCTCAAATACACTGTGCTGCTGCATAATTAATCCAAGTAGGTGTCTGTGTAGTGAAGAGAGATCCTACGAGTGCTCTGGAAAAGAAGATTGTTATCTCTGTTACACAGCTGTGAATCTTTGTGAGTGAAAGCTAAGAGTGTCATGACCATGAATTACATTTGCCTGTGCACTTAAAAATACTAGTCATTCTGTCCATACAGCTGGTATTTAGAGATAAGAAGTTTTTCTTAGGAATGTGGTTTGTCTTAGAAATTTAAGCTAGAAAAACGTACTATGGAACTTTCTTAATTCTGATTCCAAACTGCAGTCCCAAATTTGTTAGAAATAAAGTTGATTTTATGCCATTTTTAGAAAAGAATGCTAAGTTTTTGCTTGAGGACTTTATTTTTAATAAGCAAAACAGGACTACCAAGTTGCTTTAGGGGAATTTAACCTCCAAAAGACCTGCTAGTCTAATTGTTGAATGTTGAGCTTCTCACACTGAGAAACTGTGGAGAAGTCTCCAGTATTTTCTCACACTGTGTGAAGTCTCCAATAATTTCTAAGAAGTAATAGTAATGAGAAAGTAAAAAATATTGTGTGAAGCATCTTCTCTAAGTTCTGTTGTCATGTTTTCTTTTCTTTTTTGGACAGTTTCAGTATTTGTTTTGTGACCACAGACAGGAATAGTAAATTTCGGGGAGAGAGGTTATTAGGAGTTACATATTGGATAGAGTTAATTTGTGGTCTGGTTTTATTTTGTAACAAGATTGGATCTGTAGCACAACATAATTTAATAGACCCATTTAAAATTTTGTTTCTGTGAAATGCATTCCTTAAAATTAAATCAAGGAGGGGGCTTTTGAGTTGTCATGTTGGTAACTAATTTTGAAAGTGGCTTGTCTTTGTTGTTTTGTTTTTGTGTTCCTCGTTTAGATACAGCGAAGGCGAGATAAGGTTTAACCTGATGGCTATTGTGTCTGACAGGAAGATGATATATGAGCAGAGGATTGCAGAGCTACAGCAGCAACTGGCAGAGGTAGGCCATGGAATTAAATTGCTACTATTAAAAGTAGTTCCCTGATAGTTCTATGTTGACTTTACTATTCACTTCCCTTTCTTGCTCCAAATGGAGTAGCAGTAAAAAAAGCAGGGAGTGGTTGCTAGAGGTAGCACAGTGTGGGTGCACTCAGTGCTGCAGCTCTGAGCTGAGCACTCAGCACAGTGTAACCATGGCATTTTGACTTTCTGCCTTGACTCATTTGCTGTTCTTTGTGTAGTACCTGCTTGTAACCAACTGCAGAAATTCCTGTAACAGTATGTTATGGAATGTTCCTGTAACAGTAAACAAAACTGAATCTTTCTGTGATAGAACTACCCTTGAGACAAAACTTGCTTAAAAAAGAATAGATTAAAAATGGAGTAACATCATCCATTTAAATTTTTGTTTTGTGGAAGGAGGAGCCTATGGATACAGATCAAAGTAGTAATATGTTAAGTTCTATACAATCCGAAGTTGCAAAATACCAGATGTTAATTGAAGAAGAGAACCAAAAATTAAAAAGATATAAGGTATGTAGCCTTTGCTTTTCTGATGAAATTACTGGAACAGTTGTAAGAAAAAGCCAGCTTTTTATATGTATATATATGTATATATAGGACCTTTGCAATTAATCTGAAGGAACTGGATGGGGACTAGAAGATAGTTCAGCTATATAATAATTTTTTAATGCTTCTGATTTATTTTTAGATTGAAAATATTAGAAGAAAACATAACTACCTTCCTTTCATCATGGAATTGTTAAAGACTCTAGCAGAGCATCAGCAACTAATACCATTAGTAGAAAAAGTGAGTATTTCCTAGCTGATAGTATATTACTTTGATTCTTTATACCTTCTCTTTTAAATAAACAAGGCCATGTCACTTATTCTTCCAAGATCTTTGGCCAGGCACGGCCCCCGCCCTCCTGCGGCCGCTGTAGCAGGCGGTGACCGCGTGGTGGCAGCCGTGGCGCAGCGCTGGCAATTCAGTCCCTCCCTTTGCCCTTCTGTGCTCATTTACTGCCTTGGGTTTCCCCCTTTCTAAGGCATCTAGCCATTAACGTTGATTTACTGCTAAGGTTTGTATTAAAACATTAATAAATAAGCGTGTCTGCCACTTTGGCAAGGTTATTAAAGTGGTCAAGTACTTGAATTGTGCTCAGCTCTGTGCTGGTGTGCACTTAGGCCTGAGTGCCAGAGGCAGGATGCCTGATTTTGTACTCACTGAGAAAGGATCTCTGAATTAGTATAATGAAGAAAGAGCTGTGTATTATTTCATGAGTACATTCTTTAGCTGAATTTATATAGGAAGATAAATTTGCAGGCTTGTAATTTCTAAGAGTAACTTGTGGAGTTTCATGTTAACAGAAGTCATTTATAACACCCATCAAGCTGCTTTCACAAGTAAATTACCAGTGAACTGGTGGTAACAGATCTTAATTCTAAATTACTGAATTAGATGCTGTTCTGTTCAATGATGAGTTGAACATAGTAACTAACAAGCAGCAACCTGATTCAGAATTAACTAATGTTTTGACAGAAAGTTGTTGGCCAGTGTTGCTTCTGAGTTGTCCCTTCTTCTTGCCCAATCTGTTTCTTAAGTAAATTCATAAGGATGAAAGTGCCAGTTTCCTATCAACTTGAACTATTTATGATTGATATAAGTTACGAGAATCTGTCTGTAAATATTTTGACAGGAACTTTTGTGGGGTTTTTCTCCACTTATTTGAAAGATCTAAACCACTAAGATCTTGGTTCATTCCAGAGTTCAATTTTGATAATTTATATGTCTGAATTGGTGTTTTCTTGTGACATAAAATGTTTCCATTAGGAAGAGTTTTCTCTATGTTAAATGAAATTGGTATGGAGGTATGAAAAATGAAGGTTGAAATTATGTTTTTAAAATAGTGCTTTTCCCCTGCAGAAGTTACCAAATCTTAGTTTCTCTTGCATAATTTAGTTAAACCTGTATTTATTCTTAAAAGGCTTTATAGACTAAGCTAGTAAAACAGTAATAGGATGCTTCTGAAGGGTCCAAATTTGCATTTAAATCCTTCTTTTTCCAGCCTAATTTTAATATTCAGAAATATAATGGGTAGTCATTCAAAGCTCCAGGATGATCTTTGTCTTATCAAAGTTTGACATCATCTCCCTTTGCTTCCTAGGCGAAAGAAAAACAGAATGCCAAGAAAGCTCAGGAGGCCAAATGAAGATGACTTTGCAAAACACATACAGTTACTTGCTTCTGATACTATTTTCATGACAACAAATAAAACTTTTCATAAACTTCAATTTTTGTCCGGTGCACGTTTGCCAGTTGTAATGGTTTGTCTTGTACTGTTTGCATGGGTCTGACTCTTCCCCTGCATCTTGTGCATGTAGTACTGCTGAGCAATGTTTAGGTTCTCCTGGTCACTTTCAGTATTTAACAGTCTGTCTGATTGCTGAAAGCTTGGGAAGTGGACCCAGAAATGTGCAAGGAAAATGTCCCCGTTTTGTCCCACTTGAACATGATAATGATACAAATGCCAGAGGTTTAAGTATAAGCATGAGCTTTCTTTGCTCAGCCCTGCTAACAGTTACAATCCTTTCCAGTTGTTCAGTGACATAGCCTGTGTCTTTGTTTTTATGAAGTATGTGTCTAATTTTTTTACAAAATGGAAAAGTATGAATTTAGCTGTAGAAACATTTGCAAAGACCAATGTATAATCGCAGAAGAACTGCATTGCTTTAGTAGAAAGGATAATAAATATTCCCATTTTTATTTTGGCAAACTTTTTTCTGTGGTATTTTATTATGGGATATAGAGATTGTCAGCCTTGTGACTTGAGTATATGCCTTCTCAACTTGAGGTAGAAAGAAGGCACACTACTGTTTTGGGGAGTTAATATTCTTGGATATAAGGTATTCCTTTTCTGGAGTATGTTCAATTTAAGTCTTTAAAGAAGTGCTTTTTATTTGACTTTGGGAAGTAATATAAGGAAAAAGGTGTATGGAAGATTATTGTTGATGACAACATTGCAGTGGGAGATGCTTGAGCTGTGTCCTGTGGACCAAAGGCAATACCTGGGGAATGGAGTTCACTGACACCTTCAGTGCTGCCTGCATGTGAGCTGTGAATAGATTGTTTTGGTATGGACAGAAACAGGCCATTGCAACAATACACACTGTTTGAATTACTCACTGTCAGTGTACAAATACAACATGTATTTGTTTAGAAAACTTCCGGTTTCTTCCTAAAACACTCAGATAAAAACACAGGAAGAGCTTTGATTTTTTTTTTTTTTCTCCCCCAAACATTCAAAGCTAAATAGTAAAATATGTTTGTTTCCCTTATTGTACCTGTACTTTATTCATTAGACTGAGAACTCCTTTGGTCTTGTAGGCTGAATTTTTTTGAAACCCTGATATGAAACACTGTTATCTGTTGGTGCTTTGTATATATTGCACATATATGTATGTAAACAGGATAAAATTTTGGCTGAAGCAGTGAAACATAGACTGTACTCTTCACTGCTGGAAGGAACTCCTCGAGTCACTGCTGTGGCTGGAAAGGTAAGATCTGTTTCAGAAAAACCTGAGATCCACATCTGTGTTTTGTACAAAATTGATCAGGTTAATGAGAACATGAACTCTGTGAGAATTTCCTATTTTAGTAATTCACTGCAGCATTATTGTCCAAGGAGATGGAAAGACTCTTATAGAGAAAGAAACGTTTCTGCTTTTAAAATTACATTTGAAACTCCATTTCAACCTGTTGAAAACATTTATCTGTCTTTTTAAGTGGTAGCCTGATGACTCCTGCTCATCCTGTCATCCTTGGAGAATTCTGCAATTTGATATTAGATGTCAACTTAAATTTGTACAGAAGTAACTTCATTCTCCTTTTACTGGCATACTTGGGCATGTACAAAAGGAGAAGGAATTTTGCTGAAACAGAAAACAATTTCTGAAATGGGAATTATGTGAGATTGTAAAATACAGATCCAAAGGGTCATTTCCAGCCTAAATGATCTCATGCTAGGGTGGGTTTGATGCCCCTTTTAGCAGCCAACTAAAGCTATCAAAAGGCAGACTAAGGGTGAGAGCTTTAGAATTTTCATATTGCATCCCTAGGGTTCTCCTGATTTGTGAGCTTGAGAAGTGGAACACTGTAGTGGGTTGATGCTAGCCAGATCTCTGGCACCCACTGAAGCTGCTCTCTCACTCCCCTCTGCAACCAGACAGTGGAGAGAAAATCTAATGAAAGGTTCATGGGCTGAGGTAAGGACTGTGAGAAATCACTCATCAACTCCCATCAGGGCAAAACAGGCTCTAATTAGGAATGTGAATTGAATTTATTACTAACAAAACCAGAGCAGGATAATAAGTCAAATAAATTTGTAAAAACACCTTCCCCCCACCCCCCTCTTTCCCATCTCCACCTCCTACCCCAGCGGCACAGGGAGACGGAAATGAGGGTTACGGTGCTCAGTTCATCATCTGTGGGTTTCTTGTGCTGCTCAGGGAGAGGAATCATTCCTCTGCTGCACCCTGTGCTCCCTCCCACGGGAGACAGTTCTCTGTGAACTCTCCACTGAGTCCTGTATTACAACCAACAGTTCTCTGCAACTGCTGCAATGGGAGTCCATCCCACAGTGAACAGTCCTCCCCACACTCTTCCACAGGGTGCAGTCCTTCAAGGACAGGCCCCTGTCTCACGGGCCTCCCACAGGGTCACAACCTCCTCTCAAGCATCCCCCTGCTCTGGTGTGGGGCTCCTCCAGGGCCTGCAGGTGCAATGTTGCATCCCCATGGACCTCCATGGGC
Organism: Trochalopteron elliotii; assembly: GCA_024734555.1. Taxonomy (NCBI): domain Eukaryota; kingdom Metazoa; phylum Chordata; class Aves; order Passeriformes; family Leiothrichidae; genus Trochalopteron; species Trochalopteron elliotii. Next base: position 69,569 of record JANPWX010000200.1, read on the forward strand.
TGCAGAGGCACAGCTGCCTCACCGTGGTCTTCTCCATGGGCTGCAGAGGAATCTCAGTTCCAGCTCCTGGAACACCTCCTGCCTCTCCTCCTTCACTGCTCCTTGATGTCAGCTCTTCCTCTCACATATCACCCTGCTTTTCTCTGGGTGCAATTACAACTGTGCAACAACTTTTATTCTTAAATCTTCTATCACAGAGGCATTACCACCATTTCTAATTGGCCCAGCCTTGGCCAGCATCATCTCCATCTTTGGAGCCACCAGGGATTGGTTTGGCCAGACATGGAGGAAGCTTCCAGCAGCTTCTCACAGAAGCCACCCCTGTAGCCCCCCCTGCTACCAAAAACCAGGCCATGCAAACCCAGCACAGCTGGTTTCAGCCTCTTGCCTCCCAAACCTTGTGAGTTTTACTCACAAGGTGGCTACACCTGAGAGATCAGTGAATGACCCTGTTTGCCCTAACTGGTTTTCAGTGTTTGACTCATCAGTGTAGGGTAGAAACAGTTTTATCTTGTCTATTAATTATGCAAATAAGTGCATACATGTCCATGTGCTTCCTGTGGAAAGAAGTCCAAGGAGAAGGTGGTGTGTATGAAAACGCTCCTTTTATTGCCTTCTTTTTTCCAGAGCACTATATTAATGGAAACAGTGATAAGAAAAACAGCTGCGTGGAAGAGTCTGTAATAAACTGCACATAAACAACCTTCTGATATGGAATTGCTGAAGTCCAACTACAGTCAGGTTGTAAAGACTGAGGACTTCAGAAGGAAGCTGAGTAAGTTATTTTATGACTCATATTTTTCATGCAGGTAACACGTGTCTGCCTAGCAAAGCCACCAGAAGCACTGGGGATAAACAGACTGGAGATAGTGTGGCCTTATGTACAAGAACAAGAAATTTCCCTAACAGAACAGAAAGTGTGCTTCTCAAAATAGCTGGCATTTGTTAATAGGCTAAGACTTGTACATTCCATGTGCCTCAAATGAGCGTATTAAAAAAATCTATTAGTCTCTGAGAAATTGGTGACACTTGCTTAAAATAAATGAGTTTAATATCTAAAAAACATATACACAATGTAAACTCTATCTGTGCTCACAGGATGTTCTGATCCTTTAACTGTTTTTTCTTTAGCAATTATATCAGTAGCTTATGTAGAAAAATAACATCAAAAATAGCTACCTCATCAAACCACAAATACTATCTCTTTCTATCTCGTAATAAGAGCCAATTCCAGTATTACTAAACTTCATTCAACTTACTGATGTCCTTCAGTGACTTTCCTTTTTCTTCTTCTGTAAATGCTGCTTCTTTCACCTGCTAGAATCAAAGAAGAGTAGGGAACATTATTATGGCATGTCAGATTATAAAAGCCTTCAAGAAAGCTTGAAAAAAATCTTTCTAAACAATAAAAAGATAGCAACTTCTTTTCACAAAATCTGTTGTCCTTTTATATGTGGTAGGAGTGCTTTTCCCTGGCAAATTTGACTGGAAAAATTATTCAGATGGCAGTTTACTCTTAATGTAATTGCTGTAACTTGCATGAGAGGGGAGGATGCACAAGGTCTCCTGGTTGTCACTCCTTGCTATGTGAACATGAAAAGTTGCTTAACCTTTAAAATTTAGCTTACCCTGCAAAACGAGCATGAGGCTATGGGTTTACATGCAGCTAAACAAAGGTACTAACTGTATCACCTTACCTGTCTCTCATTTTCTCCCAGTTTTATAGTACATGAGTAAACTTGCCAGAAAGGAACAAAAATTACATTGTTAATGTAGGTCGTTTTCAGCTTTATACACACACTGGAATTCTTATAAAATATAATTGTCTTAATTGTTTATCATCCCAACATATATGTTACCTTCCTAAGCTCATTAAGAGGCTGCTGTAAAATGTGATGCAGCAATGCTATGAAGAAAAATAACAAATTTCAACCTAAGTACCACTGGAGCAAGGAAAGGGAATAAAGGGGTCATACTTCTGCTTTTCTGTTGAGACAGAATAGAAAAGGAAATACAGCAAGGACATCAAGTGCAAGATAAAGAGGTGGCAGCAGATGCCCCTGCCCAAGGGGACTCAGAAGCCAAGGAGATGGTTACTTAGGCAGAGGGCACTGCAGTAATAAGGATGAGGTGTGGTGCTGGCTCTGCCTTGCTCTGCCTAGTGCAACTACAGACTGGTGATGCTGCAAATTCTTGTACTTTCTGGTGCTTCAAAATTTTTATCCCCAAAAGAGAGAAGATGTGCTGAATGACACTGGAAGGTCTGGGATGGGAACAAAGCAGGCAGTGACAGGTAAGCACAAAAGGCAATAAGGAGGAGAACGTGGGGCACATACTCCTGAGTCAGCATTCTGCATCCCACAACAGCAGTGGGACAAGAAGGATGATGAGATGGGATGGTTAAGACAGTGAAACCTCTACTGACAAATCATCAAAACAAAATTTCTTACCTTCCTTATATTTTCTTCTTTTTCCACAGCAGCAGTAGACAGAGGGTATATTTACCTTTGCATTCCAAGTAGCCTGAAAACACAAACATTAATAACTGTACTGATATTTTACAAATTTATTATGAACAGCATTAAAGAACTGCAAAAAGTTTTTAAACAAATCTGATGTTTGGGGGGTTATATAGTATTATTGATAGGTGCAGATTGTGAATTTGTGAATGCTTGGGAGGGAAGCTTTCATGGAGGAACATTCATTTTACACATATGGACTTCACATTCCTTTAGATCCTCCTCTAGGCTTCTTTTGTACATGGGCAATCCAAACCTCGTGTGTTGTGGTGGAGACACTGAGCATGTCCACAGTGTAAGGCTGTATTTTGCTGTCCTTTTTTTATTCTTTAAAATAAGCACATAAAACTAGCTCCAAGAGTTGCATCTGTATGTCATGGGCTTGGATGACATTCAGCACACTCTTTAATGAACATCTGAATTTTTTTCAATGATTATGTTGGATGGATACAGTTTTCTGCTTTTGTCAATGGAATTTTATAAAAGTGCAGCAATTTAGGTTTTGTTAACGTGATGGTCAATTTTCTTAACGTGATGGTCAAGTATATACAAGTGCTAAAGATTTTCTTTTTTATTTTATGTGGTTTATGTGCAAAAATCTTCACTGTGTGAAATAACATGGACATGCTTGCAGCCAGCTGGAGAAGTATTTCATTCTTGCCTTCCATTTTGATATCACAGGTTTCAAAATGAGAATTTTTCCATTATTATCAGCTTTACAGGTCACATTGCTAACTAAAATAGCAAAGTGAAACACTGCCAAGACATGAAAAAATACACATTTCTTTTTATAAAGCCAGCTATCCTGGTAACACAGTTCTAGAGCAGTTTTATATAGAAGGAGTAATATAAAAATTGAATGGTGAGATGATAGCATTTGACAGTTACACTGGTATTTTAGGTATTTCAGTCATACAGGCTAAAATGGGGAGTAATTTTTAATGTATAATTTGAAGAACATTACTAGTGTGGCCACAAATGTCAGATCTTAGAGCCCTGCCTACACATTATCCCCTTTTGGATGGAAAAGAAAAAGAGAGAAAGGAATTGAAATTTGAGACTATATGAGTAGAATAAAAACTAATTCCTGTGGGGTTTTAAGAACATAAAAGAACAATGTAAACAAGTGGAGATAAGTTATAGCAGATTTAATGATAAGCTGAAATGATATTTGAAAACAGTAATCCTAAAGACAAATAACGTTTTGTGTTTCAAATGCTAAAGCAGTGTAGCATGCAGGAAGAAGTGCTGTGTAACTGGGGAAAGCAGACACTAAAAATAATCCAGGTTATCTAGTGAGATCAGTTCCCAACAAGAGAACAAGCTCATCCTACAAATTTCTGAAGTTTCAGAAAACACAGTAAAGAATAAACATTAGAAAAGTCTGGCTCTGATGGAAGTCTAAAGTGGAGTTTAAGAACTAAAGTGGTCATCTGTGCAGTGTTACATAATAAGAACCATAGGTCATTTAATATCCCACTTCTTTAAATTTTAACCATGTAGTACTGTGGTAACCTATGCTATAATACTGAAAATTGTTGATAGCATGTTCATACTGGTAACAGAATTAAATGTTGAGGGAAAACATAAACTACATGAAAAATGGAACTTTTCCACAATACAGGAGCCAAAAAAGAAAGTAGTAGAAGTTCCCACACTTGAATATTAAAACCCAGACTGAACAGAGCATCAGAACACCTTACAAGACTGGTTGGAAGCACCAGTTCCAAACCCTGCCATAGGCAGGGACAAATTCCACTAGACCAGGTTGCTCCAAGTTCTGTCCAATCTGGCCTTGGATATTTCCAATTTACACTTCTTTTCTAGCTCATAGTAAAGCTCTTGCTAAGTCAAAGCTCTTTGTAAATATCTTAACCTGTGTTCCTAAGATCTCAATGCCTGTGACTGTGGCTAGAAAACTCTCTTTTCAGAAATTAATAGCTTTTCTTAATATTATTTTATTTAAGCATTCATCCTTGATAAACATTTAGGCTGTTTTGGTGGGAAAACCTAAATAGAGATTATTACTTTAGTAAAATAGATAAAAATAACACTTTTAGTTACTACCACCATGTTTCTTGTAAAGTTAATGAAAATCTGTCTATGGTCAGTACAAGAGTCAGAAGTAGGAGCTGAAGAGTAACCTTACCCTAAGTAGTTTTTCTCTGTGTGTAGGAATTTCCATCTTTTGTCTGCATGTCACAACCTGGCTTCACTTTGCAGGCTGCTCTCTCTGGTCCCTGGCTCTGGGCATGGCTACTTTGGACTTGGCGATATCCCATTTAAATTGTATTTCCAGGTCATGCAATGATGCACTTCAGAGGTCGGACTGACAGTAATGCACTGGGTTACAAAAGGAAAACAGAAATGCAGCGATTCTCTGCACAGCATCCTGCACAATGGCAACACAGCAGGACTGACCCCACAGAGCCTCTGTCTGGGCACAGACATGATAAAATACACGGCAATGAAACGGGACCACAGAATACCATTTTTGGTCTTTAAATATGGCTAAATTCCTTAGTATTTTACACCATATTCATGTTCTCATAAACAGGCATCAAGTGGATGTTACCATGAAATATCCTGATGCTAAATAATTAGCTCTTGTAGTAATTTATAACTGTTAGTCAGTACGTGCTTAGTAAATGCTGCAAGTCAAGTGACTTCAAGACATTCCATAACTGAGTTTTAAGATTTCTTCTGTATCCCAACCAGTTCTGACTGTGATACAGGAAAGCTTAGAGGGTCCTCAAACATCTTACCTCTGGTGTTGGTTAAAGCTGAGGATGATTGGTGTCCTGCAGCACACAAAGCTACGGGGGGCCTTCTCCACCAGCGAACCCACCTCTGCGCCTTCACTTGGGACTGGCAGGCAAAACCCCGAAAGCTTTGCCCTGCATGGCCACGTAAGCGAGAAGTTAATTTGTGTTATTTTTCCCTGACGTAGAAGAGTAACCGGCTCGAAACAATAAGGTGTGATGGCATGAGGCAACCGCAGGGTCCGCCAACAGAGGTTCCTGAGGGAGAGAAAATGGCGGGCGGGGGCCCTCAGGAAGCTCCCAAAACACCGAGCGCTCCCCAGGAACCACTCCGTGCGTGAAAAGCCTCGCCCTCCACCCCCGAGCCCGTTAACTATGACAAGAGGAGGTGAGAGGGGGGGGTGGGGGAAAAACTCCACCTGAAAAAAGAGGACGGCATCTGACATTGGAGACCGTCCCTGACGGAGCGCGAGGTACCCTCCCCGAGACGGGCCATAGTTCCCCCACGCTGCCCTCACGGGCGCCAGGCCGGGACTCGGTTATTTCTCCCCATCCCGTCCTGGCTGCGGTGGAAGGCGGGCGCAGGAAGGGGCGGGTGGTGCGGAGCCGGGGAGAGAGGGAGGGAGGTGGGCGGTGAGAGGAGCAGTCGACGCACAAGATGGCCGCTGCCGGAGTGGCAGCGGGGTGGCGGCGGGCGATGGCGGCGCTGCCCCGGGGCCCGCGTGTACTACTGGAGGAGCAGCAGCAGGGCGCGGTGGTAGCCCCGGTGTGCCGGAGCTGAGGGGGCCGGTGGGCGCTGCAGGAAGCCCGGCCCGCGTGGTGAGTGCGCTGCCTCCGCCGCGGGGTGCGGGGAACAATAGGGCGGGAGAGCGCTGCCCGCCTTGCCGAGAAAGGAGGCGGGGGGGCGGGCGCTGGGACGAGATGATCTCCAGAGGTGCTTTTTACTTCTAACAAATCTGTGACTTTGTGCCTCGCCAGGCCTCAGGCGCCTGCCCGGCTCGATTTCCGAACGCCTCGAGCAGGCAGGGAGGGACCGCGGGTCGCTGTGCCCGATGGGGGGGAGGCGGAGAGGGACCGGCTCCGGCTGGGGGTGGGGAGAGGCGGCATCGCCTCCGGCTGCGGCGGCCGAGGGACAGGCGGCTTTTGTGTGTCCCCTCTGCCTGCTGTTGTTTTTTCCAGGGGCTTTGCCTGTCTCTGCGTGAGAAAACTCATTCCTGTGTCGCGTTGAACAGCAGAGATGGAGGGAAAATAATGACAGAGCCCTACCCGTCCCCGGGACACCTCTGCGCCCTGGGTTGTGGCTCTTTTGTCTGTCGTGCCTAGGGGAAGAGCGAGGTGGCCGCGGCTCCCTCTGTGTGGGGACAAACGATGGTGAAACCGCACAGGATCTCCCTGACTTGCACTAGTTTTTCCACCCTGGCATTGTTTTGACTGTTGGATTACACCCACAGAAGTGGGTAGGGTTTCATGCCGGGGGTGCGGTGTTGGTATAGCTGGGAATGGCCTGGTGTCAGGTTTTGTCCTCAAAAGCCATTGTGAGGTCCGTCTTGTTTTAAAGCAGGGAACTGATGCAGGTTCGGGGTTTTTTTCCTAGGAACTGGGACTGTTTTGTTTACCTCCGCATGCCTTTTTTTGTCCAGAGTGTATCTCTTATTTTTATACATTTAAGTCAAGTACGAGTGACAAATCATTTGTTCCTCCAGCAGAAGCTATGTTTTTCTGTGTGTTTTTGCCATATTGAAAATGGCTGAAGTGGGGGAAAAATTGAAAATTTGCAAAAATTATTAAAAGATTCAAAGTAACCTGGATTGTAGCTAAGGTGCGTTAATCATTGTAACTGGTTGGTGTAGCAATGCTGTCATTTGATGACTGCTGGAAGATAAATGCAGCTGTTAAATTCAGCATTTATACTCTATTCACATTATTTGGCTGTAGAATTCTGAGATAGCACAGGAATACTATGAGGCAGAAGTTAATGTATTCCTAAACTTACCTTTCCTTTTTTTTTTCAGGCTTATAAGGATGTGGAGGTGGTTAATTTTGTCAGCTATAAATGTCTGTGTTGCTGCGCTTGAAGTCAGTGAAGCTAATATAGGACTTCATGGCTGTTAAAATAACCTGTGTTCAGGAACAGTTTGTACATTATTGCCAGTTTCTAAGCCTCATCAGGAGCACCATGGCTTTCTTCAGTGCATTAATACACAATGCTAATAATGAAGTTATGGTTCCCACTAGCATAAATAGAAGCAGACATTATCAGGCACCTTTTCCATTCCCAGAGATAGCTTATGGCTTTGCCTTCCTGTCCTAGAAAAGTGTCTGTCAAAGCAGACAGCCTGACAGGCTGCTTGGAGGCAAATTTAGAAAAGGCAGGTACCATCAGAGCAGTCTGTTTTGACAACCAGAGACTTGAGTTTGTCAATCACTTATGAGCAGCAGGAACCTTCAGCGGAATAAGTGGGAAGTAACTTGTATGGTTTCTGGTGTTTTGTTGTTTGATTTTGTGAGGGGTTTTTGTCAGCTTTGTATCCAAACTAGCTTGGTTTAAAGCAAAAAATTTTAGAAATTTCTGATGGGATTGTTGTATGCTGATAATTTTAAAAACTAACGTTCCAGTGAACAGATGAACGTGTGAATCTGGAAATTGCAGACATTAATATCCCAGAGTTTAATTTAGGGGCATCTTGAGATGCGTGTTTTTATATAAAAGTGCTCGTGCTAAAGCAGGTGAAGAGAAATGAGCAGGAATGCTTTTGGAAACTTGTGACGTGTGGTGAATGATTCACCAGCAGTCTGGGTGGAGCCATTATCAATCTTGTTGAATTAAGCATCACAGAAGTTGAGATTCAGTGAGTCTTGTATATTCAAATAATGCTTTAATTACTTTCTATGTGGTTCAGAAGTCTTGGGTGACACTGATGCTGGCTACCTTTGATAGTGATGGCAAAACCTGGCATCCCATTTAATTAGGGTCTCTATCTCTTATAACCAGTGCTATGAAAGGGTGTTTCATAGGAAATTGACCTTTCCCAGTCTGTAATATGTAGTGATATGAAGGATAATTGCCTTTTTTTATTATTCTGTACCAAGAACTATAGTTTACCTGCTGATACCTGGGGAAAAAAGTTTCATCCATTTGAAGGAACTTGAAGAGTCGTGGCTTTCCAATGGTATGACCTGTAAGGCTGAATTAAAATGAAAGAATTTATCTGCATGTAGGTTCCCAAACTTCCCAAGAATCTCAGAATAGTGATGCAGAAGCTACTATAAGATATCTTTTAAGCAGGTGACCTTTATAAAACTTCGTAATTTTTTTGCAAGGCCTACTCACTGTTTGAAATTCTTCTCCACCCCCCCTGTGGATTCACTGGATCATTTTGCAGATGAAAGTCTGTGTGGTTTTGTGGTTGTTTTTCCCACACCCAGTAAATCAGGTGGTTGTTTGCTGGAGCATCCCAAGTAACATTGGCTGGTGGGCCAGAAAAACAAATCTCACTGAAAGTACATGAGAAATAAACCATAGGGGCATTACTATTTTGAAATTAACGTCTTGAACTGTACTAGGTAACGAATGTGAAACCATTATCATACAGGAATAAAGATATAATATGCTCCTATTGTGGAAGATTATTATATAAACACACTGCACCAACTGAAATTTCAGTATGACCTTCAAGATTCACGTAGGGTCTGTTACAGTAATGTAGTCTGAAGTCTAAGGACTGCTAACTGAGAAAGAAAGCCACAAAGGTTTACTTAGGCTGTATTACTTTCCTTTCTGTGCAGAGATTCCACAGTGTGCCCAGACTTAGGTGCAGTTCCCATCACTGAGTCTGACCACTTGTTTTCCTTAAGAAGAGCATCTCTTGCTAATTACCTTTTGCATCAGTGTCGTTTTCTTCATTACCAGTACAGTTAAACTTGAAATGGTATTAGATTTCCAAGGGCTGACTGATTTCCTAGTGAGGTTTTTTATTTGTGGAAGTGTGTAATGGACAAGAAGGTGTAAAAGTCCTGATGGCTTATTATAAATAGATTTTTCTGATATAAAAATAATTTCTGGTTAGAGTGCTTGAGGAAACAGCTTTCCCGTTACTGCATGGTACCAACATATTTGGTGCTATGAGCTGCAGAAGAAAGAGATTTTAGTGATAGAAGTAGCAAGAATTGGAAATAAATTGCTGTAAATTTGTGTTGTCAGAGGTAATACCAGTTGTGCATTGCTCTGTGCTAGAAGGTGTAGAGGAGTGTTTCATGTAAACATGATGGGTGTCCCGGCCTCACACTGAGATTCCTTTCTAATGGAGTGAGAAGGAAGGCAGCTGCAGGGGCTCGAAGGGAAACTTTCAGCAGGTAAAGATGACTTTATCACAGGCATCAGGGCACAGATGCATATACAGAAGGGTCTGGACATCCTGTGCAGACTTTTACATGAAAACTCCTGCCCCATGTGCCAGGTTATCTTTTCTTCCCCCAGAAAAAAAAAAAAAAAAAGGTATTTCAGGAAGCCTAAAAACCACATGGTAAATAAGGTCTCTCTTTATCACTGGATTGTACAAGGTGGGTAGAGGCCCACAGTGTAAGCTACCTTGTTAGAATGAAGACTTTCTTTAGGAATGGGGACAAAAATCTTCCTATGAGAAAGAGATGTGAGGAGGAGGGAAAAGGGAAGAGGATTGTTTTGACACACAAAAAGATTCTTTTTTTTCCTCATTCTGCTACCTAAGAAATGTACATATGAAAAAGATACACAGTTAAACTGAAAAGTAGTGGAAGTGTTGCTGGAGGAACAGATCTTTCACTTGCTTCACGTAGATTGTGACAGAGTTGCCATGTAATTTGATACAAAAAACACAGAAGAGAGTGTTTGTGTCAGGGAATACTGTGGTGAGTCTGGAATTCAGTATCACAGAAGCTGGAGGATTTATTGACAGTTTTGCCTTCCAGCCATGGTCACTAAAACCACCATAAGGACATGTTGTTCTTGCCTCTTGCTGAATAGACACCTTTCACTACAGATTGCTTGCAAAACCACTTTTTAAAGTATTAATTTTCAACTACAGAATTTTTGGTGTTTGTGGTGTGCATGTTGTATTGATCTGAGACAGGACTGCTTCAGCTACAAAACAACTGAAGAAACAAAGTGTTTGGTGTAGCTGAAATGGCTGAAATGCACTAGGCTGGGAAAATGAGATTGCACAGGTGGTTCCTTATTTCTTCTAGTTTGTTTTTTGTTTTAATATGGAAAGTCTGGTTGGTTTCATCTCTCTACTATTCCAGTTTAGGTATTTTTTAGGTTGTCTAGTTAAATACTCTTTCGAAGCAGGCTGTTACATTAAAATCTGGACATTCCAAATGTAATTATTTTTCAGGATGCTCCTGTGTTTATTAGACACTGTCAGGATAAGCTTTGAAAGTTGAGGTATGGTTGTTTTTGAACCTGTTGTTGTTGACAAAGTGCTGGTTGATCAGCTGATGGAGCAGGAATGCTTGTAGCCTGGATCTAAAGGTCTTCTCAGCACTTCCTCCTGAATTCATTTTGAGCAATTACTTTAGTTCAAATGGTGAGCAAGTTGGAAGGGTTTTCAACTACAACTTTTAACTTTCTTACTGTTCACAAAGGAGACGTCTGCTAGAGTAGCAGGGATCTCATCTCTTTGCTGTGCATAGGAGGTTTTCAGAGACTTGAAGTTAGATATTTTGGATAAATTTTGTCAGCCAGTGTTGGTCCCCAGCTCAAAATTAGGTGCTATCTTTAGGGCAAAAGGAGTAAGGTTTAGAGAAGGTATTACAAAATGAATGAATTGAAATTTATGCCAAGGAGGATGGTCTTAATTACCTGCTTGTTAATAAACCAAGTTCTGTGGAACACTCCCCGTGTTGACTAGCATTTAACTTTCTCCAGGCTTTGTTTTCAGAGTAAACATTATTCATAATGACTTTGCACTCTTCACTTTTTGTAGCAGTTGTGTTTAAATTAGTGACTTCTCCCTGTCTTACTACAGTGACCATGTAATATAAATGCCCTTCAAAAGTGACTGAAATAAAACTCTTACTGTTGACTTACTTTGCCTGTAAATCACATTCTTTCAGCTTGTTCTCCTTCCACTTCCATTCCTTTTGGTACCACTTTAGAGTGAAAGTCCTTCAGGTACTGTTTGATGTTAGAACTGTACCAATAAATGGAACTGTAAGGACTTCATTATCCAGCCACTCGCTGTACAGCAAGACTCAAGTGTTTTGTCCTGGAGTTTTTTATTAATTCTGTGCTAAGATGCAAGAGCTGAAGGAGAGACCTTGAAATTAATGGAAACTAAATTGTGAAGCAACAGTAGAAAGTGAATTTGATTAGCTTATGTGGCATTCCTGAATCGTGGCATGTTGCATAAACATTATTTTATGACCATTAATGATCCTGGCAGTTATGCAGGCCTAATGACAATCAAATCTCACCTTTCTGGATATAAGCTGTTCTCTGGGAGTTTTAGAAAAAGTTCCCCTGCCTTTTAAGTGAACATTATGCTAATGAAATCTTGAAAAATCTACTCATGAGTCCAGTGAAGCAGTCATCTCTGTTTGTGGTGTGTCACAATTTAAAATTCTGATTTCGTTGTACAAAAATCAAGCCTGGGGTTTGTGCTACAGATTGAAGTGGTTTGAGGAGATAGGAAACAGCAACATGCTGTCCTGCTTTACAATCTATGCATGGAAGAAAAAGCAGGAGTTGTGAAGGAGGTCTCATCCTCCACCCTCTACAAATGAAAAATCTTCACGTCTACGTATGATGTTGCATGTGTAATTTTTGAGCTCTGCTAGAGCAGTTGTTTGTTTAATATCTGGGAAGTTGGTTCTAGATCTGTCTGAGAGGCTTCATACCAAAGCACCAGTCCCCTAATGTAAACAGGACTAAGGTAATCACATTTGAAAGATCTTGATAAGTAGCTATTTATCATCATACAGAAATTGTCACTGGTCACCTGCATTGTTGTTAATTATTGTATGGATAGACAAAATCCAGAAAGTTCTGGAAGTTGGAAAATGGCTTGCTCTTATTTAGCAGCTCTGAAGGACAGTAATTCTTGGTCTTGCTTTTTTGTAGATGGGATGTGGATTTTGGAACAAAAATAGAGGAGAACAGGGCAAAGTCTCACAAATTACTAAAGCAATTGCAAAGGAAATACCACTCTCTGATGTACCTTTCCAGACTTGAAATAACTTTTCTCTAACAAGTCCTTATCTCTTTGCTTGCTAAAATGTTCTGTTTTCTTTGTAGGATTTTTTTTTCCTGGATGCATAGTTATCTTTACCTCTCCTGTTCTCTTTAATGATCCTTCATTCTCTGGTATTCTCTGTTTTTCTTCTAATTTTTTTTTTTTTTAATAAACTTTGTTCTGGTCTGAGCCATTCATCAATTCAGCCAGCTAATGCAGGTAACAGAGATGCCTCTTAGTTTTATTGCTTTATTTCAGAGTTGCAGGATGGGTGGTTTGGATAATGGAGCAACCTGTGGTACTCTTTGTTCTTGGCCTTTACTGAGGACTCTTGAAACATCACTGCTTCCTCTGGAACTGATGAGAAGTTAGGGAGCATTGTGACAACTTTGTTGTTGTAAATTTGAAAGGAGAGATGGAGAAAGATAAAAATAAGTTAGGCTAAACTGGCCTGATGAGATGGACTGGGTTAGTTAAACTAAAAGCAGGGACTCAGGCTGTCCTTCCTGTTTTATGAGTCATTCTGCCATTTAATTGTGTGAGAAGGCCTCCTGTAGAATTAATTAAAAAGGAGGCCTTATTAGTGCTGCAAAAACCTATAGTCAATTTTAAATTTAGTCTTGGTTGTTTAAACCAGGCCTTATGGATAGAAGCCTTGACACTGTAACTTCTTTGTAAGTGAATCATAACATTGGAAAGAAAATGTTATTCAGGAGAGTGAGAACTGCTAAAACTTGGTTTGCTTGGAGTAGACCAGACTGTTTAAAATGTAACTGGTTTGTTGCCAGCTATTGTCAGATTCCACTGAAGAGATGTGAGCCTGCAGGTCTGTCTTCTGGATTTGCTGATGTGTGTGGATTATTATTTTCCTGTGTTTGTGTGCTGTATTAAATCATGCTAGCTGAAGATACCTCTTGCATGCTACCTTTCAATGCTGTTTATCCACTGTTTTGTAGTTTATATAAAACCATCTTCTTGGTTTGAAGATGTCTCACTTTGATTCCATGTGGTTTCGTCTCCCGAACATTTTATTCCATTTAAAGGATATATTTGTGTTAAGAATTTTCAGGGACATGAATAATTTCAGAAAACTCCAAGTAAGGGTTGGCCTCTAAGTCATTCTATCTCTGTTTTTGTATAAGAGGCTCCCTGTTGATAACAGTACGAGTGGAGGTATTAGAATAACCTAGTTCTAATTTGTGTCAAAATGCATTGGGAAACTGAGCTTCTTTGTTTTCTCCTCAGTGATGCTGCTTAGCATTTTACTGGTGACCTGTCTGTATGCATAAAGGTTCTGTTGGAGTGCAAGATACTTGTTATTTTTATTAAAATAATAAAGTGAAAGGTTGTACACAAAGCTCTTAAACACCTTAACCACGAAGCAAAAAGGCATAGCCCAGCTGGTTGCAAATTAAAATAAATTCCTTAAGTTATACTTGTACTAAATTTACCCCTTTTCTCTAATTATTACTAGACTTAAGATTTACCTTCTCTCTGAGCAGTGTGATTTTTGCAGAATATATTCTTAATGGGGGGAAACTTGGCCAAATTTTAATCTGTCCTTAATGCATGATACTCTTTCTCATTTCTGTTTGCTAAAAGGAAAAAATAGAAATAGGACTCATAAGATGGCATCAAGACTGGCAAGTAGCTTTCAGGGGTTTTTGTGTTTGGTTTGTTGTTGGTTGGTTGGTTGGTTTTTTCCCTATTAGCATTCATTCCTTTACCAGGAGTATTGGAAATTCATGAGTTAAGGCAGAATAACTGAAGTGTCAACATCTGCAGTGTAGTTCATAGGAATGCAATATTTCCCTCCAGATCTTATGTAAATCTGAAGGTTTACATGACTTCAGCAAACAGGGAGCTGTAGTAAGCTTTTCTGGTCACTCCTTTCTCAGTGGAACTTTTCTGTCAAATGCTTGTAACAAAATAGCACTCAAGGGCTGGGTAGGGATGTCTGTGGGTGTGTTTCTGAGGAGGGTTGTGTGCTCACTGCAGTTTTTATGTCAATTTTTAGATTCACTAGTCTGGTTGAGAATAGAACTTGAGCTCTGTCAAACTGAGGCTTGGCCATGCTGTAGGTGATTTCAGGACATACAGGAAGAAAGGCTTCCACAGAAATCCTTGGTATTGGCATGTGAGGATGTGATGATGTGGCTGTCGCATGAGGCACGACAGAGGAGGAAAGGGCTGTGGGGTCAGGATTACTCACCAGGTATTAAAACAGTCACAGGTATATTTTAGCTAAAATCTCAATTGAAAGAAAAAATTCCCCTGCATTCTACAGTGTCTTCCTGTGAGTAATACCTGATAAATAAAAATGTGACTTGTCCTTCCCCAGGAGAGGGGGGTGGGGAAAAAAGCCCGTGCTTGTTTACCAGGTCAGATGACAGTATTTGGGGGCCTTCAGGAAGGGGAAGTGAGTGACAGCAATCCTTTCCTTCAAGCACGTCTGATAATTCATTAATGTAATTTCAGAAACTTGGTGTAGCTTTTGAGAAGTGGGAATAGTCAGTGATGTTGATGTGACAAGCTGCTATGTGAGTTGTCATCACAGAATAAAAATTGACAGTAAGCCTATGGAAATCCAGTGACTCGAGTATGCTAATAAATACATTTAAATACTTTGTTCTTTGTGTGTAAGGTTTTGCATGCTGAATAATTCCCAGTGCACTTGTGAGGGCTTCGCTGGTGCTATTACAGCTGCCTTTGGCTTACCCATTTTTAGAATTTTCTCTTTTGAATTGTTTGTCATTAGGTTTTAGCTTACTGTCATTGCTTTAATTCCAAAAACAGCAAGTGGTTGAATACAGGAATGTGTAAAGGGACTGCTTGGGTGGTAAGAGAGTTTCAGTGCCTAGTTTTCCTTTCCTACACCTTATCATATATTTGGATACCTGCTGTTTAACCAGACTTACACAACACAAGTCTGAGGAAATTTAAATTATCAAACCATGCAAATATTGGCTGTACATGGCTGGCTTGTCATTTGTCATGGCTTGGACTGCAGCAACAGTGGTGCAATCAGCAGTTAAGTTCTATTTTTAAGATTCTTACAAGTAGGAAACTTGAAAAGTGGAAGGATCTTTTTGAGTAGTCCACGTGTGCTGTAGCTGTGAGACATTGATCAGATGTACTCTCAGTGTACAGGGAAAGGTAGCCCTGCAGTCAGGGGGTGTAGAGGCTCAAACACTGGTAGTCTCAGCAGCCAGGGCCAATGCCTGTTAAAAGCTCGTGGAGAGCTGTCCGTACTTCAAGGAGATGGTTAATGGAAATTAAATCACCCAAATGATCTACAGAGTTGCTTGATTTTGCAGCTACTGTTATTTTCTTTCTGAGTGTATTTCAGTCTTAAGATACAAGACTAGATAAGCCTTATCTAGTCCAGTATCTTAGTTTTCCTTGAGTGAGGTCTAAATTTCTGTGAATAAAGTTCATTAGCACAAGTTTACCCTTTGCTTTTAAAAAGTTAACCTGGTTCAGCGTCCTGTGGAGATCTGTGTGCTTTAAAGTAACACAACTCTGGCAGTAGTTTGTGAGAGAGTTTGTGAGATTGTGTCCCATGTATTTTTTATTTTACATCCTTCTGGTTGCTGATACTGCAATAATATAGTTGTAATATGTTTTTAGGGATGAATCTGTCTTTCAAGTGTTAGAAAAATTCTTCTTTGTGGACTGCTCCATTTAGAATAAGCTTCATGCAAAGTAAGCAGTAAGTAAGAGGACTTTCTTTTAAAAGACAACATTCCCTGTTTGGAGGAGAACTGTTTTTACAAGTTCATAAGCAGCAATATTCATCAAGTTGGCACTGGATTTTTAGTAGATTACTCTCAGGATTATTGCATTTTGCCTTCTTGATTGAATGATTTTCAAGTTATGTAACTTTAAACTTCTGTAACTAGGGTTATAATTCAAAACCTGTTTTTAAGAGGATGTAGGATATGATTTTTCTCATGCTCCTGTGAAAAATAAATATACCTCTTATCCATTACTGATAGGAGGATCAGTGAGATGTTGGGAGTTGAATTTTTTCTCTTTTACATGACTAGCTTATGCTGTTTGCTCTATTAAAAAAAGAAATGTAAGGCAACAGCTTTCATTTTTGTGGTTAAGCTTGAAATGTTTGTTACTGGTTTAAGAGTAGGTGTTTAATGGAAACCCTGAGATTTGAGCCTTTTGTTTCCACTCACTAAAGCTATGGGTATTTTTGTCATGGGTTTGATACTGGCTACAAGCCAGGTACCCACAAAAAAAAAGGCCCAAAAAACTATTAACTTATTCTCCTCTGCTATAGTTGAGCAGTGGAAGGGTAAAGAACAACTAAAAGGCTCATGGGGTGAGATAAGGATTAGGAGAAAAAACTCCAAGGGCAAAACAGGCTCAAAAATTGAAAGGTATAGAGAAAAATTTATTAATGGAAGTGAAAGAGGATAATGAGAACTAAAATAAACATTTAGAACACCACCTCCCTGCCCCAGCTCTTCTTTTCCCTTCACTGACAGCACAAGGAGACAAAACATGGGGTTTGTAGTCAGTTTGTCAGTTCTAGAAATCTGTTCTTCAGTTCTTTTAGGAAAAGGAGTCTCTTCTGTTATGCTGTGGGGTCCTTCCCACTGGAGACAGTTCTCTGTGAACTTTTCAAACATGGTTCTGATTGTCACAG
>JANPWX010000200.1:86733-168735 GCA_024734555.1 Trochalopteron elliotii
CTCCTGGCCCCGGGGCTCTGCTCCTGGCCCTGGCTGCTCCCAGTCTTGGCTGGGCTCTGCCCCTGGCTGCATGGGTGCTCCCGGCTCTGGCCTCATGGTTTCAGCTCTGTGGCTGCTTGTGGCACCAGGATGCCCCCCTGCCCGGCAGCATGGCTCCCATGGTCACACCGGGAAGGGGCCCAGTGCCTCCCTCAGCGCCCCTCCCTCACCACCACCCAGAGGCAGAAGAAAGACGAATCGCGTTCCTTTTTTTCCTTTTCAAATGTGTCATCATGGAGGTGTTGCTAACTTCTCTTACTGTGTCCATCGTCAGAGTCTTTGGCTCTGCTGGACACAGAAATTTCGAGGAGCTTCTCTTTCAGAACCTGCCTCTGTGGCTTCCTCCGCCCCCACTAAAAGCCAGATTGTGTTAAGCTAACACGACTTTTAATGATGTTGTCAACTTGTAAAGAAAAGATTCTATTTTTATAAATCTAGAAGGTGAGACTGACACCAAGGTTGCAAAATATTTAAGGATGGGGGTTTTTTTAACATAATTGAAGGTTGCATGAAAAGTCTAATTCAAAAGGACTACCTTGCCCTAATGCTATTTTTGGCCTCTGGACCTGCTTTTTTTAGCAGTGCTACAAATTGAATCACCGGCTGCCAGTATCATTTAAAACAAGTGAGGCTCAATTACACTGTGAGTCAGAGGTACCTGAATTAACCTGCTTTTCAGCAACAGTTGTGTGACCTCTCCTGCTGCTACTTAAAGACTTTAAGCCCTGTGTGAATAGTAATTTAACACTGCCTAAAAGTCTTGAGCAGTTTTGTCAGTGCTGAATAGTGTTTGGGTTTTTACATCAAATCTGTTAGAGGTGTGGAGAAAATCTTGTCTAGTGTGTTGGCCAGCTAGTTTTTCATTTATGCAATTGTTAAAAAGAGAGCTGAAGTTCTCCAGGCCCGGTGCCATTTCTGCCACAGCTGCCTCTTGACCTTGGATGACTCCAGAGCTGTAGTGTAGACTAGGTTGTGTTATTAAAACTCAGTTGCAGTCTCTGTCATGGAAACAGGTAGAATAAGATAAAGAACATAAGTTTCAAAGATGAGTAATATCCCTGCTATTATTATTGCAATGAAGCTATTACAGGACTCAACAAAGAGTGTATCCGGTTTTGTTTGGACCCTGCAAGCTATTTTTGTATCAACTGTTGTAACATTTACAGTTGCTTCCTTATTTGCAACTAGGCTCTAGGGGTGGTGAGGTGTTGTGAGTTGTGGACTGCTAGAGCATTCTCTGAACAGTACTTTGCTTGGTGCTGTGACCACAGTGAGCTGAAAGGATGGCTTTGACTGTGTTTGCATAACTGGCACCATTAAACGTTGCTTAAATCTAGCATTGTTTTTGAAATGAGATGATTTTGGTGTGGCTTTCATATAAAGTAACAATTCCACAACTTACTGCTCATATTTGTTATTCCGTTTCACCTACTCTCATCATTGCAACCTGTTAGTGTAATCATCCTTATTGTTAGGATTGCTGAATAGCATTTAGGTAGCTGGTTAAAATTTAGTCAATACTTTCAAGATGGCTTCCATTAATGAAGAAATACATAAAAAGTTTGTGTTGCCCTGGTTGTGCCCAAATAAGCTGCTTATGAAACTACACCTAAAAACTTGACAAGTCTACTGATGCTAAAAGTGTCTGCCTTGAGGTTCCTTCTTCTGTGCTTCCTGCATTTTTCCCTTGTTTCCAGGACTTCTTAACCGTTTAACAGATCTGGAACATCTTTTGGAACCTTTAGAAGCAAATGTGGAAAGGAAGGGGATTTGGTTTGGATAGGCCCAGGTCCTTAGCAGAGATGAAGCATGGGCATGGAGAGTTCTTTCTGTGAAGTAATTTAAACTTGCCCTGCTCTAAGCCTGTGCTTGAAAATGCACTGGAGATGCTCAACAGATAAAGTTTCAGTATCTGTCTTCCTTGGTCATAGAGTGCAAATATGAGTCTAGATGCTTGGGTGCTCACAAGGCTAAGGTGGTTGACACATATTAGTTTATTTGGAGAGATTACATTCTGTTGCTGCTGTGCTCAGTCTCGTTTGAGGGATCATGCTTGTAGGTAGTGGCTGTGATTTGCTCTTTGTTTACAGCTTGGGTATCTTCAGAGAATTAGAGTTGGAAGGGACCACAGTGGGTCATCGGGTCCCACCTCTCTGCTCAAGCAGGGTCATCCCAGAGCACACGGCACAGGACTGTGTCCAGACTGGTCTGGAATATCCCCAGTGAGGGAGACTCTACACCCTCTCTGGTGACTGTCCCAATGCTCAGTTACTGCACAGGAAAGAAGTTCTTAGTCATGTCCTGGGCATCCATTTCTGCCCGTGGTCTCTTGTCCCATTGCTGGGCCCAGGGAGCAGAGCCTGGCCCCTGTTCTGAGCCCTCCCTGCAGACAGGGACAGAGAGGGATCAGGGCCCCTCTCAGCTGGGTCTCCTCTCAAGGCTGAACAGATCCCTCAACCTTTCCTTATGACAGCGATGCTTCATGTCCTTCCTCATCTCTGCAGCTTCTGTTGGACCTGCTCCAGGAGCTCCAGGGCTCTCCTGAGGAGCCCAGACCTGGACACAGCATTCCTGATGTGTTTCACTAGGGCTGAGCAAAGGGGTAGGATCAGCCCTGGAAGAGCTGGCAATGCTCTTCCTAATGCATCCCATAATACCATTGGCCTCCTTGACCACAAGGATACTTCCTTAATTAATGTTTAACAATTCTCTTAGCAGCTAGACTTGACTGAGAGAAATGAGGAAAACCTAGATTATCTTCTCTTAGCAACTCCTCAGACTGCCTGCCTGAACTTCTTGGTGAAACTAGTGTTGAGGTGAGCACAAAAGTGTTTTGTTGTGCACAGTGTTTGCAAATGTGCATCTTTTCTCTGAAGCTGATTGTGCCATATCATTCCATCATAATGCAGAAATGATATCACATGCTTAATTGAACAGGTGCATGAAGTAGAGGAGCTGATTCCTTGAAGCTGATCTGGTTAAATAATTCTGTATCAAAATCTTTGAGAGAACAGTGTAATGGATAGAAACATAATAAGTCTCAGAGGGTGAAAAAAATGTTCTTTGTCATCATGAACTCCCACTATGATAAAATGTGTGTGCCACAAAAACCAGGTGCTCCATTACCTTTTGAAATAACATTGCAATAGTCCAGAGGTGACTTTGTGTGTGACATAAAAAAAAATAACCCATCTTATGCTTATGATGTTTAAAATGAGCTTGTACATTAAACAGACAGGCAAGCAACTGCA
The DNA here is from genome assembly GCA_024734555.1 of Trochalopteron elliotii. Lineage (NCBI taxonomy): Eukaryota > Metazoa > Chordata > Aves > Passeriformes > Leiothrichidae > Trochalopteron > Trochalopteron elliotii. Next base: position 90,024 of record JANPWX010000200.1, read on the forward strand.
TAGGTAGTTTTGTTAAAAAAATTTATTAGTTTTCACTGCTCTTGACTTTCTGCTTTTATTAAAAGGTTTTTTTTGATGTTTAACTGCAGTCTTCCAAAATAAATTGCTTTGAAGGTAAATAAAATAACTGAAGCTTTATTAGAGAGTACTGTTATGTAAACAGCAGTTATTATATGTTATTAACATGAAGCTATTTGACATCTAGTTTTAAAATGAGGGTGACATCTACTAAGTTACAAGAGAGGCCACCTCCCAATCAGAGAAATGAGAAGCAAGAAGAAAATATTATGAAGAAGTCCTGAGACTTAAGTTTTCAGGTGGACACTGAAAATGTTTTCTGAATACCTGTGGAGTTCTTTGTAAAATGGGATTTTACCTTTCCATTTCACACTTTCAATAACAATGAAATAGAAGCCTCTTCTTGCCTATGCTGGGCAGTAGCACTTCTATTCACTTAACATTGCTCTTACAGTATGTTTTGGCATTTCCTTACTGTTGCATCTGGAATCTTTGACATAGGAGGTTTGGTTTTTTAAGTCTGCCAGTCAGTTTGAAAATAAAGAAATAGAAGAGTGACAAGTGTGTTGCCAATACTTGGACACAAGGGGAAGGAGGCAGGGAGAGAGTTCAAACTATTGCTTGTTTCTTGCCTTGTAAGTTTATCAAATAAAAAAATTCAGTAATATTTTCACAGTACACAACAAAAACACGAAAAATTTCTGGATTATTTTTTCTTTTTGAAGACAGTATTCTTACATAAGTTTGCTGGGTAGCAGGGGGTGGAGGATAACTGTTAAAGGTTGTATTATGGGTTAGAGGACTTTTTTGAACAGTTTTTGACCCAATATCTCCAGCCAGACTGTAACTCTGCCCTTCTGTCTCATTGTTTGCCATCGCAGTTGTAACGTTATTGTAGCTGTAGTGTCACTGACTTCAAAGCAGAATTAGAGCTGCTGAGTTAAGTGGGGAGAAAAGCTGTTTCTGAAGAGTGGGTGGTACTTTAGAGCAAGCAGTACTTTATACCTTTTTGTTAGATTGATTTTTTTTAATGCTTTCTTTTTCATTGAGTTGTGGTGGGTCTTCTCAATGATTCATGACTGAGGAAGGATAAAGGCATTGCAGTGACACCAAGATCTTCCCCTCTCCTTTCCTTAACTTACTTTTCCTTTTCATCTACCAGATGCCTGTAGTAGTACTTGTCAGGTAACTGTAGATTATTCTTGCATGGAAAAGAGCAATACTGGTCTTGGTGATGCAGAACACTACTCACTTCAATTGCTTTCTCCTCCTGAAGTAACCTGGAGTTATTTTAGACAAGCTGTTTGTGTGGCTGATTTGTTGCCTTGTTTTAGTTAAAATGAGGTATTGGTTGGGTAATTGCTGTCCACCCACATTTCTGCCTACCTGTGTTTATTAATAAAGATCTATCTTTAAAACTTCAGCTAGGACAACTATGCAACCAGTCCAGCTGGAATATTTTAGGAAGGAATGAGAAAGAAAGAGTAGTGACCTCTCTAGCTGACACTGACAGGTAGTATCTGTACCCTTGAATCAGAAGACTTTTACAAGCTTATCCTATTTATCTTTTCCATGGCTTTTTTCAAACGTGTTTTCTCTGGAAAAAGCAAATTATTAGCTTGCTTCCTTGACAGCAGGATTGAGAGCTCCTGAGGATTTGACCAGTTGAACCCAAGGCCATGTCCTGGAAACTACTGTGGATTTTTGAAATGCCTTTTTGCCTTTCTTCTCTTCCTCGGTTTGGTTTTTCCTTGATTTTTTTAATGCTGGTTTAATCATTGTGTTAGTGTTACAGTTTTCATTGACAAATGCCAGAACTCATAATTTGAAGTGAAAGGAACACATTGTAGAGCTGTTGTCTGCTATTAACTCCCTAGATTTTATCATCTATTGGTAGAAAAAAATTTCTAGGTGGTAGATCATAAAACCACATGCTAATAAGAATTGGTCACTTCCTCTTTCTTTTAAATAAGCTGTAAGGGATGTATAATAACAACCAGAAATTATGAAGCTGGTCATGTATCTTTTCCCTGAACATTTATGATTTATTCACATGCAGGTTTTATATTCTGGAGGACATGAGCAAGAACACTTAAGTTTTGTCTACACATGTTGTCTTTTGATGTTCATGACCCTAATGGTGCTTGGGTGAGAATAAGGGTCAAGAAAATGATAGATCACATTTCAAAAATGCTATATTAGGTTTCATTCCATGTTTTTCCTGTTAAACACCATATAAATAACTTCCTTCAAAAGTTTTCTGTAGGAGGACATGAGGTCTTGCCTCACAGGATGTTGGGAACCTTAAATCATTGTAAATTACTTTCAGAGCGTCTGTCGGGGAGGTACTGTGGCAGAGTTGTGATGTTGATTGTTTGGTTTTCTTGTTTTCCTTGTGTTATTACTAGGCAGGAAGCTTCAAATAAGAAATAACATCTTGTCCTTAACTGGCCCCACTTTCCTAAAGTACTTCACTGACTCTACCAAATAAGAGACTTCTGCCTGAAATTGCACAGATTTCTCCCTTTGTTTTTGCAGTCAAAAATTACTGAGGAGAAAAGAGAGTAGATCTTGAATCTGAGTTAGCTGAGCTTCAGTTACTTTGGGACATAGTTTTGATGATGTTCATTATTTTCTTTGCTTTTTATTTTTTTTTTTTAATAGCTTTATTACCCAGCAACTAAAGCCAGCTAACAGTTTGAAGGAAGGGTGGGAGTATGCATTATGTAGAGTCTTGCAGGTTGTGGTGCAGGGTGGGGATTTCTTTGCTGGGCTCAGTCTGTGGGCAGTGTTCAGTGGTGCTGGGTGTGTGCTGGCAGCACGCATGCGTGCAGCAGGAATGAGGAAGTCGGGCCCTTGCTGCCAGCCCAGAGTTTACTGAGAAGTTTGAGGGCAAACAGGAAGGAGAATAAAACCCTGAATGTAGATATACTCTTCTGGGCTCATGGTATGTGTTGTTCATGGAGCCTCCCAGGCAGAGGTAAGAACTTTTTTTCTTCTACCTACTCTTCTCTGATCAGGTATGGACTTTCCCTCTCTCTTTAAAATTTTTCAGAGGTTTTTCTGTGGAACTGGATATAGAAAGCACAGCTAGAGAGATTTATCCTTTTCTGTGAACCGTGAGGTTGGCAGTACAGGGTGCTTGTAAAAAAACACGTTACTTTCAGCTGGTCAGTTTTTTCCTAAAATGAAATTCAGGAGTTTTTTAAGAATTTGCTCGGGGAAAAGAAGAAAGCTACTTAAGTGCCCTCAGAAGTACTGTTTATTATGATGAGCACACTGGAGCAGAAAGCAAAAAGGTTCTGTGAAGCACCAGCAAAAATTTGTCTGTTTGGCACTAGACAAGAGTGGAGGAGGTTCAGCTGCTGGCTAGAATTGTACTATGGGTATCTGGTAATCCTTTTGAGTTAGGAATTGCTTTAGTGTTGTCTGTTGATTTAATTTAGGTTGTTGATTTATTTTTAATCTCAAAGTGTCAGAGAGGTTTTGAAGCAGTTAATGTACCACAGAACCGGTCTCACAGAACAGAGAAGTGTGCCTGGTTATTTTTTCTCAGAAAAGTGTAAGTTATTATCAAGGAGTAAGAGTCTTTAAAAGAATTAATGAAATGGTGTTTTCTTTATTAGAATAAATAGTGATTACTCAAGAGTTGTATTTGCATGAGCATTTCAGTTGGCAAGCCTGAGTTTGTTTTGGCTCTGAGGAGCTGCTGTAGTGTTAAGCTTAGCACTCAATAGGCTTTACTTGTGTTCACTGGTAACTGCGACAGGAAGCTCTGCTTGGTTTAGCCAGGAGTAAGACTCAGCAAAAATGAAACAGCTTCAGCTTAACCGATTCTGGTTAAGAAGGTGATGTTGTTGTTTGGGTAATGAAATGCTGTGTGAATACATAAAACTCAGGAGTGAGGAATGCCCTTAAGAGCTGTATCTACTGAGCTGGCAGGAGCCGAGCCAAGGGTGCCCCTTAGGTGTGCTGAGTCATCTGCTTCAACTGTGACATGACTTTGTGTGGACTGCTGCTGGGAGACAGCACTGCCAAGTCGGTAGTGATGAAACAGCATGTGATGTGTCCACGGGAGAGCATGCTCGGCCCAAATAACATGTTTGTGAGAGAATTTGGGGTGTGCTTGGAACCTGTGCCCAAGGACTCCCTCGGAGAGTGCGTTTAATTCAAACTGAAAGCAGAGGAGTTTTCCTGTGTGTCATCGTGTGTGAAACTTGATGCCAGTGGATGTTGGTACAGACTGTTCTGCATTTTACAAACATCTTTTTGTCAAGAGTTGAATCTGTAAAGGACGTGTGGAAGACTCTGGTTGCCACAGACATAACACAACTTGGACATGAGCCTCTGCATTGTAGTCCAGCAGAGTAAGGATTGAGAGGTTGTTCCAGTGGTTTATGGAATAATCGTGTCTTTCTCTGAAGCACTGGCAGGGTCCCAGAGGAGACAGGTCACCGATCTGATTACAGTGTGACATTTCCAGTCTGAGTTGAAGGATGGAATTTCAAGGATTTTTTGGGGGCTGGGAGGCCCAGAAGAGACGAGAAGTTTTTCCATGTGGTTCTAGATGTGGATAAAACAGATTATGCAGGTCTGAAAAGGAGGGCAAGACTTGCATACAGGTGTTGTATCTTCTCAAACTCAGAAATAACGAAATAACTGTCTCTGGTTTCAGTGTAGAATTCAAGCTCTGTGTCTTGGGGCATCTTCATTCTTAATTGCACCTTTTTATCTTCCTGTTTATGTACTGTGGATGTGTCTTTCATTTTTTGTTTTCTTGGGTTTTGACATATCTGTTTTCTTCAATCATGCACAAAGAAGTGTGTGTGGATATATATTTTACAGTGTTAGAAGCTACTGAGTGTGAAATACTTAGTGAATTGAGGGTGGGTTAAAAATGTAATATTATGGGGAGGCAGGCTATTTAAATAGTTATGTCTTCTGTAAATTTTTGTATTCTTTATGTTTTGCCTACCTCTGGTATAATGCTGAAGAGAAACATTTTTTTTAAAAAGCACTGTACTGTAAAAAAGTGAATATACTTTTCCTACTGTTCAAAAAAGTGTTCTCTTTCTGTAGTGGTGATGGTTCCAATAGCAGACAGTGATAATGAAACTCCTATTTCCGCTGTTCTATTGCTGTTTGTGATGTCTCCTGTTTAAAGTAGCTCTTTTAAGTTAGAGACTGGTTTTTTCCAGTTATTTCCAAGGTCATAGTGAGTCACAAACCTTGATACAAGGCATAGGTATCTTTTACAGCTTCATGTCTCTACATCTGTAAGCTTTGTGCCTGGAAGAGATTTACATTGTCTCTCAGCACTTGGCTCTGCTCCCTTGTGCAAAGGTAGAAGATCTGGTGGGAAAGACAGGACCATATGTATGGAAAGCTGTGGCACCAGCAGCAGTACTTGGTTTGGTGCCAGCCTGTGTGCATGTGGCTTGTGAATCCTCAGTCCCTGTGATGCCATTCCTGTCTTATGTGGCATGAGAGGAATTCCACAGTTCTGTGCTGATCTGCTGTGGAGATTCATTAGGAGCACAGGGTTTGTTGTTCCAGCAGCTCTTCTTTTGTGTGGGGAAAAGATTGGCTGCATCACACCAGTTTAGACTCTGCTGAAATAGATGGCTTTCTGAGGTTTCTCCCAGCTGTATGTTCTATTGTCAGTGCTGTCCTGGCCTTCTTTTGGCATTTGGGCACTAGAACACAACCTCAGACACTGTGGAGTCTCTGAGAGCTGTGCTTATGTGTAAACTTTGCTTCCCTTGTTCCCCAACCTTTTGAGACCTGTCTTGAGGCAGGATCATGGATGCCACTAACAGTCCCTCCATCTCCAGACTCCCCAAACCTCTCTTTTCAACTGTTGAGTTTGTAAATAAATATGACCTATTTCTTTATGCCAGAGTGTGGCTCTGTTTACTGGGTTTTTTTTTAATTAGTTAACTAACATTAAAGTTGCATTCAACTCCTTTCTTCCAGTTCATAGCTTGGGATAGTAGTGTCTCCATGTTTTCATCTGCTTTCTAGACTTGATGGTACAGCTTCAGGTTAGCTTCTGATTTTAAGTCTCCTCAGTTAATTAAAAACTTCTTTTCCTGAATGCTTGGCTAATAATATTTTTTTAATAGACTGTTCAGTCTGTTTCTGAAATGCAGAGGAGTCTGGGAAATTGTTGCTAGATACTGTACTAGCAGTGAGGTCAAAAGAAAGAACCATGATTCAGCACTTAAATTTTGATCCCCAAAGGATATTTCATAGTACAGCCATACATACAGTAGGTTTACTAAACTGTGTACTGCTCTTTGCAGAAGGATTTTTATGGAGTTTCTGGGTAATTTCTGTGGCAGATTTGGTTTACAAAGGATAATTGCAGCTTGAAGGCTTGTTACCAACGTTTACTCAGTATATAAGAGGGCAGGTAGCCAGGGAAGACTTGGAAATAAATTTGCTGAATGGTGTAGGATATCATCTCTCAGTGAAGTAACCTAAAAGTGTAGAAGATTTCATTTGGGTTGTGGTGCTACATTAGTAATGGGAATGATTGGACTCTGGGCTGACAAGATGGAAAAAACTGGCTGATTTGCCATTAAAGGGGTATTTTGGAAGGGGGAACCCTGAACAACCTTGACATGTTGTCATTGTGCAATGGTGGTGGGGTTAACCACACGTGGTACCACCTTGTCTGGGTAATACTGATTTCTTACTTATTTCTTATTCTGGGAACCAGAGGCTGGGAACCAGAGGCTGTGTGCCATTGTATATTGTCTTTTGAAGAGAGAAATAATTATTTTTTCCCTAGAATCATAAAGCATCCTAAGCTGGAAGTGACTCAGAGGGGTCATCATAGTACAACTCCTTTTCATTAGCTTTAGAGCTAAGGTTGGGTGTTTGATGAAACTCAGCTTAACTAGTAACACTTCATTGTTTACCTTGGCAAAATAATGTTAACTGTGAACAACATTGCATTAAACTCTGAAAAAAAGAAGCCTTTTTTCCAGAAAAAAAGTGGCAAAGGCTTTTCAGAGTCTTTATTTTAGCATTAGATATTTTTTTTCCATTTTAAAATGCCTTGACTCTGAATTGCTCAGGTCCTGATATAAAGTGTCTCTCTCTGCCTTTAGAATTTAGATTTTAGTTGTAAATGTTTGTTAAGCTTAAGATTTGATAAAAAGTTGCTATTTTGCTTATGGAAGAACTTTCTGTCAGAACAGATACTAGCAAGTGTGCAGTCCTTGGTTTGAAACTAAAGCCAGTGGTGTGTGGGAAAGAGAAACTAATACATATGGTTGTGGTGGGGGCTTTGTTGTCATTTACTGCTTGATTTAGAAAAATTGGTTGTGAATCAGTGACTTGCACTTTTTTTTTTTTTTTTCAAATTCCTCTGGTGAAAGTAAGCCAGACATCAGGAATTATCTTTTTGATACCAGTTTTCTTTTTGATAATGATTTTTTCATATCATGCGATCCATCTACTCTTCTACATTTCTCCTCATACGAGTTCTGCTTTTTTCCTGTCTCAGAAGGGATATCTTATCTTCCATTCCCTTATAGTGAGTAACATTTGATCTTCTTAGTATTTTGATTTAAAAGTGCCAAATAATAAAGACCTCCCAACTTTTCTTCTATTGTAGTTTCAGTGTGGTTTCTCAACAGAGTAAAGATGTTGCTTTCTCTATCAATATAATCTCTAGGCAGGCAGTGAATTATATAAATTAGGGTTAAAAAAGGAACAGTTAAGGAACAATTGTCAGTCATCCAGTCACAAATGACTACTAGAAGTGGTCACCCAGCTTTTGAAGGATGGAGGCGCTTGGTGGCAGACAAAAGGCAAATTAACAGTGCTGAATTCCAGCAGGAATTCGCTGCAGATTCCCAGGGTAACTGAGATGTGTCTGGATGGATCCATGTGGTGCCATACAGCTCAGTACAGGTCAGGCTGTGTGAAGGTGCTGTAGTAGCAGCACACAGTATCACTGAGTGACAGTGTGAGAGCTGTATTGCAGTGTCTGACTGACCCTGAGCCATTTATCCTTTTCCCCTCGAGGCTTGGGCAGCTCACACCTTTCCAGAGTCATTGAGTGCCAATCCAGAGCCCACTGGACTCTGAGGAAAGGCTGCCTGTGGTAGAGGCTTTGGATGATGCCTTGTCTAAGCAAAATTATTTAAATACTTAAATATTTTGTACAGTAGATATTGTAGGAAAGTGGATTAGTGGAATTGTCTTTTTTATTCACATTTTGTTGATGTCAATTTGCTCATTTATAAAGAAAAAACATAGAAACTAAAAGCTAATTAGTCTTATAACTTCATTGTGATAGTTATCTTCCTTGATTTATTTTAAGCTGTAACAGCAGAAATTGTTTACACTGGCTTTTGCAGAGCCAGAGACTAGCTGGAATGAAAGCAAGTCGTGACTCAGTCCTGTATTTAATGTCAGCACTGCACTCCTAGTTCAGCTACACCTCGAGTGCTGGTGCTTCCCCAGCACACAGGAGCTCACGTGCCTCTTCTAGTGCAGAATGCTAACTTTGTATTTCTGTTTTCTTCTAGGTTATGTTTCACACTATGTGCAGACTGTCTGTACTTACAGAAGATATTTAAAACCAAACAGACTTTTTTTCAAAATTTTGATTCCAGTGGAATCTATGCTTTAGATTTTTGTCTTGTCAACTAACTCCTGAAGCAATGCCTGTACAAGCTCCACAATGGACGGATTTTCTCTCCTGCCCCATTTGCACACAGACTTTCGACGAGACCATCCGAAAGCCCATCAGCCTGGGCTGTGGCCACACTGTCTGCAAGATGTGCCTCAACAAGCTCCACCGTAAGGCATGTCCCTTTGACCAGACCACTATCAACACAGACATTGAACTCCTTCCTGTCAACTCAGCCTTGCTGCAGCTTGTGGGTGCTCAGGTATCTGTGCCTTTTTTTATGATTTCAATCTGTTTCAGTGTTTTCCTTCTTTTAGGAGGACAAGTCAGGAATAATAAAGAATATGATATTGTCTTAATGGTGTGAAGAGAAGGCACCTACCTTTTTGTAGATGTCTACAAGAAGTAGTAAAGGTTTCTGGAACAATAGTTTAAATCTTTATTCTGCTGGTGACCGTGACTTTTGTGCCATCCAGAACGGGTTTGTAGTGTTTCCTTCCTTCTTCCTCGGCTCTTACCTCGCCATGCTCTGCCAAAAGGATGAGCTGAATCATCCTTGTGGGAGGACATTTTTCTGTGGTAGGTTATGTGCTTTACTGTATGCACCCTGTGAGACCTGTGGTTGGCTGTCCCAAAAGCAGGAGGGGAGTGTAAAGGATGTGGGACAGATCTCTGTGGTAGCAGCCTTTATAAAGCCTTATTTGAGACTATGCAATGGAAATATAACTTCCTGAGATGACATGTTACTCCAAATCCATATTGGTGATGGGGGAAGCCTGCTTGAGACTCCCTTTTTGGCTGGAATAGGGACTGGTGAGGTCAGCTGAAGTGGTGATATGATGGGGATGAGTGGCACTGGTACTGACAGCAGCCCCAAGAAAGGGCAGGGATGTGTGGAAAGCAGGATGAGTTCAGTTGCAGCACAGACTTCAGCTGACAAAAGCTTATTGATGTTAGGTCTCAGGTAGCTCCCTGTGACCCACACCTTCCAGGACCTGTGGACAGGATTGTGGTCTTAGAAGAGGAGGGACAATCGTGTCTGACTTATGGGTGGAGAATGAAAATGTGGTGGGATGCAGTTACCCTGAAGGGGTTTCTGTTTTATTTTGTACTGCTTCAGTGTCTGGGCTGAGTGAAATTAAATTCAGCAGAAATTTCGATGAGATCTGTAGTTTGGGGAAAAGGAGGGAATTGTGGAAGAGCTGTAAAAGCTGTGGAGGAAAGAGAGTTGTTCTTATGTTGTCTTTTATTAGATACTGTGACTTACAGGCCCAGGTGTGCTTTTGCCACTTCTTAGTTTATCAGGTAATGTGGTTGATTTGTTGTTTTTCTTTCATGGTATATGGGATAGAGGTTATTTCAGAAGCTCAAAATCAAATGGTGTTTCTGGCTGTGCTAAGTGACTCATCCTGCACCCCAGGAGGAAGCAGTGAGATTGTGCACTCCCATTCCTGTGATATGCTGCCATCTTTGAAGAGCTTCCAAGCAGTATGAAATCTGTGGGTGATGTCATTAAAAAAAGTTGTAATCCTCTTTCTCTATTTTCTTTCTTCCTCTCTGCAATTCCTTGAATATTTTCAGTTACATCTGAATATCCACATTTGTGATAAAAGTCTTTTTTTCCCTTTGCACTTTTTGGTTGTTTTGTGTGCATTTGTTAAGCTTTATGAGATAGCTTCAACTTAACCTCTGCCAGAATTTAAATTTTTATAAAAACAAGATTCTCTGGAATGAGTTGGAAACCCCCCTGCTCTGTATAGGTAACTGAGAATTTTTTTCTGGTTTTACTAGTTAGCCAGCCAGAGTTTTCTTATCCATATGTGTGAGGCATGAAGAAAGGTTGTGTAGTATAGTGTTGGTCTTGAGAGCACTCTGAACTTTAGGTTCTGACTTTGCACTAATGACATCATTTTGTGCTCTCTTTTTATCTGAAAATTTTGTGTGATTAAATTTCACAGGACCTTGTTTCATCATGACCATAAAGCTGCAACTGCCACCAAAAGATACATTATTCCCACCCCTGTTCTTTGCCCCTCATTTCTGACTGTTTGCTACTCCCAGCATTCTGTAACCTGTAACAATAACCATGGATCCTAGCTGGGTGCTTATTACTGACAAACTTTCCCCTTAAGAGAAGTTTGAACCACCTTTGCCAGCTCCTAATCTCAAATGAGCGTGTGAATGAAATCACTGTTCAGTATAACTCACTCTCCTTTCTCTCTCCTTTCCCATCCTGGCAGCTGTTGCAGTGTTTACCAGACACTGGACTACTAGAAAATAAATACAACTACTTTCCTGTGAAGGGCAGGGAAACAATTGCTACTTTCCAATAGACTGTCTAAGGCCATTTTTAAAAATCTTTCTACAGAAAAAGGCTTGGTTAAGGACAAATTCAAAGAAAAAGACACTTTAGAGAAACTAGTGATTTTGAACTGTCCCACTAAGAGTGCACTCTGCTGCTCTTTCAGCAAAAATGGTCTGTGAGCAGCAATCCAGCTTTCAAAGCATGAGCAGTGTCAACTTCAGTTGAAACTGATTCCATTTGTTTTTCCACTTCTGTGTTTAGTTTCAGGAGCCTGTGTGTGTCATTAGTGTCCCTTCATCTCCAGCAAACCTCTGTATACCTTAACCTGACTCCACAGAGACCTGTAATACTTTATTTGTAAATGCTGATTTCCAAAAAAACAGGTTTCATTTTGGAAGGAAATACAGTAAAGCCCAGCTAAAGCTTTTATCTGTAAGGGGAAAGAACAGTTTGTTCTTTTCCCTTTGGAGTGACTTCTGACAAATTCACACATTTATATTTGTTAAGTGTTTTTTGCTGAAGGTGGAGGAGGAGACCAGGCAGTTTAAAGAAACAAATCTATTCTGCTGTGACTGGCAGCAGTGACAGGATTCCAGGGCAAGTCACTCTGGCTTTTGCACAAGTACAACCAGTGAAATAAGCAGGACTGTACTTCTGGGGAAAACATACTGAATTTGTCACACAGTCACCCAGGAAAGCAGTAACATACTTCTCTGACAGTAGCATTCTCTCTCTGGATAGTTTCTGTCATTGTAATGGTGAGAAGAGTTGGTTTATTAAGTTGGATTAGACTCTTTCTCAGTTTTCCCTTTCCCCACCCCTTTCTGAAATGAAACCCATTGCCCAGGTTATAGCCACCCTTGGTGTGAAAGTTAACTGCTGCAGATTCAGATTTGTGCCTGCTGCCCTGGATCATGGTACACATCAACACTGGTTCTAGGGGCTGTTCTGGAAGGCAGTGGTGATGGAATCACAGAATGGCTTGGGTTGGGAGGGACCTAAAGAGCCATTCCAGCCCTGTGCCGTGGGCAGGGACACCTTCCACTAGACCAGCTTGCTCCAAGCCCTCTCCAGCCTGGCCTTAAACACTTGCAGGGATGGGATATCCACAGCCTCTCTGGTTGGGTAGTTCAGACCATGCCCAGATAAGTTTAGCTACATAGTATGTGGGGAGGAAAGGGATCATAAGGGAAAGATGAGAATTCTTATTCCTGAGTAAACTGGACATAGCTGAGTACCTAAGCAGGAGCTGTGAGGGAAGGGAGACACAAATCAGCAAGGCATTCATAGGATACCTTGCTTCTTAGACTTCCTGGGTAGAGGAATCCCTTAAGTTTGTTTTTGTGGGAATAAGGTTTTGAATTTTAGCTATTCAAGTATCCACATATTACTCACTATATATAAATATTTTAAGTGTTCACCTGGCCAGTGTTTTGAAGGTACCTAATCATGGATCTGTCATCTAAGCTCTTCCTCTTGTTTTTTTTAACCCATGAAAGAGCACATTCCGAACAGGTGACATAGAGTGGCAGAAATGCCTGTGGTGCTTTAATTTTGACATAGTCTCCTGCTGAACATGGTAAATATGTTTGTAGACATTGGAATTGTACATGATGAGGAACTGGGTGATCTTAACTCACAGCCCTTTCAAAAGGGAAAGATTGCAAGTGCAGAGCTATTAGAGGCACGTTTGATAATTTTTTAACTTTTGGTGATATGAAGTGCCATAAAAGAGGAATTATCTGTGAAGAAGTTGTCTTTAATGTAAACTTTTGAGGAACTAAAGATGGTAGGCTTTGGGTTTTGTTTGGTTTCTTTTGGCAGGAAGTAAATCATTCATTTGCAGGGAGGGGGAGGGAAATATTGCTAAAAACAGTTTTCAAACCATACAAAAAGGGGTTTGGTCTGTTTAACATGTTCTCATTCTGTGCAATTAGATGTCTAATGGTAATTAGTGACAACTCAAGCTGACTTCCTTCATCAAATTACACTTAAATCACCAATTCAAAATCACTGCCTGGTATGAGATGATGCTTTAGCATTCTTTTCCAATCCCCTTCCTTATGCTGTCATAACCTGTCTCTTCCAACAGCCACAAGCCACGCTGATGGGTAACATTCCACTGCCAGGATACTTGCAGTCATTGCCAAAGCAGATTCATGCAAAGCCATCCCAGATTTAAAGCAATTAAACATCCGAGATCATTTTCCGTGCCTTGCTCTCATCCCCTTTGGGAGGTGTTGATTACATGATGTGAATATATTTGCAGTGGAAACTGTCATAAGGGTGTGATGTCTGAGAGAACGGAATATGGGATGAGGGTGAAAATAATGAGCTCACTCTGTGGGGCTTCTATTCTGAGGCTCCTGAGAGGTGTTGTAAACAGCAGTGACCATAGGGTCATGCATGCTATTAAAAGGATATTTTGGGAAGGGGAAGTGAAAATGCTTTCGAGTTGAATTATTTCTCAGTTGTCCTTCAGCAATTCCATGATAGAGCCTAAGTCAAAATTCACATTTCTTGTCACTTTTATGAATTATGTCTTTATGATTTTTCTCCTGATAGATGCTATTCTTACAATCATTCTAACCCTAAAATATTAAGATAAGTCTTGGAAGTGCATATAATGGAACCAGCAAAAGGAAAATTACTTGTGAATTTTATTATGAGGTGCACTGCATGAATGAAGTGTGTGTGCATGAGAAATAAATTCTCTTCTCCTGAACACTCTTGAAAACCACAGAAAAAGCATGTTGTTTTACTCTTCAGTACTACACTTACCCCAGCTTCAGATAAAGTTTCCTCTCTTTTGGGCTCATTTTGCAAACAGTACAGTTGTACAAAGCATTAGATTTTTCCATTGAAGCTTCCCTTCAAAAGAGAAGGAATGGGAACAATATGCAGATAGTGTTTGAATAGCTTGATTAGCTCTTGGAAGTTTTTCTCTGCCAGCTTTTCCGTGGGGGAGGGGGAGGCTTTCTGTTAGTTGCTAGACAGTCCTTGTGTCTCACTGGTGGTGTTGTGCTGTGTCTGGCATTCCAAAGCACTGCTTTGAATGTGTGCTAAACCCACTTCAATTCAGGGTGGAAATCCAGGGCTGAACGTGGCTTCCTGTCCCACGTCTGTTCTGAGCCCCTTTGTCTGCTGGGGGTTGTGACACTGCCGTTGTGTTTTGGGTTAGATGGAATGCTTGCAGGGACAAATAAGAATTTACACAAAATATATCACTGCAGTAGATAGGGCAGAGACAGTGCAGTGTCTGGACACACATGCTTGAGATGTGTCATCTACTCAATAAGCCAGTTCTGCTATGTAACTTCCACGGCAGAAGCAGACAGCTACAATGGCAATGCCTTTGAAAAGAAGGTGTGGAATATTCTGTTAAGGTGCAGGCAAATATTGCAGGAGTTAGTAATTGTTTCCCAGATCCCAAGAAACCGCTCAAGGCTGTTGTGATGATTAACAGCTGACCACTCTAACATACAGAGTTGCAAAATCTCCTTTTGCTGAAAATATTCTTGCGTACAGACACCAGAACTCCTCAAACCCAAAAACCGAAATATCCCAAACAGATGCTGGCCCAAAATTAAAACCAAGACCCCACAGAACATCACAAGTTAACTTCTATCAGTGAGAAGTGTCAAGCCTAGCCTTGTTGTCTGGGTGTGATTGAACTTGGGTTTTTCTCTTTAGTAGGAGTGAAAGCCTAGATCAGACATAGCTTCTCTCTTGTTTATATTAGTTTGGGCTGTTACTATGTTAAGTGCAGCTGATATGTTGCATTCTGAGACTTCTTTGTTACCTGCTGAAAAAGCAAGATAGTAACTTTTTATTTTGCACTATGTGTCAAAGGAGAAACTTAGCGTGATGACACTATTGTCTGAGGAGAAGTGTGATCATATGGCTGAAGCGTTGCTTTCTATTAAAATTGATAGGAAAACTGTTCACATTGGCAATGCCAACCATATACGTGTGTGTATATATATTTTATATCTATATTCTGCTTTTATTTGGTGCTGCCATCATAATGCTGCTCTTGCCATGGCTGGGTTACACCTGGAGGTGAGCAGGTTTGTAGCACTATTTAACTGAAGCATTAAAGGCTTTTGCTTTTAGATTGAAGGCCTGGATTGGTCCCTGTAAGCAGCTATGTGGGATTAGCATGCTGTTATTGCCACTGGGATGGGAATTGACATGGAAATAGAAGCCTGAGATCTATTTGCACTTTGACAGCATATACAAAAAGTGCTTGTGTTTAGTTTTCTGAGGAATTCCGATTCCGTGTACTGTCATATTGGGTTGACTGCTGAACATTAATATTGAAAAGTGCTATTACAGTGCTATACTGCACCCTCAAATTTGATGTAAGCTTTAAGAATTTACCAAGAGGAAAGTAGAAGCAAAATTGTAACTTGGGGGAGGGGTGGTGCAAATCCCTTGGAAAAATCCTGATTTCTGGTGAATGTCTGGAAGAAGAAATAAATGTCACCTGACAAAAAACCAGCACAAAACCCCAAGAATGTAATGAGCCTCTGTTGTCAGATAAATACTCACAGGGTGTGTTCATATGCACTACATGGGATAACTTGGTCGTGCTGCTTTGTAACTGGGTCTAGTCAGAATGTGTTCCAAGGGTGTCTTAGTGTATTTGCTGCTAAGTCTTTCTTCCACTAATCTTAAGTAGCTGCAGTCTCTTATCCCTGGATGATATTAGAGCTGTGAGGCCATAGATACAAATTGGTACTTACCAGCAGACCAGGGTTCTCCTCTTCTGTTTTTTTCCTTCCTTGGGTTTTTTGACCAGTCAGTTTTGGGGATGTTTCAATGTGTTCTGTTTTAGCTAAAGTTTTATAGTTATAGGAAGTGCCGTGTTAAGCCTTCTGCTTCTAGTTCCTTTCAGCCAGTAAATAAAAGTCTATTAAACATAAATACTGTCTTTTAGTTTTCATATTCTCTGGGGATTTTTTAGGCTGTTTGTTTGATAAATAAGCTGAGAAAATGCTAAGTAATATAGAAAAACCACAGAAGGAGAACAAAAGGGGAAATGTGCTATAGTAATAAATGTTTATAAGCATGGTTGCCACATATTTGTGCATATTCATAGCAGATGTACACCTCATACATGTCATCTCTCCTCAGGTTCCTGAGCAGCAGCCGATCACTTTATGCAGTGGAGCTGAAGATACCAAACATTATGAGGAGGGCAAGAAATGTGTGGAAGAATTGGCATTGTACCTCAAACCACTCAGCAGTGCAAGAGGTAGTTCCTGCATTGCTTCCTTGGAAAATGAAACCAAAAAAACAAATAAGATGCAAAACAAACTGTCCAAATTAGTAGTTAGTATGTTTGAAAAAATGGATCTAAATCTAGTTTAGAAACAAATTGAAACATATTTCTTCAATATTAAGGTTATGTTTTCATGGAGGAGAGGGGGATGTAGAATTGAAAGGTGTCAAAAATAATTCAGAGAAAAGGCTGAGGTGTTTGACCGTGGCATAGTGAGTTGAGACAAACTTTGATTTGATCTTTTAAGAGCAAGTAAAAATAGATAATTTTGCCTTTTTTTTTTCAGTTCTGCTTTGTGATAACTGTAGTGATGCAGCTGTTCTGTAGAGGATGAATAAACTGATACAAGAAAGTTACTGCATATAAGATAGATAAGGGAAATTATAAGTAATACTTTGTTTATACAAGGTCATATACAAGAGCTGGGTCAATCTGGGTAATTCTAAGTAAGCAAACCTGCATTGTATTGGAGAGTATGGATTTTATAAATGTTACACGTGCTGGATTTGGACAGTCTGTCAGCCCAAGTAGTGGAGTTCAGCATCATGGGCATTAGATTATCAAAAATTATTTTTTTGAGAAGTCTCAGTCTTTAGTGACCAGTGCAGTGTGACAACAGTGTCACTCTGGGAATTGGTGGCCCAGTGAACAAGTTCTGGCTGTAGAGCAAACTCAGCATGGCAGCTGCATGTCTAGTGAGTCACTCGTTCCTTTAACCTGAGTTAAGTGTCTCTCAGCATGTTTGTGATTCAGAGTTTTGGCACATCATTAAACATCACCTAAGCAGTTCAGCACTCATGTAAGCTCTAAACCAAAACAGTGAAGATACCACATGCAGGCAAGAAACTAAGTGTGTTGTGAAAACAAACAAATGTCCAAGTGATCCCCAAAGTCCATGAATAAGGGATGAACTGGGAATCTGTATCGGAGGGTGTGGGACAAACTGCCAACATGGGGAAAAGATTCATTAGAGGTTCCATCTTCTTAAAAAGCCAGATCAGTCAATCACAAGATTAAGCCTGTGGGGAACATGACTACCAGAAAACTGCTTTTATTGCCATGTGAAACAAACTGGCAGAAATGAACTTCTGATATACCTTGACTAGTATTGCCTTTGACAAAATGGACACCAGGAGAGCTAGGTTTGCACTTGTCCAGTACAGTCACTGTAGACTGGTGCAAGAAGAGGAATATGAGGTAGTTTATTATTATGTTTCATTTTGTTTTGAAGGTGTGGGTCTTAACAGTACTACTCAGAGTGTGCTGAGCCGTCCCATGCAGAGGAAACTTGTGACATTAGTCCATTGCCAGCTGGTGGAGGAGGAAGGGCGGATCAGAGCCATGCGTGCAGCACGGTCGCTGGGTGAAAGAACAGTCACTGAGCTCATTCTCCAGCATCAAAACCCTCAGCAGCTCTCCTCCAACCTCTGGGCTGCAGTGAGAGCCAGAGGGTGCCAGTTCCTTGGGCCAGGTAGGTGACATCACAGTATCACTGCTGTACTAAAAGCAATTTAGAATTGAGCCGTTGATAAATGGCTGTCCAATTGCCCAAGTTGTGTTATTAAACAACGGCCTAATTTCTTAATAGTAGTCTTCAGAATTAATAATGTATCTGTTGGGCTGCTGCTGTTGGGTTTTCTTGTATTTCTAATGCTGTTTCAAGTCTTCTGTAAAATTCAGAATAGGTGTCCTTTGTTCTTGTTGTAAGATAAATGGCCAGTTGCTTCTCACTTGCTATTCCTTGAAGACCTTTTCAGAAGAAATAAGGTTACTGGAAGTGACTGGCATGGCTTCTTTTCCTTCTCTAGGGCAATAAACATACAGAACAGTTGTGGGCATACATTTGTTACAGTTACACATACATATTTTTAAGAAGTTGTGCATTTATAAATTAAATTCCTTTGCTTAAAATACTAGAAAGAAATCAACGTTGCTTTAAAAAAATGAAGTCTCATTATTGAAAATACAGACTTCACTTGTTGAGTCTTGAAATATGAAGCCAATTTCTTAAAGAAAAAAATAGTGAAGCTTTTCCCAAACTGAAACAGATGAAGACTAATTTTGAGATACTAACTTTCATACCACTTCAAGGAAGAGAGAGGTTGGTTATGTGGCAAAATAGCAGTGCTGCAGCCTGGTTGATTGGTGTGAGCACTCTTTTTTTTTTTTTTTTTTTTTACTTGCATGGAAATGAACCTTGCTCTTCCTTAGCCAGTCAGCTTTTTCTTCTGGGGTAAGTGTGGGATGTAGGCAATGCACTTTGAAAACCCATATTAATGATCAGGAAATGTACAGACAGAAATCTTCTTATCAGATGAGATGATACCCAAAATAAATGTTGTTGTAGCAGTGGGAGTAGTAGTAATAATGATATTAATGTAATAGATAATAATAAACCACAATAATGATAATAATATTAAAGGTAAAAAGTCCTGTTTCCCCAAGTCACAGTCTGGGATGCTGGAAGGGTTCCTCCTCTCTTTGCTCTCCCTTCTTGCTCAACTCCCTTTTTTCTCTGTGGGTTTATGTGTTTGTTGGTAGGAGTTTTTAGCTGTTATCCCAATCATAGGTGAACAAGACAGTGCAAAAATTTTACTTGGGCTTCTCTCATCCTTTGTCTCTTCTTGCATTTCCCCTGACTCTCAGCAATGCAAGAGGAGGCTTTAAAGCTGGTCCTGCTGGCTTTGGAAGATGGATCTGCTCTGTCACGAAAGGTCTTGGTTCTGTTTGTGGTGCAGAGACTGGAGCCGCGGTTCCCTCAGGCTTCCAAAACCAGCATTGGGCATGTTGTCCAGCTCCTCTACAGAGCCTCGTGCTTCAAGGTAGGAAGAAGATTCTGCCTGGAGGTTTCATTAATGCTATGAAAGTCACTGGTTTTCACTTTCAGTTTTCATTGTCCTGTAACATTAAGTGTGCCTAAAAATATATGTAGGTAGAGGAAGTATTGCTTATTAAGTGCCACATGAATTTAGAGAGTTCTTTGTCATCCACCTGCGATGGCAGTGTAGGCTGAAACAGTGACTTGAAGCTGCAAAGTTAGGTTTTGCCTCTTTCCAGTGTCGTGGAGGCACAGTTACAAAACCTGTATGTAAGGCAGCATACTTACCTTCTTAGAAATTACTTAAAGCCAAAAAATCCCTCATTCTGTTAATTCAGTTGTGGTGTGGTTAGAATCAAAAAAATAGGAGACTTTTGGGTGTCAGCTGTATAAAGAAAAACTGCTTAATGTGCTTCACGATATTTAGTATCTGTTACTAAATGCTCATCTTAAATGTCATTCACTCTTGCTAAATGAGTAGAAAAACGCTTTGGTTTTGCTAATTGTACCCTCAAACAAAATACCTTGATCAAAGGCGTGGATGCTGTAAAGTCATTTAGGAAGTGTGATACTTTGACCAATATGTGAATCAGAGTCCGAGTAAACAATGTTTTGTATCCATTTTATAGTGGTTCCTCTCTGAAGGGTGTGTTACTTTAGTAGGAACTGCTGTTCACTGAGTAGTGTCATAGTTGATTTTAGTTTGGGAGAAGGACTTAGTTACTGACTGAAGACGTCACTTGCCTTGGACTTCACGTAATCTTGGGCTTATCCTCCTTAATTGTATTTGGCTCATTTCTCCTTGCTAGGTGACCAAGCGAGATGAGGATTCCTCCCTGATGCAGCTGAAGGAGGAATTCCGGACTTACGAAGCTCTGAGGAGGGAGCACGATTCCCAGATAGTTCAGATAGCCATGGAGGCAGGTCTGCGCATTGCACCAGACCAGTGGTCCTCGCTGTTGTACGGAGACCAGTCTCACAAGTCCCACATGCAGAGTATCATCGACAAGGTAAAGCCACCTGAAGTCAGCCCAGTCCCTCTTGTTTGCAACTGTAGGAAATTTAAATGTTTGTAACATTGAACTTAAAAACTGTGCCCACGTGGACTTGCCCATTAATCATTTGTCCTGTTATTTCAAAACCCATTATGTCCTAAATAATTAGAATATATATTTGTAACCTAATGAATCTCTCTCTCTGCCATCCTGACATTTTTGCTACTTTACTTCTTTCTGCAGATGGAAACCCACCAAGTTTAGCTAAATAATTGGGGGGGGTGACCTTTATGAAGGGCTGATAAGTGCCAATGTAGTGACAGAGGCTAATGGTCCATGCTTCTAGGCAGGAAGTTAGTGGATAAGTTGGAAAAAAAATGAGTCCCTATGTGTGTGTCTGAAGTAAGACAGAGGTGAAAGCACGTTTTGTAAATAAAATATCTGTACTCTGGAAATGCCCAGATCTCTCTGTGTTCTGAAGGAACATAGACTAAGTGGGCTTTTAGATTAGGGGTTGCTTTTTTAAGTGCCTAAATTAGGTGGGAAGAACTAAACCTTGTTGAATGGTTATGAAAGCTGTGAAACAGCTGCTTTGGCTGCTGTGTAAGAGAATTAGCTTCAAGATAGCTTCTGCTGTGTATTTATGCCTTTGCCCACCTTTTGTAGTGTCCTGCCAAACACCTCGTAAAGGATCTAGGTAGAATTAACAGTTTTAAATACTGGAATTCAGTGATGTTAGGAAATGGAACCTTGCTAGCTATCTTTTCCTTCAACAATCTTGTTCTTTATTTTCTGATTGCTGTACTCAGTTTAAAGCATGGTGCAAACCTGTTGGTTTGGGGATTGGAGATATTAGACTCTCCAGGAATCTAAATTAAATGGTTTCTAATATGGCCCTTTTTTTTTCTTGATGGCAGCACAACACAAAAGAAATGGGTTTTATTGCTTTTTGTCTCTTTGGAAATGTAATTTAATGCAACGTCAAAGAACTGTGTATTCTTAATAGAACGGGTTCACTGGAACAGGCTTTTGTGAAAGATGTCTCTCTCCAGTTTTGGGAGACTTTGGGAGTTCTTTTGAGCATGTGGAGCAGCCTTCAGAAACCATGGGGATTGCTATGCCTGTAGAAAGTTAATGATGATAATTTTTTTAAGTTGCAGACCCCAGCCTCGTTTGCACAGAGTGTTCAGGAATTAACTATTGCTCTTCAGAGGACTGGAGATCCAGCAAACTTGAATCGTCTTCGACCTCACCTAGAGCTCCTAGCAAATATTGATCCCAGTCCAGGTAAATCTGGATGTTTTCATGAAAACCTTGAAGTTTAGCAAGATGATCTTAACACTGTTCAAGGATTGAAAGCTGATCATCAAGTGTAACGTCCTCCTTTACTCATCAACTTAAAAGTTTTGAATTGCAAAGTAGAATTTTGATAGATTGAATAGTGAGAAGCTGGGCAAAAGTCAGTCTAGACAGGAATGGTTTGTTAACCTACAGAATTTAGTATTTTTCTTGTTCATATGTAATTCTGAAAAACTAGGAAAGAGTCTGGGAAGTGGAAGATAGTTGGAAAGAATTTAACTGGGAAATGAAACCTAAGCTGTTGACAGAGGAGAGAAAGATAGAAATTGTTGAAAAAGTCAGCAGTACTGTAAGTATGGACCACCTGAGGGAGAAGGGAAGGGACAGAACAAAGTCCTATGGCTGAAGTTTTATTTTATACCTGCTAAAATTTTTAAAATCAATATTATATATCAAAATAGTAAAAAGATGTAAACTACAACTTCAAGAGAAGAAAAATTGTTCTTCGTATTCGTTTAAACAAGCAGAAGTTAAACTTCCTTTCCAATGAGGACCAGTTGTACGTCACAGCTAAAGGAGATGCATTGCTTTCTTCCCAAATCTTTCGTACTGGAACAGGCTGGGGACAAACCTGTGTACTGCAAATTGTTTGCAGAAAAGTGATATGGAAGGTGGTGTCACTAATAGCTTCCCTTGAATTCGGTAGCCAAGTCTGGACTTGGTGTTTTTTCTGTACTGTTGAGTTCCCTAAAGAACAGCAGGGAAGCATGTTGAAGTACTTCTGGAAGAATTTAGTCCCTGTGAGTGGAATATAATGTAGTTAATTCTGCTAAAGAACCTGAAAGGCTCTTTGAGGTACTGTGCTTTGTAGCAGAGTGTGCAGGCACGCAGTGGGAGTGTCAGCTGCTGGAACAGATTCAAAAACTTACAAAAGTAAGTTGGCTAAAAAGAGAAGGTGCTCCTGTAGAATTGAGACTGTACAATTTATTCACAATGTTTTAGATGGTGTGGTCTGATTCACAGATTTGCCTTGTGATATTTTTTCCACATGAGAGGCATTAATTTCTGTTGCTGTTGCACATCTGTGCCTGTGTAATCAGGCCAGCGATTACTGTGTTCATACAGAATGATTTTACCTCCAGGAGTCTGAATGCAAAGAGGGGTTTTGAACCTGATGTTTTTCTCAATGAGAAGAGTTTGTACAGTGCCTTTACTCTGGAGTTCTTATGAGATGTGAAAGTTCTTGTAAAAGGAAATAATTTGATGTGCTGATAATGGTCTTACTTGCTCATTTGGTATTTTGTGCAATTCAGTTTAAAGTTTATAGATACCTCTATTCTGTAAGAACTAAATGTCCCAGAATTAAGGTGCCACATGCTTTTTATCTACTGATGAAATGTTCTTTATAAACTTGGCTAGTCAAGTTTTGTGATACTGATGTGGGGTTTTGTACATGGTTTTGGACATTCCTTCTGATTTTTCTTTTTGTATTTGGTGTTTGCTGTCCATGCAACAGATGCTCCACCTCCAACATGGGAACAACTGGAAAATGGACTAGTTGCTGTGAGGACTGTAGTTCATGGCTTAGTTGATTATATCCAGAATCACAGCAAAAAAGGAACAGATCAACAACAGGTAAAAGCTAAATCATTTGGGAAATATGTAGCCCTAAGTTTTATTGTCTGTATCCTATAGTAGAGGTTTACTAATGTCACCTGGAAAGATTTGGTTTGACAAAGAGCTAGTTGAAAACATCACTGCTGAGTCACATTTATCAAAAAAGAAGCAAGAATGGAAAAAATGCAAAACAACACATATTTACCTCCAAAACCTGTTGAATTGATTTTCACAGCTCACTAGGATGGAAGGAGAACAGTCTGATCCAGCTGCAGGCTTAGGGAAATGAATAACAACCTTCCTGAGTACAGGGTGGGGAAGGGACGCTGGGTGCTGCTGTGACTTGTTGGGAGTTTTCTTGATTTTGTTTTAATGTGACATATTGCAGCCAGCTGGCTCTCTGTTGATGAAATCATCCTTATACCTGTGCTCAATGGTCTGTCAAGCTTGAAGCTTTAAGAGTAGTTCATATGAAGGTGCAATCGAAGTTCCTGAAACATTTTTTTTGTTTCACCAAAAACAATGTAATTGTGTATTAGCTTATCTCATAGTTACCTTATTACACATTCCTTTGATGTCCTTTTGTTGTGTAGCTCAGTTGATATAAATGCTGCTGAAATGTGGAGCTGCCTGTCCCAGTCCTACTCCTCTGTCACTTTGGCATTCATCCTCTTGGGGAGCTGGTTTGGGGAGCTGAACTAGTAAAAAGATTATCCCTGCCAAAAAAGAAAGGCAAAATTAAAGTGAATTATTTCTTCTGTTTCACCTTTTTGCATTACTTGGAATAGATAATGAGCACTGTCACCAGCAAAAGGAAAAACAGTAGAAATGCATAAGTGGGAATCTGGGAGGGGAAAACAGCAAGAGTTTTTGTTGTGGAGAGCCTGTAGTACATGCTGTGCTGCTTGGAAGGGAACCTGGAGCCTCCTGGGTAGGAAAGGAATGTCTGCTGACCTCTGGGTCAAGTTGCACTACCTGGCAGCAGTGGCCAGTAAAAGGTTGTGTGGCTTATGTTCACTCTGCCTGGATCTTCTCACTACAGTAGATGGCAAAAAAAAAAAAAAAAAAAACCCAAGCAAACAAAAACCAAACCAAAGCCAAGCAGAAACAAACAAACAAAAACCACAAACAAACAAAAACCACAGAAGAAACCCCCCAACAGTTTGCAGGTGACTTCTTACAGATATGCACCTTTTGGCTTCTCAGAAATCACATTAACTTTTACAGACCTTTCCCTTGGTGGGCACTATTGATAGGGTATATCTGATTATTTGTAATTTTTTCATCCTGTATCAGTTTTGTCCACTTAACTGAGTCCTAAAATGTACAGCTGTGTTCCAGTCAAGATCTCCAGTAAGGAGTTTGAATAAAAATGTTGTAGAAACCTTAGAGTGACTTAGTTATCAAAGCACATACTCTTCAATCTATTGGTTCTGTTGAAGAACCAAACCCAATTACTTCAGTCATTTATTTCATGTCAAGTATTCCAGGAACACTTAAATCTGAGGAATTATCAACAGTCAAACATCAGGCCTTTGATAAGATGATACATTCAGCTTGGTTAAGTGCACTTTCCTGTTGAGATATCTCACCTGGTTTGTTTACCCTTGTCAGCCCCCTCAGCACAGCAAGTACAAGACATACATGTGCCGAGACATGAAGCAGAGGGGAGGATGTCCCCGGGGGGCCAGCTGCACCTTTGCACACTCACAGGAGGAGCTGGAAAAGTAAGTGTACCTCTGCTAGTAGAAAGCAGTCTAGCCTTTGTTTCATCTTCTGTGAGAGCTATTTCTCATATCCAGGAATGAGGGGGAAAGGAGGTATAACCTGTTAAACTAGCAAGAACTAATGTGATGAACTTGTGACAGTCATCTCTTAGGTTTTGGAGCTGATTTTCTTCCATACAGCAGGATATTTGTTTTGTTAATCAGTAATGTAGCTCTGAAGGTTTGATGTTACACAAAGGTTTTGGAGGTGGGCTGTTTTCCCTGCTTCTTAAGTGTGACTAAACATGCCATGTAACAGCATTCACAGTGCCTGGTATTTGGGGCTACTTCTCATCTTCCCTTTTTATTCAGGTAGGTTGCCAGCAGTTTTCCAAATGTAAGGATTGTGTTGCTAGCTCTCCAAAGAGCTAAAAACAAACTTTCCAAGATTTTTTCCTGCAACAATTTCTTCATGCAATATGTCAAAAAGTTTCATGCACATACTTTCAATTAGTTACATCTGTTGTTTTACGGTTAAAAAATGATAGTTGTATCAAGTTTGCTGTCTAGATCAATTACAGCTTTAGGAGGGCTACCAGTTATACAAAAGCGAGATGCTGTTGTTCTGCAGGTTGTTTTAATTTCTTTTTTAAGTAAAATGGGTTATTTAGGAGCTAAAAGAAACAAGTACAGTGTCTTTTACGTAGTATATTAGCTTATTACTTGCTTTTTGAGCTAAAATAATTCAAAGAAAAGGTGCTTTTTAATGAGAAGAATACTGCAAAGGCTTGGAATTGGCATGCAGTGTTTCTTTTTCCTTTCTTAATCTGAAACTCAAAGCATTAATGTCAGTTCATGGCTGTATAGCCAGCATGCAGTAAATGGACAAAACATGAAGAAAGAAGAGCAGAGTGTGTGGTGTTAGAGTGACAAAGGAATGGGACTTCACTACTTGACTACTTCAGAAACAGTTGAATAGTTTTTGCCTTCTATCATCATGAAATGGAGATTGGTAGTGCTGCTTTGGGATGGTTTTGTTAGCCTGTGTTGGATGATGGGTCCGTGTTACACCTCTGAGCCTGTTGTATGTATCGAGGACTGTTTGTCAGCTTTGCAGGGGGGAGAGGCCTATTGTAGCCAGACTGACTTGCATGCCTTGGTATTAATGTTGTCCTGAGCTGAAGAGAATGTTTGTTCAGTATCAGATTCCAGCAGTTTCTGTGGGTGGTTGGGTTACCTGGGAGTTCTGATTCTTCCTTGTACCTTTTATCGTTGCTTAATTCCTTTAAGTAGCTATTGTGTTAGTGCTCCTCCTTTTAAAAATGCTTAGTGTGAATAATATGCATTGCTGTTGCTCTGTGACTCCTCTCTCTCTCTATACAGCTTTAAGTTTGGAGGAAGGTTATGGGGAACTGTGTGGTAATGCTTTAGATAGCATATTATAATCTAAACTTGCTTAAACAGCAGCTCATTCCCCTCTTGACAAGGGACAAAAAGACCCTGTGTGCATAGGCAAGCACTGAACTTTCTAAAATTAATTTCTGTCCTGCACATGTGGAGACTGCAACAACATCTAAAAAACAAAACAGCCCCAACAATAAAACCCCTTTTTACCTCTGTTGTGTTGCTGTTAATGCATATGGACTACTACAAAGATTATCTGAAGATTGAGTAATAACTGCTACCTTTTTCTGCAGTAATTTGTGTACCTTCCTAGTCTGGGTTCCCATCTCACTGTGACTGTTATTTATGATATGAAAGTGTTGGCTTCAACCCTGCTGAAGAAATAGCCTCCTGTTCACTGAGAACACTCAGGTCTGCAGATATGCTCTCACACTTGCATTCTGGGATATGAACTAATGGCAGGGTGTTTAGTGGAGGACCTTCAACTCTGGAATTTGCTCTCCACTACTGTTGGCCTACTGGTTTCTGTGGAACTTTAGTTAAAATGCCTCTATTAGTTCAGGCTTTAGTCAGAGGCAGTTAGATTTTTTTGAATTGCTGCGTGTTCACGGAGTTTTTATCTCTGCAATCACTTTATCAAGCAACAGAGGTGGTGTAAGCTGCATATTGATATAGTAACATAAGTCTTAAACTGTGCTTTAAAATATATCACATGGTAGTCAACACTTGGCTTATGATTGGACAAATGGAGCAAAAGGGTATAACTTCATATTTTTTCACTTAAATTTTCTGCTGTTAGTTTCTTCTCTGAGTAAAACAGGCTTGAATAGTCTGTGATTCTTATTCTGAAGCTTGTATTACTGTATTTTATGTGATAATAATGCTTTATGTGATGCAAAAATTGGTTTTGGTTTTCTTGAGATGCATATGTGTAAAGAAAGTAGGATTTGTAAATTTCCTGTGTGAAGTCTACCTGTGAATTCTTGATGTACTTGTGATGAAAAGTCCATCCTTATTCTGACTGAAACTCCTATTAATAGATCAACTATCAGGGAAGTTGTATTCCAAGAGGCATTCTCACAAGCCCCTTGAGGAACTTGACTAAAAGGAAACTTCCAGTAGAATCCATGTTTGAAAAATCTCGCAAGCCCATCTCCATTTACTTTTTGTTTGTTTGTTTGTTTCAATTTTTGATCTCTGGTTTCTCTTTTTGAAGATTCCGTAAAATGAACAAGCGTCTTGTTCCCAGAAGACCCCTTAGTGCCTCCCTGGGCCAGCTGAATGAGGTGGGCCTGCCTTCAGGAGCTATCCTCTCAGAGGAAGGGGGAGTGGACTTGCCCAATAGGAAAACTTCTGCTCTGCCCAATGGAATTGTGTCGACAGGCAGCACAGTGACGCAGCTCATTTCTCGAGGGACTGACTCCGGTTATGAAAGTGCCCTGAAACCAGGGAAGATGGACCACCTGAGTAGCAGTGCCCCTGGATCCCCTCCTGACTTGTACGGGTCTTCCTACCTGTTGTTCAAATTGTTGTGTGTGTAAATGTGGAGTAGAAACAAAGTAAACCAGTTCTTTAAAAAGGAAACAGAATGGGGGTTGTGGTTGTTCTTGGGTTTGGTTGGGGTTTTTTTTTTTTTTCAGTGATTATATGGCAGAGTAAAAAGCTAAAGCTAAAACTCTAAACTCTGTTAATTCCCTGTTTGCTTATATTTTAATTGGAGAAGGTGATAGAAGCCTTCAGAAGGTGGAGTAGACAAAGAACAGTGTGTTAGAGTACAGTGTGCTATACCAGGCCTTAATCAGCAGTGCCATCTTTCCACTTTTTTAGGCTGGAATCTGTTCCCAAGAGTTCTATTTCTGCCTTGCCCGTGAACCCTCATCCTGTGCCTGCTCGGGCACCAGCAGATCTGCCCTCAGTGTCTGTCACCAAGCAGTTGCAGATGGTACCACGAGGGTCTCAGTTGTACAATGCACAACAAGCAGATATGTTTTATCAAGACCCCAGAGGGGCTGCCCCATCGTTTGAGCCAGCACCCTACCAACAAGGTAAGATTGACACCAAGCTCTTTCATCCTCATGCTGATTTTAGTCTTTCTTTCCACCCTGGTTTTTAAGTCCTTTAATTGAAGTTTTCTTCAAATGACATGGACAAAAGACAATGATATGGTGACGTCATAATAAAATGGAAATTGGTGGTATTTTATGCCTTGACTTCAGTGCAAGTGAAAACAATACTTGTATCTGTCCAAGTGTTCCAAGTCCTTCTGTCTTCAGTTCTTCCTAACTGGGCTGGATGAGGGATCCAGTGTGGTAAACCTTCATTCAGTTTGACTCAGGGAAAATAGAAATAAAGTACGTGTGATGACTAGAGATGAGTGAAGTTAGAGGAGGGTGTTCACAAAAAATAAAACATCATTAAAAAGGAACTAAGAGGAAAAACTAACTAAAAAGAGAGCACGTGGAGAAAGATAATATTGAAGGAGATTAGAAACAGAAGATATGTCTATCTATATGAAAACAGAGGATGATCCTTAGGCAATATGAGCTTGCAGAGAGAAACGAGATAAAGTGAAGTTAATATGAAAGAAAAATAAGCAATGAAAGACCAAAGGAAGTTAAAAGCAGAAAAAGCTCTAGAAAGGAAAGGTGAAATGAAGGAAGCCATTTCTGAGAAAGTTGCAGAGCATTTTGAAGAAAAACAAACCACTTACATTGGTTCATTATGTGCCAGTGAACATCTGAGTTGTCCACAAAATTTGATGTCATGCATATATTCATGCTTATTTTAAAATTATTCAGAGATCCTGGATAGAATAATGATATCTTCAGGTAACCAGGCAATGTGATATTTACAAATCTTTGCTGATTGACCGTTCTGAAATGTCTTTCTCCTGTTCAAGACACAGAAAAAAATCTCTGGATAACTCTAAATCCTAATAATCCAAGTCCCTTTACCCAGCTAGTGGCCCTGATGTGTTGGGATAAATTGAATTTAATTGCATGGATGAAGATGTACAGACCAGTCCTCATTTTACTTTTTAGGTCTTACTAGCTGATAGCATTTGTAGCAATCTGCAGAGACATTCTGGCGATTTATTTCTATTCAGTGTGCTGGCAGGACTTGTGGGGCACCTGTGTGGGCTCAGTCTCACCAGCTCTTCATCAGCTATTATAACATTGGCACCATGCTGGTATCTTAGATAATTACATTATGTCACTTGAGCTTTGGATCAACTTTTGCTTCTTCAGACTTTTCTGCAGTCAGTTTTTGTGGACAACTGTGGTAATCACTTTCTGTATTTTGTGCTTTTCTCCCCGCCTTGCCTTGCCTCAGGAGTGTACTATCCCACTCAGTCCATGTCTCGCTTTGTGCGGCCTCCTCCCTCGGCGCCCGAGGCGGGCGCGCCGTACCTGGAGCACTACGGGCCGTACCTGCCGGAGCGCGTGGTGAGCCCGCAGTACCCGCAGGGCTACCCGGCCCTGGCCCAGCCCGTGTACCCGCCGCACTACGACGGCCGCCGCATCTACCCGCCCGTGCCGCCCTACCAGCGCACCGAGGACGTGGTGCGGGGCAGCCCCGTGCCCATCGACATCCCGCCGGCCGCCGTGCCCCTCTACGTGCCCGAGGCCAGAGACAGATACCAGCAAACCGAGCCTTACTGCCCCGTGGCTCCGCATCTCGGTCAGATCAGACCTTCGTGCCACAGGGTGAGGCTTCCACAGTGTGCTTTTGTGGTTGTTTTGAGAGAGGATCTATAAACTGCTTGAGGAGTTGAATATTTTTGTACTAAGGGGGTGGCCTTTGCGAAAGTCTGAGCTTTAGGAAGTGGATCAAAAACTGGAAGGTAATTTAGTTACTGGTCAACTCTGCGGTTGTAGTAATGTTAATATATAAAAGCAGGCTGCTTTAGTGCTCAGAGTAGAAAAGCATTGTAATTCACTTTGGAAATCTCATAAGTCTCTGACTTTTCCAGCAAAGATTAGGCTGGAGAGGGCTACTCAAGTGCAGAGTAAATACTATGTGTGGAAATGGTCACATGTGCATTCTTGTACTGCCCATTTGTAACTGACCAACTCTGTACCTAAATAATAAACATTAAACGTACCTGCCTTGATAAAAGAATTAAAAATTTTGCTCGTCTGAATTTTTTCTAGTTCGATAGCTCACTGGAGGGTCATATTGTAAGTTTATAAATATTTTTTGATAACTCACCAGCTGGAATTGAGTTCTGTAGAATAGTTGGACTTAGGTCATTCAGATTAAAGGCTCTGAATCCTATTGCTGAGTACAGGAAGTGTTTTTAGCATAACTTACAGATTTATCAGTTTGAATGTGCCATGTTTGTGTTTAATTCTATTGCAAAGTGGATAATAAATGGGACCAGTGACCTGTAGAGTTCTATCAATTTATCCTGTGTGACTGTAATGGGAATTTGCCATGCTGAACATGTTCCAGTGGAAACTTTGCCAAGTTGTAACACATTCTGTGTTTGTGGGGTGTCTTGAGCTAACACTGGCCAGTGTAGGAGCATGTATGTCCTGTATGAAGGTTACCAGGTAGACTTTAACAAAGTGATCATTACTTGTTACTTTAATGATTCTGTCTATCCTCTGTATTTCCCTCTCCCTGCAGTATATAGCTGCCTTACCTTACCTTCAGGTAAACAATACTTAGAAAATTATTAATTTTGTACATTAATGCTTCAGGAGCTCTGAAACAATTTCCTGTCTTCATTTCAGCCTCATCCCAGCCTGGATGAACTTCACCGACGAAGGAAAGAGATCATGGCCCAGCTGGAAGAGAGGAAGGTGATTTCTCCACCTCCTTTTGCACCATCACCAACCTTGCCTCACCCTTTTCACTCAGAAGAGGTAAGCATATTTTGACAAAACATGAGATGTTTAGAAAATACTTGGGTGTTTACGTGCTGTTAGGTGTAGACAACAAGAAAATCAGAACAGTACAGCACTGGCAAGTGTTGGGGAAAGTAGATTTTGTGCCTAGATGGGAAGTCCTTGTAGTACAGTCTCCAGTATTTCAGTTGATCTTCCACTGGTCCTAAGCTCTCTGCTTTCAGTGCAACCAAGAAAATTAATCTTGAGCCCTTATTAATTGAAGTAATTGCTATTCATAGTTACTAGACTTTACTCCTGACATATTTAGAATGAAGTAACAGCTTGATAGAGATTTTTGTTTTTTACCCAGTGTCAAAATAACACCTTCAAACTGGCCAAGTGAGCAGTCAGCACTGGGAGCGTAGCCAGGGCCTCAGTATTTCACGCACTTCATGCGTTCTCTGGCCCAGTTCCAGAGGGTGATGGGTCTGATAAAAAATAATCCTGGTGATGTTTCTCAAGTTCACTGCTGTTGAAGTGAACAGGGATGGCTGTCAAACTGCTTCTTTCCTTCACTTACAGAACCAGATTTTTGTTTTTGTACAGTACTTGGATGAAGACCTGAAGGTAGCTGGGAAATACAAAGGAAATGACTACAGCCAGTACTCTCCCTGGTCCTGTGACACCATCGGCTCCTACATTGGAACCAAAGATGCAAAACCCAAAGATGTTGTGGCAGCAAGGAGTGTGGAGATGGCGGTATGCAGGGATAAGGGGAAAACAGAAGAAGAGTGGATGTTTCTGTGGGTTGGGAAGGACTTTCATTTGCTTTCCACAATGTTGGCAGTGCTTTTATTTAAGCTTGGAAGTGCATTGCAGTCACAAAAAGCATTTGCAGGTGTGTGAAGCACTTTGCTTTCAAAGTTGTGAACTGTCCTACCCTTGTGTAGCTGGTACAAAATTCTGCATATAGATGCAGGATAACCACTCTGCTCTGAAGCCATGGATAGCAAGAATATTTTGCAGGGATTATTCTTTGCACTTATTTGAAACAAAAAAATAATTTGTCCTGTCAGCTTGCTAGTTAAGCATGTCCATCTGTTGCTGCCTGTACTTCTTTCTGTCAAGGGAAGATGCTGTAACTTAAATTTAGGCAATTAATTCCTTTTAAGGTGGGTGTTACTGCTGTTAAGAGTGTTACTAGTTTTAACTTGAAGAACTGTGATTTTTTGGCCCCAGGAGTAACCAAAACTTGCATGAAGTTTTTGAGAAAAGTGCAGTCAAAACATTGTACTAGGCTGTTTCTTCTTGGTGGTAATTTCTGCCTCTGTGCTGCACTTATTCAGCCTTTCCCTGAACTTTGGGAGGTGGGCTGGGATCTTGTTTCATACTGCTCTGTTTTTGCTAGGTCAGTGTTGCCAAATGAAAGGGCTCTCTGGGTGTTGCTATTGGGAGTCATGAATGGAGAAGAAAATAAAGAGTCTTACATACTACCACTATTCAGTTTCTTCCTAACATTCAGACATCAACAACACAAGAAGTAGGCTAGTAGCCCATGCACGTAGGAAGTCATTCAAGCTCTTCTAGAGAAAAGACTGTTTAGCCTGAGGAAGTATTTTACAGAGATTCATCTCTTGTCCTTCACTCCCCATCTGCAAAAGTGATTTTGTATTCTATTTTTGTATTGTCGGAGTCATGGTGACCTTTCTTTGGCCAATAAGAGATGGGGGGGTATATTTCTAATCAGAATTCAAAAAGGCTCCTCTTTTCCCCTCTGCCCCATTGGAATTAAATTGGTCTTTTTTCTGTCTGCTGAAGTGCTTTCCTCTTAAAACCTTGAAGCCACTGTTGGAAATGAAGCCAAAAAGGAGGCTTTCTCCTGAGAAAAACAGAGCAAAAAACTGCATTTCATCTGCAGCTTTGGCCTTTTTACCTGTCCTCTTGCTTTCAGTCCTACACAGCGTGGTTGCCTGGAGTTATCACATTGGCACATTTGACCTGGGGAAGTCCTGAGATTACTTGGAATCAGCTTATTGCTGTCCAAGTGTCAGCGTCCAGGAATGATAAACAGCTCTTGGCTTTCATCCCTGCTGCTAGAAAACAGTGCAAAAAAACTGCAGCTCAGTTACGAGAAGTAAAAAGGTTCTGGAGAAGTAACCTCCTTTTTCAAGGCTAAACAAAGTATTCTTCTGCCCCAGAGCTAATTTTCAGATAAGCAAAATGGGATCTCTGCTGCTTTTCAGGTTTTGTCTCCTCATGGGAAAAAATTATCAGGAGACCTTCACTGAATTAATTCTTCAGTAATTTTTTTTTTTCGATCATTCATAAGAGGTTCCTTTTTTGAAGGACAGGAGCAGTATCATCTAAGAGTGCATAATGCTGAATATTCTGCAGATGACATGCAGCTTTACTGAGTAAATAGAAGTATATTAAAATTGGTACTAACATCCTATGGCCTTGAGATTAAAATGTAACTTTTTTTCCAGAATTCCAAAGTACATTTTCCCTAAGGTTTCAGTTTCCAAGTATTACATTTCTTGAGTTAAGCTTCCAACTTAATTGTTACTGCCATTTTCACCCCTTTATTCCTGCTTCAGATGTGTTAACTGTTTCTAGCAATTCTTATCCCCACTGAAAGTTTACAGAGTTTTATTTTAATATTGAACTATACCAAAGGTTGTAGCCTTTAGACAATTTTCATGGTGTAGTGACCCCACTTACCTTGTTCTTTTTGTTTTACTGTGACCAGTTTTACTTCTTTAGCAAAATCTTAACTGGATTTTGGCAATTCTTACCATTTTACATTTTCTGGTAGCCAACAGATAGCTTTCCTATTTAACTCAACTCTTTGAGGAGAGAGTGAACAATTTCTCTCTTCATATGCTGACCCATTAAGGTGTTTGAGTCTGAATCTCTGTTAGAAACTGGGATGTTCCAAACAGTCCTGCTGCTTAATGAAAAATGCCTGAGAAAATATACTAGACATGTCCAAGCAAGTGCAGTGCTGAAAAATACTGAAAATTTGAGTAATTTGCAGGGTGTTAGGTGATACAATTCTTAACACTGGGCTTCAGAGAAATTTTTTTTGGATTCTAGAAGGAATATGTGTTCCTCAGAGTGGCCCACTGATCTCTTCTTTGAGTTTATATAAGGGGGAGGATTTTCCCCCCTTCTCTTCCCATTAGACATTCTCTGTCTCTGCAAAATTGATGCTGCTCTCTTCTTCTGGATTTGATCACAATTTTGCAGCTCCTACACTGTGGTGTAGTAACGATCATCTTAAGGTAGACCATTAAGGAGAGGTTCCCTCTGGACAGTGGAGTTAGAAAGTGAAGAATAGGAAAACTAGCTGAAAAGTGAAGGGAATAGAGAATACGAGAGAAACTTACTGCCCTTAGCAAACTGTTGTAAAAGGACTGTGATCCTGTTACTTTCTGAATGAGTTTTTGAGTGCCTTTTCCACGTCTTGTCCAGAATGTGGATAGCAAAGCCATGCGTGAGCAGCGACTGGACATGCAGCGGCGAGCGGCCGAGACCGGGGACGACGACCTCATTCCATTTGGGGACCGACCAACCGTGTCAAGATTTGGGGCCATCTCTCGTACTTCCAAAGCCATGTACCAGAACTCTGGGCCCATGCAGGCCATGGCAGTTCAGGGAGCTGCCACCAAATCCATCATTTCAGGTAGGATCTGTGCTCTTGGATTTTGCTGCCTGTTGCTGTTTTCTTTACTGCTACAGTGTTGTACATGTTGGAGACAAGGCCTGTAAACTTGTATCCGGTCTTAGAAATACAGCTATGGTGTGTGTAAATGCCACATAAAATACCTTCAGGTAGGGTTATACTGAGAAGACTTCAGTGTATGAATTCAGAACAAGGTTGCCTCAGCTTTCTGAGATCACTTGGTCTGAACAAGAGGAGACTGAGGGCAGACCCCGTAGCAGTGTACAGCTTCTTCCTGAGGGGATGCAGAAGGGCAGGCCCTGATTTCTCTCTAGTGACCAGTGATAGGACTGGAGCTGTGTGAGGGGAAGTTTAGGTTGGATATCAGGAAAAGGTCCTTCCCTCAGAGCTGTTGGGGCACTGAACAAGGGGATGGTCACAGCCCCAGGACTGCCAGAGCTCCAGAAGTGTTTGGACAGTGCTCTCAGGCACAGGGTGGGATTGTTGGGCTCTCTGTGGAGGGCCAGGAGTTGGACTCTGTGGTCCTTGTGTCCCTTCCAACTCAATGTGTACTTAATATTCAGTGATTCCGTGAAGTGTTTGTGCATACATAGTGTATTTGTTAGTGATATGTTGTTGCTCTTTGGAAGAAGTTACTTTGTTCTGCCAGTCCCTCTGATGTGAAGCTTATTTTAAATCTGTAGCAGCAGAATTCAGAAGCTTAGCACTTTCCCAAATACATCATCCAAAACCATCTTGATGAAGTACTGTGCTGCTGCTCTCCTGCTTTATGGGTAGCTGCTCCTGCAAGTTTAATACACTCATTGTCTCGTGCACTGTTAGGCAAAGCAAAAAAGTAGGAGTAGTTAATTTCCAATATGTCTATTTTCAATCATGTGTATAATGTGGCTTTCTGTCTTAAAGATTGTCTCTTTCTTGAGGTGCACTGAATAATCTTAAGAAAATATTTAATTATTATATTCCCCCTAACTTGCTTCTTGCTTTTTCAGGCAGTAATTTTTTAGACTTTATTACAGGTAGAACTATAACTTCCCTAAAAACTTAATCTTTAAACTGTACCTAGTTACCTAGGTATGTCAGAATTATCAATGAACTCCTGAGTCTTTTAGGAACTTCAGTAGTAAAAATAGCTGCAGTCATCATGTCTGTAAGTTTTGTTCTGTGTTTGTTCATCTGCCTGAGTATCTGAAGCCCTTCACAATCTCAGACTCTGGAAGGCTGTCACAGACTGTTAGATGTGCAGCAGGAGTCACATACTAGACATGCGAGACCAGTCACAGAGAGTATTTCTGTGTTCATTTAATCAGAAGAAATGTTGAACTTCTCATAATTAGAGAGCTGGCCTTTCTTCTTCTCTGTCTAGTTCTGTGTTGGCTGAACGACTCAAAGGGTGATTTTGTAGTAATGCAACGTGGTTTTCTTCTGTTCCCTGGTAGACTACAGTCCTTACGAAACCCACAGTGGCTGGGGAGGCTCTCCATATTCTCCACATCAAAATATACCTTCTCAGGGACGTTTCAATGACAGGTAGGATTGCTTTATTTTTTCTTTGACTTTTTCTAAATTTGCTTTTATCTGTTTTTTTTCTGTGCCAGTTGAATAAAGATTCTTTTGTTTTTGAATCTCTTTATTTTCCAATCCCCCAGGGAGAGACTGTCCATGTCGGATGTGGCTGGTCACGGGAAGCCGTTGCCCTCAGCTGAACGAGAGCAGCAGCTGCGCATGGAACTGCAGCAAGTTGACCATCAGATCAGCCAGCAGACACAAATGAGGGGACTGGAGGTTGGTACCAGCATTTGGAGCAGCACTAGGGGCTGGTATGGACAGAGATGGGGCTGGTAAAGCTTTTAATTGGCTGACCTTTGTAGTGATACTCAGTACCAATACTTAATCCCGTGATGCCAGGCGTCAGGGCTGTGGTCCCAGTGTCAGTCTTCAGGTTAACAGCAGAAACTTCCTGCACTCCACGTGCACATCAACCCCGTATTTGAATCTGCAGTCTGTGCTCAGTCTTGTTTGCTGTCATTCTCTTTCTCACTCCCCCTCTGTTCAGCTCTGCTCAGAGGCAAACTTGTGGTATAGGTGCCTGTTTTTCTTGACTTTACTGCTGTTAGAAATGTCTGATTTTATCTAAAGAAAGCCATGAACTTTATCTGTTTCGTGTTTGGCTTTGTGTTTGTACCTAAATAGTTTCTTCCTAAATAACTAAACCAAACAGTTTCTTCCTAAATAGCACAAACCACTAGAGTCAAGAAAGTAAATATGTAATATATTTAGCTTGAAAAATTAAGGCTTAATATTTTATGTCTCTTTGCTTAGGAGAAACATCATTGTAGCATAAGGAAAGATGAGTGTATGTTTGTAAAAGAATTAATGAGCTGAAATCTTTTGATTTTGTGAGACAGAGGGAGAAATTTCAAGCCATAACGAATGCATCATTTCAGAAAGCTTTAGTTACTTTTTTCCTCTTAGGAAAAATCAGTAAATATTTACCAGAAAACTGTTCTAGGTACCTCAGCACCTATTTGTATTAACATTTTCCTGGAAGAAATTGCTGTAAGTAGTGGATAGCAGATTCTGCTGAAGCTATGGTTAGCTAAGAACACGTTACAGAGGAGGGTTATTGCAGATTAGTTTAAGAGCTCACAATTAAGTCACAGCAGTAGTTGCAGTAATATGCATTTGTTAGTTACTTGAAACATAGTTACTTGAAACATAGCTTGTGTTCTTGTGCTTTTGTTTGGGAATGAGAGGAGACAATGTTTTCAATCTTGCATGTCTGCCTTTGCCATTTTACAAGAGTATTGGAAAGTTGCAAAACCTCTAAGTGGCCTTCTCCTGCTCATCATTGTTGTGATTGTGTCAGTGTTAAATCCTACAGAGTTGAATGCTGAGCCTTGATTTTGCCACAATATGAATTTTGCAGAATTAGTCAGTTATTTTGAGTAAAAACAGCTTTCAGTTTATCTCTTGTGTTTAAAGCTGCATGTAGATATCAGAAATCAAGGAGTCTTCACTGGTTGCCTATTACAAGGTTGCAGCAATCAATTCAGCCAGAGCATGAAGAACTAGATCACTTTGCTTTTGCATTGCATGAGCATTTCTAGTTAAAGACCAGCCAGCTGCTGGGTGTGTGAAGTACAAGATGATGTATCTAAGTGCAGAGCACACACTTGCAGAACTGATTTGCCAGTATTAGCAGATTTGTAGAGTGGCTGACATGGCTACTGCTTTTAGTAACTTGCAACTTGTGAATGACCATAGTCACTTGCCCCTCTTTGTTCCTCTGTTTCCTAATGTGGCTCAGTAGAGACCTATATATTGACAATTACATTTCTCAAGATGTTGTAATAATAATTCTGGCTCTGCTGTAGAATTAGATAGATAAATTCTACTGCTGCAAATAAAGCAGCAGACTTGTTTATCTGCAGCTCTCTTTTGTTGAACATAGAGCTCAGAAGAGAGTAGTGTTTTTGTTCATGGGCTTAGTCTTAGTTTTGAGAAGGGAGTGGTATATGAAGAAAACACGTGCAAATTTATGACAGCAAGAGGTATTTAACACTGCTTGTTTAAAAATGAAAATACTTGTCCATGTGTACAGAAACATGTTGAAACTTGCATTGGAAGTGATTTCAACTGGGACATTGTGAAGTGTGTGAGAGGCAGCCTTGGTTTTGTAAATGAGCAATACTCTGGAATTATGGCCTTAGAGCTCTCTGTGCTTGGTGTGTTGTGTGCTCAGTTGTGTATGTGCTTGGCTTTATGCATTTAGGCTGTTAGTAACAGGCTGCTGTTGCAGAGAGAGGCGACTACCCTGGCAGGCCAACCACAGCCCCCACCCCCACCTCCCAAGTGGCCTGGGATGATCTCAAGTGAACAGCTGAGCTTGGAGCTACACCAGGTGGAAAGGGAAATTGGGAAGCGAACCCGTGAGCTGAGCATGGTGAGTGCTGGGGCGTGGGAGGAAGAGAGATGCAGTGGAGAGCTGTGTACCTGGCTGCAGCCCTTTCACTCTGGCAGAAAGGCTCCCTGCTGGATGCCCACAGCTGGAGTCATCCATTTTCCTCTTCACCTCTATTGTACAAAACCTCCTGAAGAGTTTCATGAGTCTTCTTCAGGAAGAAGTTTAGTGTAGCCACTTTAAAATGCTGTTAGTTTGTCACCATTTGAAATTAAGCATGGTGTTGAATTTGATGGAAACCAAATTGTCTCCAAGGTCACTGTGCCATGAGCTCTATAAACTGCTTTAACATAGGAAACACTGTCTGCAGGTACAGGCTAGTGTTCAGAAGTCTGTGTGCTGTTACAGTCTGTGGCCTTTGCTTGTTGTTACAAAGATCATCCCTTCTTTTGGGGAAATACTGTGTTCTGCAAGGATGAGCATATCTAAAAGTCTGTTTTTGTCTCATGGCTTTTGTGGGTTAAACTGTGTGACTGCAATTTACAGGCCGCCTTCATCATCCCTAAGGGATGAAGTCTCCAGTTCTTTCAACACACTCTTAAAGAATTTTTCATCTGTTCTTTTTTTAAAGGAGAGCCAGTCTTCACTGGATATGAAAAACAAGCTGGGCACCACTAAACAGACAGAAAATGGACAATTAGAACCACAAAACAAGGTTCCAGCTGAGGACCTTACGCTAACATTCAGGTAACAAGGCCTTCAATGTGTCTTTGTGTACCAGGAGACTGACTTCTTCAGGGCTGCTCTCCTGTTGAATAATTCCCCTTGCCTCACATCAGCTATGGTGAAGGAAGCACCTACTAGGAAAAGAGAATACAAATCAAGTTTTTGTAGTGCAGGCATGAATTAGGGACCTCTCTAGCTGTGGAGTAGGTGAGTGCAATAAGACTGTATATAAATTAATGCAACAGAAGACTTGCAGTGTCTGTCAGAGAAGAATCCATCTAGTCAGTACTGGATGATTAGTAGGGAGAAGCAGGAGTTACGCAGCCACCACAAAAGAAATCCTTATTCTGCTGTTTTAGTTTCAAATAAAAGAAGTCTCCCAAATGTGGAAGTTATTCCATCCTGAGAAGGTTTGTGATGTGGATGTTGTTTAGGAAGGCATACCCTTTGAAACTAAGTTCACTTTCAGTTGTCAGTAGTGGACTTTTATGTCTGTAGATGCTGAGATTGATTTCAGTTCACATTTAATAGACAGTTGGAGTAAGATGTTGGCTGGGAATGCTGAAGTCTCTACAGCAAGTATTTTCAAATGGCCACAAGCATCTACGTGTATTCAGGCCAGCACTGAACAGAGAAGCTTGGCTGTTTATGTAACTTCATGTCAGCAGTTTGGTATATTAATATTTATTCAGAATGAGCATTTTCTGAATGAATACACTATTGCTGATGAAATATGCACCTTCTTTTTATAACCAGTTCTGGTGTTCTGTGCTGCACCATCCGATTGACACGCCCAGGGCAGGAACTAATTTTTCCATATGGTGCTGTGAAAGTAATGAAATCAAAAACTACACTTTTTTATATATAAATTGGGGGGGGGGGGAATGGCAAATTATTATTAGGTAAGTTAAATATACTGGAATGTGTACACTGAAGTCCTCTTACTTTAAAATAAAGGAAAAATCTGAGTAATTGCTTCTTTTCACCCACTTCCCCTTTCCCCTCAACTTCCCTTCAGCAGTGATGTTCCGAATGGATCAGCTTTGACCCAAGAGAACATTGGCCTCCTGTCCAACAACATGGCATCTCTCAGCCTGTCAGAGGAGCCCGAGGGAGGAGGAGATGGCCATGACCCCCAGCGAGCAGGAGTCACACCTACATCTGCTCCATGAAACCAGGCCAACACACCCTGGAGTTCCTTCTGCTGGGGTGTGGCAGCTTCCATCTCGTGGTTTTTTTCCAGGGATCACTGGAGAAACCCAGGAGCAGCAGCAGTAGCAGAGCAGCAGGTCCAGAGGCAATGTGCACAAACACAACTACTAGAAACAAATCCTGCACATAGTTCACATTAACGCATTTTTTAATTAAAAAAATGAAAATTAGCAGTATCTGCAAGCAATTCAAATTAAATTTGTTTTTGTTCTGTGAATGAACTTTATTTTAATAACTTTGGACGCCTTGAATCCCAGGGCTTAAAAAAAAGATATTATATATATACTCTGTTTGATTAATTGTATGATCTTAATGAAGTAGGTTTTTTCTTTTGTTTTGGTATTATTACATACCCAGTGCATAATTCCTTATTACCTTACTAAAAGAATTAGGCCACTTCCTTGTATGGTTTAAGGATAAACAAGGAATGAGGGTTTGAGAGTAGCTGTGAATTGCAGTGTCAAAAGATGTGCAGCAAACTTCATGCTTAATGCAATTCCTTCCATTGTGGCCGGGAGCTTAACCTGAGCTTCTTGTTTAAATCGCTGAATTTAAACTACAAATGACAGGGTCTTTGCAAAGGTGTGGTCCTTTTTAAAGGCTGGCATTGTTTAAGATCTGTGTATGTTAGAATCTGACACCTGAGTATCAACCTGCAGTTTGTCAGGGCTGCAGTGAATCCACCCTGGATTCCCTGGATTCCTGTGGGAGGAGAATTGCACCAAAGTAACCACTGAAGGTGCAGCACAGATCTTGCCAGAAGTATTGAGAAGCAAATTTTACATCTGATACTTCTCTAAGTAGATGCTTTGTAGGCATAAGCCAGAGAAGCCGTAAGTGTCTTTGGGTTATTTTTTTTAAATTAAAGATTTTGTTCTTGCTGCACATTTTTTTACTTCTTTGGTATATGCTGAGGTAAGATCCTGGATGTGAAGACCTCTTGAAAATGATTTTTCGAGTGCTGCTGCCTCTTTACCTTCTTGGCCTGTCCTCATTTTTTATTTCTGGGTTAGACTACTAAGTGGGAAAGCACTGGTTATGTAATAAATTACTGCATTGCTTTGGTTGGGTAAAGCAAGAGTTAATAAATTTTCTTGGGTTTTAGTTTTTTTTCCTTAACCTTAACTCCTGCTGAGGTTATAGCAACCTTGGGCTAAGCTTTGCATTCATCATACTGTTAAATAAAACAAAAG
Organism: Trochalopteron elliotii; assembly: GCA_024734555.1. NCBI lineage: Eukaryota > Metazoa > Chordata > Aves > Passeriformes > Leiothrichidae > Trochalopteron > Trochalopteron elliotii. The sequence continues at coordinate 131,675 of JANPWX010000200.1, forward strand.
GGGGGAGGGAGGGGATACAGTCTCACTATTGCCTACCAGTAGGAGAGTCCAAACAGAAGACTCTTTTGAGTAGCAATTATTTAATTTGCCCAGTCAAGGCACCGCGTTTATATACTATTTCACATTGAATTTGATTATGCCCTACAGACCTGGCTGGTCAAGGATTTGATACACATATTGGCTTGGGATTCGAGCTTTCTTTTTTATTTAAATAAAAATTTATATATAAATATATATATACATATATACATAGTTATATCTGTATATATATTGGGTATGTTTTAAGAATTTTTTCGCATGAGCGCAGCTGTTGTGATCAAATGTCTGGGAGGTAGAAGCACTGAATGAAAATAAAAGCATTTTTCAGCACACCCCCCCACACTTTCCATGTGTCTTAACACGGGTTTATTTCACTCTTAGTTGAACTTTGGCCTCTTAATTGCCTAGAGTAGTTTGAAGCTTGCTTTTTTCTAACGCCTCTTTTAACTTTTTGCAAAGAATCAACTTTGCACTGAAACAGCTTCATCCCCCTTTGCTCCTATCCATCTGTATCTCCTACTTGAAGCCAAGCATTCCAGCCACTCCCCTTGGAGCCAAGCAGAACTGGGGTGATGCAGCTGGGAGCCCACCAGGTCTGTTCCTCCCTTCTCAGCCCTGGGCATGAGAAGGATGAAGGTCTTTTCCTGGCTGCCTGCTCCCAAGTCACCTGACACAGGCCCTGGGCCCTCTCATCCTTCAGTGCAGAGCACCACCCTCAGGTCAGACTTTTCCTTCATTTTAATTAGTTTGCTCCTTCCTGCTGTTTCTTTATTAACACAGGGAGCTCATCTTAGTCAAGATAATTAGTGCAATATCCTAATCTAGGAGGACAAGCACAGAATGTGCCTTTTTTTGACTGTAGTAATTGTGGATGTAAAATTAATTTTCAAAGATGGTTATGATAGGTTGGACACTACAGATTCATTTTGTAGTACTAGGAAGAAAATCTGGAGGGGCAAAAACCTCTTTACCTTTTACTTCCTAGTTCCCTCACCAGGTTAGGGATTATTCTTTTCTCCACATTTTCTCCTGGAATTCTTCAGTAAGCACTATTTAGATTGCTGGCCTACATATGATGAATGCTTCCAAAATCGGTGGATTAGAAGGGAGACCTTACTGGGTTTTTTTTTTTCTCCTTCATCCAGCTCTCTGTGGTGTACTTTGTGCATAGTGTCCTTGTTGTGATCAGTGTGTCCAGGTGAATGCCCTGTTTGCCCAAAATTATAGTTTGGCTTGTTAAATAGTTTGTTTGATATCTACTAACAGTATTGATTTTCGACTTTGCTTCATCCTCTCCTCCTCTTAGGCTTTTTCTGCTTTTTTTGCAGAAGTTTAGTTGATTAAACAAATCAAACAGCAAAATGCAGTCCATGCTCTTAAGTTTTTTCTGGAAACTGCACCTAAAATGTTGCGGTTTTGTGGAAAAACTGGGAGACCAGAGGGGGACAGATAGCTCTGTATGTAGTGGCAGCATTGATGTTTACACCTAACAAGCATGAAAATGTCTGGAGTGACTGTATCTTGCTGCAGTCATTCCTGTAGCCCATCATTGTCCCAGTCATACAGGAATTCTGGCCACCTCATTGAAATTGGTCTGGGCTACCAAGTGGTTTAGATCCTTCTATTGGGCAAGAAGAAGCAGTATTACCGTGGTGTTAGGGCACTGCTGTGTCTTTGGTAGGTAGGTTAAATTTTCTGCTACCCCAGACAAGTCTGAACCCTCATTGATATCTGGGTTTCAGCCAGATGGACAGCATGGACAAACCTTCAGAACAGGAAGCTTCAAGTGGTAGGTTAAGCTTCAGTGTGTCAGTGATTCAGTCAGTATATAGGTGATGTCTGTTTATTCTGTGGTGTTATTTCCCTCCTTCTGTCAGCATCTCATCTGTCTGTCCTGTCTAGTCTTTTTTCTCGATAGGAGAAATTTTACACTTTCTCTTCTGCCCTTCTTGCATGCTGTCCCATTCCAGAGTAGGACTTTTTTTTCTGTAGATCAGAGCACCTTTCAAGCTTAGCAGAGCTTTTATCCCTGTTCTTCTCAAGTTCTTCTCTGTGGAGTTTTTTTCTGAACTGTCTGTCCCCTTTTTGCTCTTTTTCTCCTGTGGCTTGCCCATCCACCCTCCCTGATTGTGTAACAGTGACAGCTTGCTGCCTCAAAACAGAGCATTCAAATGAATTCGCTTAGCCAATAACTTCTGTGAAGTTGCCTTTTCTAATGGTGTTATTACTCAGTGATGCACAAATGTGATATTGCCCCTACTGGTAGGCAAACAGGGGATCTGTATAAACATGGTAAACTGCTGTTTTTCTTTAAAGGAGAGCCAAAGACTTGTGCTTTACACTTTTTTTCCCCCTGGTGTAGCCATTTTGATTGTCAGACATTTGTGTAGGGTATTGTGAGTTGACTGTATTATCCTAGCAAATTTCCAGAAGTTAATGATTGTCAAGCCTTGCCCATACATTGAATTGTGGAAAATCATTCCATTTTGTCATACAATTTGCAGTGTACCGAGATGTATCTGAGGTGTTGTGATGTGTTTTCAGTCTCTCATGCACTCTCTCAGCTCACTGAATGGCTCATTTAGAGAGGGAGAAGGAACTTAGAAATGTTATAATCTGAGAAGCCTTGTTTTTAAGTGTTTCTAAATTGAATACTGATTGAAAATTTCTTCAGTTGCAGTAAAAGAGAAATCTGTGTTAAAAAAGTGACTGACTTTTAAGTCCAGTGGGACCGAAAAGGTTTGTGAAACACTAGCATTGCATTAAATTAGATGTGGAAGAACCAAACTTGTGATGATATTGTCTCTTGAAAGCATGGATTGAGTAAGGTGGGGTAAATTTTGTATTAGAAAGGGCCAGGGTTGAGGCTTTTATTAATAATACAAGAAAGCTGCTGGCATTTCCCTTCCTTGAGCTACTCAAACTCTCACAGACTTATTACTAAAGTTTTTAGGTTCAAAGAGAAATCTCTTAAAGTCCAAGTAGCATAATCCCTCATTTCCATTGCCATTTATAATTTTGGACTATAACAAAGCAGACTTACAGGACAGTCATCTGAAACACCCCCAGTATAAAATTTCTTTCCCGGACTGGCTCTTTCAGACCTGCTTTTATAGTTCAAGAACTGCCATGCCAGTGTTCAGGAGGCTCAAAAGTGGAAGTGCCAGCCACCTGCTCTGCTCAAAAATGGGAGAAAAAGTCCAGACATATGCAGTGTAAAAGTTTTTGTGCTTGTCTGTGTGTGTATGGAGAAGTGGTTTTGGTCCTAGGATAGATAGAAGGAACACAGAGCTATGCTGCTGGGCCATGATGTTACCTTCATATTCAGATTTTGTCATCATTCACTTTCCAAAACACAGCCTTCCATGCCTGCCCCTAATGTTGCTGATTTAAAAACAACCCAAAAAAAGTTAGCGTGTCAGCAACTTAATTTCTTGATTCACGATAAAACAATTCCCCTGGGGGTGAAAAAAAGGGAAGTTGCCTACATGGTATTGGAGTTATGAACTGGAAAAGCATCCACCTTGCTTAAGTGTAAACTGAATTTCTGAGGAAAATGAAGCAGCTATTCTAAGCCACCTTTTGTGTACAGCTGTAGTGCCAAGAGATGGGTGGTTGTTACTTGTGGTAAATCAACATACAGATTATTATGTAGCACAAATTGATTTGCTCTCAATTCAAATAGACTCTTAAAATGTCAAAAAACTTCATTGGGAATTTTCATTTTCATAGTCAACTGTTACCAACTGCATTATTTTCTGTTGGAATACCAGGGGGTGACAGAGACTAGAGTTAAGTTAATTCTAGTTATACACCGTAAGAAAGGGATTTGGGGAAATGTTATCCCAGCAGAGTGTCCTTCTGCAGTTAACATGTGGCCTTTATTCTTCTGTAGGAAGAAGAATGTAACTGCTTAGTGTTGTCACAGTCTTCAAAGCACTTCTTGTGATGCAGGTAGAGCCTTGGTTAGCAGAGAAAGGAGAACAAGCTTAACATTTATTTTCTTTATAATTTTATTTCCTATTGGCAAGTCTTAATATTGCTCCAGGGGAAGTGTGGCAAGTGAAGAGGCTGCAGCTTTTTCTGAAATTTCCCAATATAAAGAGCACCTGGCAATGCGGATTTGTCTGCATCAGGAACATCAGAGTCATTTTGATGATTAAAATATGTGGCCATAATAATCAAAATTGGATGCCTGTAGCTTAGTAACATGAATAATTAAATGATCTTTCCCAGGCAATCTTTGCAATTCCAGTGAGTTTGTGTATGATGTTTTGTGCTAATTGCAAGGTCTTCAGCAGTTGGGAAGGTTTAGGTGCCTAACTTCATCCAGCAAGGCAGCTTTCCTTGGATATACTGGTTGGACATTTTCATATGCCAGGAAACAGCTGTTTTGAAGAACTGCAAGTTTTAGGAAAACACAATTGTCCACTTCAATTTGAAAAATACAGTATTGGGAGAGACAGAAGCAACAGGTAGTGCAGTCTCTGGAAAAAAAAAGCATTAGACATGATGGAATTACATGTGAAATGTATATGGGGTAAACATATGTGTAAGTGGAAAAAAAAAGAAAATATTGTGGAGTATTTGATGCTCAAGAAATTATTTGCTTCTTCGTAATGTTAAAGAAGACATTATTAATAGTCCTGTGGCAGACAGTACTCACAAGTCTTTGGCATCCAAACCAGATTGTATATCAGATGGATCCCACAACTGGATGTGTGCACTGACCTCTTTAATTATAACTTTTTAAAAAGAAGTTTGGCAGCAGCCTTTAATAAATGCATAGAGCAGCCTGAGAGGAAGGAACAATCCCGTTCACACCACAGCTGCTGCACAGCTCACAATTGGCACTGTTCTTCTGCAGCCTCTCGTAAGTGAAGCTGATCAACATGAGCAAAACTGATCACTTTGAGAGTTTTTCCTAATTTTAAGGGAGTTCCCATTCCCCCTTTAGCCTCTGCTTGCTGTGTAAGCAGCTTCCATGCTTAAAAGGATCTTTCCTTGAAGTCAGCTTAGCAACTGTTCTGTAGCTTGGCTATTTTTCCCCATTTTCTCTAACTGGTAGCGTCGTGTTAAGCTCTTCCCCCCCCTTGTGTTTGTTGCTATGGGGAGGAAGAGGTGAAGCAAGACATGTGTGAGACGAGGGAGGAAGAATTGTGGGATCTGTGTGACAGCTCCCACTTCTTCTTTGAAATCATCTACTTCCAGTTGTGGGATTTCTCGATATATGATTTTTTCTTTTTTGTGGTTTTTGTAAGTCTAATTTTCTTTGATCTTGTTAGTTCCTTACAAGTCTCCCCGAGACATTCTGCAGTCATTATCACCTTTTTGGGTGGAGTTTATTTTATTTTTTGGGTTGTTTGTTTTGTTTGGTTTTTTAAATAACTTTTTAACATTGGTGCATATATGCTTGGGATAGAGCTCATGTAATTATCCAATCGTATTGATTGTATGTGATTGTGCCCTGCAGAGGTATATTTAATAAAAAATAAAATAAAGGATAGTCTAGGTAATAAAGGAGACCATGAGATTTGTTGAGTCAGATTATGAACTATTTCTTAAAATTTATTTAGGATCCTAGATAAGTGAAATTCCATCTGCTGTTCTCATGAATCAATGCTAAACAAAATATTCATTTTCTCCTTGTGTTTTTCCTTACTTTTCTTCTCCTTCTGCTGTTTTCTTCCTTTCCTGTTTCTCTTTCCCATAAACTAAAATTTTCAATCCTTCATGGGAGTGGCTGACTGTGGGTTGATACTGTGGATATTTATTGTTTGTAACTATCAAAACATTTGCAATAGGAGTAGAGATGAAGTAGAATGTATGAGAATTCCATTAATTGAGTTCTTTGCAAGTTCAGGGGAATTATGAAGTCTTGTACATACAGGCCTGATCATGGAGGAGATGTTCAGAGGTACATGGGGAATTGCTGTGTCTTTTCCAGGTGCTTAGCTACCTTTTGGGAAAACTGAGATAATAAAAGGAGTAGAACAAAGTTCTCTATATCCAACTCCCTGTGTCTTTACTCCTACAATATACTTTTTAGACTTGAAAGAAAAACCTTCTAGACACTCTGCTGAAGGGGGACAGAATGCATTGAAGGAGGCAAAAGGCAAGAGGATCCAGAGATTTGAAAATCAGTATTGGTCTCCTTTATTTAATTCTCAGAGCCAACAGTGTCACTCTGTGAAAGAGCAAGGGAGTGGAGACCTACTGTACATGCATGGCAGTTATATAGAAAAAGCCATATGTTGAAATGCTATTTCTTCTCCCATCTTCATCTTGTTTTTCTCCCTCTTAAAGCTGACTCAAGCTCACCTTGCTCTCACAGAATGTCTGAGGGTGCTCTGAGTTGCAGATTGAACAAAGGAAAAGGAGTGGAAAAGTGATTCACTATTTGGTTTGTAAATAGATGGAAGTGTCTACAAGGTCTTACCTGCTTTTTTGTCAGCATTTATATTAAGTGATAAATTAATGAAGAACACTTTGAAATATCTCTTGTTTTCTGTCTGGGATGAATGTACATTCTTCTAAATTTTGTGTGACGTGTAAAACTGTTGGACCATCTGAGTAAGATTTTCACCACCTCAAGGTGTGTGTGTTTGTGTGTGTGTGTGTGTGTTCTCTGCCAAGCTGGAGCATAAGAGATGCCAAATAGCAGAGAAGGCACAAGTCTCCTGGGTTTGGTCTGCTCTCTTCTGATCTGGAAACAAAGTGGCTCCTTCACTTGTTCACCAGAGGTGAACAAGAAAAGTTACTCAAAATAATTAGTTTTGTTAATTGCTCAGAAGCAAGCCAGACTCTGCAGAGCAAGGACTGAGCAGCATTTGTCTAATGCTGAGCCTGGTTTGGAACTTGGCTTAAAGTGAGAATGAGTTTTGCTCCACAGTCTGCTTTGTGGTTTTTAGTCTTCTCCTTTCACACCTTTTTGTGGTCTTTAACAAGTCATTGTCTGTAAAACTGGAACTGGATGAAGCAGGTGCTTCACTGAAAAACTGTTCCTTCTACTCCAGGGCAAGCACAACCTTCTGCCCCTCGAGTTTGTGCATAATGTTCAATACTATTGCCTTTATTATTCTTGAGCCTGGGCACCATGGATCAAGGTAAAGTGTGTTTTGCTGGGCTGAAGCCCATCACTGCTCATTATTAGGCCCCCTCACACTTCCACACTTACTTGCTGGATGACTTGAAGCATTCAGTTCCTATAAAGGAATTGTATTTAGTGGGAAATCCAGCAGAAAACTAAGTTTCAGTTGGCGATGGTTTCCTCAACCCTTTCTCCCTAGTCTGAGGGAAGAGGATCCCCTAGTCTGAGGATTCAGGATCCTCATGTAGTGACTCACTTCAGAAGGAGAAAAAAGAGCTGAATTCTTACAGTGGCTGGCTTTTAAAAGGGAGATCTGAAGCACTGTGGAGAGTCAGATCCCTCTGGAAAGATGTGGTGGGTGCTCTGCATCAAGAGAGATTGGGGAAACTTGCTGGGTTTCTTGATGTGGAAAAGAGGGGAGACTAGGCTCAAGTGGATGATACCTGCTGAAATTTTTTTCCCTTTGGATAAGGATAGCAGGACAGAAAGAACCTTGAAAAGGCTAACTTATGAGATTCTTGATCCCATCTTGCTCTGTGAGTGCAAGAGTCATTTTCCCTGTGTGGAGCCATGGAATTCAACAGTGAACACCCAAAGCACAAAACAAAATTAAGGTAAATTATGTTCCTCCTCACCAATCAGGTATGTTTAAGAACTGTTTCTTTCCAGGTAGGATGTGTTCAGTTGCTGTAACCTCCTTCCTCCTAACTCTGAACTCCAACTCTGTCTCCAGGACTAAAAATGTGGGAGAAACTAAAACCAAAGCATGATGCTTCATCTATCTTGCCACAGGCTGCCAGGCTTTGGTGCTGGATGGTTTTAAGCCTTTGATCTTTGCTTTGGGTCTGGGAGCAGCAGCTTTGGGAGTAAAAAGCCCCTCTGTTAGAGCAAACAAGGCATCTAACAGTTTGTATTAAGACACTGGCAGTCTTGGGTGCTTCCTTAGGGATAGCTCTGCTCAGGTGCGAGTGCTGGAGCTGAACAAGCCATAAATGACCATTTACATGCTGCATTCAAAAGTTAGATTTACTCAATGACCCTAGAATAAATGCCTTGGGAGCTCTGTGGGATGTGCACAGTTGTTGGCTGTTGGTTTTACTGCTTTAAACTACCTCTGAGCACTGGGTAAATGGAAACCTGTGCTTGGATGTCTGCCTGGATGTGGAGCATCCCTAATCACTCTGAAAACCCTGGGATCTGTGAGCATGTCAGTTACCTCAAAAAACTAAAGCAGCAGCCACCTGAAGTAACCTTCCTTTCTCATGGAGGACATTTTTTTCATTACCATTCAATTTATCTCCACCATCTCTGTCCCATTTAACTGTGTCCCATACCAATACAGTAAGATCTTTTACTTAACCCATACCAGTTTTCAGTTGCATTTCCCAATAAGGAAAAATGTTCCTCTTATTGGAGGCCAGGAACAGGACAGCTCCAGCACCTGCTGAGCCAGCCTGCTCTTGAGATTTGAAATTCAGGGGGCAGTGCTGCAGAATTTGTAGAGCAGCCACATCCTGGATCAGAAATGGTGTTCAGTCCTGCTCACTGCTCTGCCTTGTGAATCTGGAGAGGAGTTGGGGGAGCTGCTGTTAGTCCTCAGCTTTCCAGCTCTGCAAGTGAGAGGTCACAGAATCAAAGAAATATCCTGGTTTGGAAGGGATCCACCAGGATCACAGAGTCCAACTCCTGACCCTGCACAGACACTCCAACAATCCCACCCTGTGCCTGAAAGTGTTGTCCAAATGCTTCTGGAGCTCTGGCAGTCTTGGGGCTGTGCCCATTCCCAGGGGACCCTGTTCCAGGTGAGTGTGTTTAAGATGGGATTTATTTGAAACTGCAGAATGTGGGGCAATTTCTCCCAACTTTAGTCTGTTCAGCAAGCGGGGAACAGGTGACAGGGCTTGGGACAGATGGGGGAAACATTTTGCTTAGCTATGAGATCCCAAAATTAGATCTACAAATAGCTTATATAATTTTTATTCAAACTCTTGAAGGGTTTGATTTTTTTCTCATGGGATAAGCAGTTCATTTTTTGTTGGCAAAAACTGAGGGCATGTGGCACTTGTGTGGGGTAGGTGCTCAAACTCTCCCTTGTCAGATTGAACTTTAAAACCTCTTTCAAACTAAACATTGCCTCTTTTTTTCCTACTCTTTGCTTAACCTTCGGCAGCTGGTCATCAGCCTTTGGCCTTAGCATCCTACTCCCCTCCCACCATCCCCTGCTGCTGTCTCAGCTCTGTTTGAGCACAGAAATCCAGTGGGGAAACTGCTTTGGGCTCAAGCAAGACTGTTCCCTGAAAAATTTGCATTTATCTCCTAAAAGCAGAAGGCTGGAGGTACAGGGGCAGGTAAGAGAAAGAAATTCCACTCATCTTTCATTGTTAATTAATTCCTTGAAACAGTCTCTTTTCCCTTAGTAGGAGCCTATGAGTTTTAGATGCCACAGTGGCTTTTTGTTCTGTTAGGGAGGGTCCTCCCACCCTAGCTCTCATGAAGCTTTCTGAATTGTCCGGCTTGACTTTCCTCCCCAGTCTGCACCAATCATGGTGTGGAGGGCAGTTAATGAAGTCAGGATGCCCTGAGTAATTGCTGGCTGTGAAAGAGCACTGCTGGTTTGCTTTGGACTCTGCTTTTGGGCTGTGAGGCAGTGGGGAAGGTTTCTCAAGCGCCTAAATTAATCCCAAAATGGTTTGAGCTATTTTACATTAGCTGGGCTGTGTATCACAGTGTGTGGGTGCTGTGGGACATTCCCACCACTACCAGCAGCCCCAGTAGGTTCAGTAGGGTGGGTGCTGGGGGTCTGCAAGCCCAGTTAATCATCCTGTCCTACAGCCATGGAACAGTGGGATGGAAATGGCGTGTGCTGGTGGGAGCCAGCCATGTTGCACAGCAGCCAAAGGACTGGGGAGTTTCTCCATGCTTCCCCAGAGCCTTCTGATTTTGAATCAGCAACTTGTTTCTTGGCTTTCTACACTTTTTGTTGCTTCACCCTTGTAAGAACCTTTTCTAATTTCTACATTCCCCCTTGCCAGTAAGCCCTTTTCAGGCAGTGCTGTTGTGGGAATACTTTTAGTATCCTTTCAGGTTGACACATGGAGTGTGTGTCAGTGCTGCAGAGTAAAAGGGAGTGTTGAAGAGCTGTGGGGGGAGGAGGAGTGGGTTTTGGCCAAACCCTACAATAAGAAACAGCAGGGGCTGTTGCCTGTAACAGACAAGATTGGATGTGACAGAGGCCAGGTCAACCTTAATGGATGGTAAAGTAGATTTAAAGCATTAGCATGGAGTCCTGTATCTTCCCTGAATTGATGGAATTGGGACTTCCCTGCAGAGTAAAAATAGGGAGTCTTTCTCATTTAATGAGGACAGGGTGAGAATGGAGGTGCCCTCCCCACTCTTGTGCTTTGGCCTTTAAATAGGAATTATAAATTAGATTAGCAGCACTTTGTGTGATGGCAAACACCACGAGCTGCTTCTGCCTTGACAGAAGCAGGTGTTTGTCCTTGTACAGACAGGGTCAGGACATGCCTTTCCCTGGAGGTGAGTGCAGTGACAGGGCAGGACCATGGTGAGGTTGTCCTTTCCGTGGTGGGACTGGCCACAAGTGTGTTGGTGCTGCTGGAGCTGCAGGACCAAGTGGATGAGGGAGGGCTGCTGCAGGCAGTGAAAGGCTTTGCTCCTGGCCCCAGCATTGCAGAACTCTGGAACGTGTCTGGCTTGTTGCTGGCCAACTTTTCCTGTGAGAGTGAAAGTTTTGGAAGAATAGCACTTCCTGGAGTATTTTCAATTGTCGTAATATTTTTCCTTTCTCTTGCCCTGGGTTTTGTTTTTGTAATTGGTTAACTTCCCTCCACTTTTAGATTATTTTTTACCCTTTATGGTGTTGCATCTGTCCTAAACCTTTTCCAAGATAATCTATGTGTCATTACCAGTGAGAACTATGGCCGTGGCCTGAGTGAGTCCCTCTGGTTTTGCTGTGCTATCACACAGCCTTGGGGCTCCAGACAGTCTTGGTGGCAGATGAATTGGTTTCTGCTTTTGCAGAGGAACTGGAGCACAGATGAAGTCATTGGCCGAGAGCCTAGGGAGGGGGTTGAGGAAGAACCCAGAGGTCTCCTTCATCCCAGATCAGCCTTTGAGCTGCTCCCCTTTGCCTCCAGCAGGTGCTGGCCCACCAGCACTGAAAGATCACAAACAGGGAGGTCACCAGTGCTAAATGCAGGTGACTTTTAATTTAGTTGCTCAGAAGGCAATGCTTGCTAGCCATGGCAGTATGTGAAGGCAGGCAGAGACTTACCCAACTTAGACAAATTTGAAAAAGTGCCCTGTAGCAGGCAAGACCTGGGCAGGCTGCCAGCACCTCCCAGCAGCTGTCTCCCAAACTGTTGTGGCTGTGGTGCTTGAGCTTCCTCCCATGGAGTACATCAACAAAGCCGTCATGAAAAGGGCACCTTAGAACCACAGCATGCAGGACGTGCTCTGCTGGCCCTGGGATGGCTCACGAGGCCTTGCTGCCAGAGCTGCTGGTGATGGGATTTAGGAGAAAATTGTTCCCTCTGGGGGTGGTGAGGCCCTGGCACAGGTTGCCCAGAGAAGCTGTGGCTGCCCCATCCCTGGAAGTGTCTAAGGCCAGGTCAGACTGGGCTTGGAACAACCTGGTCTAATGAAGGCGTCCCTTCCTATGGCAGGGGGTGCAATCAGATGATATTTAAGGTTCCTTTTAACTGAAAATTAACTTAAATTCTGAGGTTCGGTGTGCTTTAGCAAAGGGGAAAATAGAAATTATATCTCTCTTGCTGGGAGATTTTCAGACACCCGCTTTTGCTGGAACACAGTAATTACCATTAGCCTGCACTCTTTAGGTACCAAGGACAACCAGTTTGCATTAAGGGGGTATGAACTTTGGACATTTGGTATGATGCACCAGCTACACCATACACACTTATAAAGTACATTTTTGGGGGATTAGGGATGCTCAGTCCATGGAGGGACCAACCTCCTTGGAGACCTTTTCCTTATCACCTTTTTTGTCTGCTGTAGTATTTCCTGCATCAGTAACTGAAAAGTACTGCAAAGCTGAAGTGAGCCTGGCAGGGTCCTTACACTGTAGCCACCTCACTGGCCAATGGGGAGGAGTCAAAAGTTCAAATCATCCATTTTGGTACAAACTTCTACCAAAAGCATTGTGTAAAAGCATTCTGTGCTCACAGGCAGGCTTGTCCTGCTGGTATCTGTGCTCGTTGATCCTGCAGGTCCAGGGCACAAGGATGATTGGAGAAGATTGTAGGGCTCGTGTCACTGTGGTGTTGGCTGGAACAACACTGTGGCCACAGTGTGGGTTTCACAGACAAGGCAGCATGTCTAAGCTCTCTCTCTGGTTCCAGGACAATGCATCTGTTTGTGGTGTGTCTGCTCAGTGTCTGGGGGCTGGCTGCCCCTGAGCCCTACGCCGTGGAAGACGTCTGCACCGCAAAGCCACGCGACATCCCCGTGAACCCCATCTGCATCTACCGCAACCCCGAAAAGAAGCCCCAGGAGGGTGAGGGGCAAGAGCCAGCAAAGGACAAGATCCCAGAGTCCACCAACCCCCGAGTCTGGGAGCTGTCAAAAGCCAACTCTCGGTTTGCTGTCATCTTCTACAAGTACCTGGCTGACTCCAAGGACAATGGGGAAAACATCTTCATGTCACCCCTCAGCATTTCCACAGCCTTCGCCATGACCAAGCTTGGAGCCTGTGGCAGCACCCTCCAGCAGCTCATGGAGGTTGGTGGAGATTTCTCAGCCTTTTCCTGTAGCAGGTCTGAAAGACAGGAAAGGTCTAATGGCTACTCTCAGGGTCAGGATGGCTCCTTGCCTTGGGAAGGAAATCCCAAGTTGGAAGGACCTTAAAACTCCTCTTGTTCCACTGTCTGCCATGAGCAGGGACACCTTCCACTAGACCAGGTTGCTCCAAGCCCCGTGTCTGGATTTGTTTAGATCCCAGCTCTCTCCCCTTACTCCCTATTTGGATCCAACATTTCTGGGTTTGAGAGATTAGTCTTCCTCTGGAGGAAAGGAAGCCCATTTGGAAGGTGAGGGAAGGGAATGGCAACAGTTTGCTTCTTGCAGATTGAGCTAAGCTTTTCCTTATGTAAAAAGCAGGAAAAGCCATGATATCAAGTCCTGTTGGCAGAGCGACTTTTTCACTCCTTCTCTCTCTTCCCTGGGACAAAAATCAGACACACAGGAGACCTCGCAGTCCACCTGACTTCCAGGGCAGGGGAGCCTGCACATGGGGAGCCTCTCCTTCCACCTGTTGGCCCTATACTCATGGGATAGTTCTGATCCCAGACTAAGAGGTAATTCTGAGTTCTGGCTCTTCCATGTGACTAATTTAACTCACTGCCTGTTCCAGCACCCCTCTCAATGTCAGACCCACTCACCTGACAACCTACCTGCTATGTGAGGTTTGATGCTGCCCATACCTTTTTCTCCAGTGGGAGACCTCAGCCCAGAGGAGCCTTTCTCCCTGCAATGAGGAGGTGTGAATCAAACTGCTCTGCTTGTCCCCTCTGTTGCTGTCCTTACAGATCCTGCCTCTGGAACAAAAAATGTTGGGGGTTTCCACACAGCCTGAGTGGAGCAGCCATAACCACATCTACAAAATCTTCATTTGTGTGTTCCCTTATGGGCAGCCCTTCCCACTGGAAGGGGAACCTTCTCCCATTGAACCACCCACACCGACACTCCTAAATCCCCCTTTTTCCTAAGAAATGGCTGCTGACACCAGCTTTTCCTCACAGGAAACACTGCCAAAAATCTTGGAGGTCCATAAAGAGCAATGAGCTGTGGGATTTTCTGTGCTTTAAAGACCTAAGGTTGGATAGCAGTAGACAAATCATAATTGTCCTTCCAGCTGGCAGCTGGGAACAGATAAAAAATTCCCTGGGCTGCAAAAATCTACCTTCAAAATGATTGCTACATATTCCCATTCCCTGTAAAAATAAATAAGATGTACCAGAAGTACTCAACAGGCCATGAGAATTCCTCCTGGAAAGGAGCAGCCTTTAGCATTGTCACAGGAGGGTTTAGCACATGTGGGTCCTCCCATGACCTGGTATGACCCAAGAGCTGTTTCTAGGCCCTGTTGGTGCAGTGCTCATCTCTGGGGTGTGGTAGGGGGTTATGTCCCCGTGTCGTAACTTGAAATTAACACCATGTTAATTTTAACAGCACTTAAAGGGGAAGCTGGGGCCAGTCAAAGGTGGAGTATAGAGAGCAAGAAAACTGGTGTTGGAAAGAGGAGCAGCACCTCCACATCTGAGCAGAGTTTAATCCTCCATTTGGACTCTCCAAAGGAGGTCTTGGGCTGGTGATGTGATGATTTTCTATAAATTTGGGTTCCCACACGTGGAGGGTGAAGCTCTGAGGCCCTGCAGATTTGTTGCTGTTGAGGCAAGGCCTGCACCAGCATTTCCTCTGGGGCCCAGGAGCAGAGGAGCCTCCTCATGGATTCCTTGTTGCTGTTTGGCTTGTCCAGGTCTTTCGATTTGACACCATTTCAGAGAAGACATCGGATCAGATCCATTTCTTCTTTGCCAAGCTGAACTGCCGCCTTTACAAGAAAGCAAACAAATCCTCAGAGCTGGTATCAGCCAACCGTCTCTTTGGGGAGAAATCTCTGGTCTTCAATGAGACCTACCAGAACATCAGTGAAATAGTTTATGGAGCAAAACTCTGGCCCTTGAACTTCAAAGTGAGTTTGAACTACTCAGGATTTTGCTTTTTTGTTTGGTTCTAACCCCTACTCCCAGTCCATCCCTGTCTTTTGCCCAGAGGAAGTGCTCTGCTCTGGGTGTGTGGGACACGAGTGAAAGCAATAGGGAATTTGGGATGCAGCTCCTCTCGCCTCAGCTCACCTTAACCACAGCCACTCCTCATACCTAAGCTTCATTGTCCTCCCCCAGCTCACATACCCTGTGAGCCTATCTCCTGCAGAAGGGGTACAAAGAGGTGTTTAAAACCCTTGGCTTAATCTTTTTTTGGTCTCTTCATTTAGGAGAAGCCAGAATTTTCCAGGCAGATCATTAATGAGTGGGTGGCTAACAAGACAGAGAGGCGCATTACGGAAGTGATCCCAGAAGGTGGTATTGATGATCTCACTGTCTTGGTCCTGGTCAACAGCATTTATTTTAAGGTACAGCTAACAAAACTGGGGAGCAGCACACTTCCCTGCAGGAGACACGGTGCTCATGTTTGGTTTCCCCCTCTCCTTTTTAGGGGCACTGGAAATCGCAGTTCCCAGCTCCAAACACAAAACTGGATGTATTTCATAAAGCAAATGGTGATACCTGCCAAGTCCCAACTATGTACCAGGAGTCCAAATTCCACTACACATTCATCCCCCAGGACAAGGTCCAGGTGCTGGAGCTGCCTTACAAAGGGGATGATATCACCATGGTGCTGGTCCTGCCCAGTGCTGGGACACCGTTGGACAACGTGGAGCGAAACCTGACATCGGAGAAGCTGCAGGGCTGGATAGATTCCATGAAGGAGATGTCTCTCTTCGTCTACCTCCCTCGCTTCCGTGTTGAGGACAGCTTCAGTGTCAAGGAGAAGCTGAGGAAAATGGGGCTGGAAGATCTCTTCAGTCCAGAAAATGCCAGACTCCCAGGTGAGATGTGTAGGGCAGTGTAGGGTAGAGGTGAGGAGCAGCTGTTGCTCCCTAGATGGCAGGGCAGTAGGTGCAGCAGCACATGAGGAATGAGAACATGAAAGCATTTATATGTTGTTGCAGTCAGTGATGGACTCTCTGGTAAAGTCTCACCATGGACACTCAGCCCTGTTCTCCACTGAGGACAAGGCAGTTTAGCAGTCAGTTGCACGTGCAGGAGGATGTTTTTGTTTTAAGGCAGCCATGCCTTCTGCCTGATCCCAGGCCATGAAGGATGGGAATGTGCTCTTTCTTGAGCTGTCTCCAAACTCAGTTTTACCTTTGTATGTTTTTGTATTTCAGGTATCATTGCAGAGGGCCGCACAGACCTGTACGTGTCTGAGGCTTTCCACAAAGCCTTCCTTGAGGTGAGCTTTGTTTTGTGCCAGTGTGTGTTCCTCTTGCTTTTTAAAAACAAATATTAAAGGGAAAAAAATAGCTCGGAACCTGCAGTGTTCAATTCTCAGCAGTCTGGGACTTTGGAGGGAGGCTGCTGGCCCCTGTTTTCTGTGGAGGAGGAGGGTGAGCCCTCTCCATGCTGCATACTGCCTGTATTTTAATCCCATCTTCTCTCTTGGTTGGCAGGTGAATGAAGAAGGCAGCGAGGCCTCAGCTGCTACAGCTGTCACCATCTCTGGCCGTTCCTTCCCTATGAACAGAAAAATCTTCAATGCCAACAGGCCCTTCCTGCTTTTCATCCGGGAAGCTTCTCTCAACACCATCATCTTCATGGGCAGGATAGCTGATCCTTGCTCCTAAAGGGGCTGGTAGGGCCTCACTTCTCCCTCCTCTGCCTCGGGAAAAGGGGAGGTGGGGTATTGCCACAAAGCATGGGCTGCTCCTGGGGTGGTTGGTCTTGCTATTTGGTGCCAGCTGCAGGGAGGGACTGCATCCAGCTGGGCTGTCCTTGCTCTTCCCTGCCATGTCAGGTGAGGGGGCTCATACGTCACCTGTCCTGTCCTCCATGGCAAGGAAAACTGAATTTCATCTGGCACCAGTATTTCTGCGGCACCCAAGTCCAGCATTGCTGTCCTTCCTGTGCCCAACCCTCTGTAACTCTAACTTGGTTCATTAAAACCTGTAGATCTGTATGTAACAGACTGCTCTCTGAATGCACAGTTTACACTAAGCCACTTCCTAGACTTACTTAAATTCTTCTTCTCCAACAAATGGGGCCCCACAGCAGAAAGGTGAGTGGAACAGCAGGGCTAGGAACACCCTTGTGCAGTTCTCTGTGGGTGGAAGAGCTGCCAGACAGCTGTGCCCTGCTTGCCAGCAGCTCTGGTGTGTCCTGTGTGCCCAAGTGCTGAGAGTCACTAGTGACAGTCTTGCATAGCCAAGGGTTTGAAACTCTTTTTGAATATTAAGATTTCATCTAACAGTTATTGCAGCAGCAGTGCCCCTGAACCATGACAGGTAAGGTAACCAGTACCTGTAGCTTTGATATTATTTCACCTGCAAGTTTACTCCAGGAGTTGAGGTAACACATGTGATCAGATATCTTACCCTCTCAGGGTGGCTGTACTGCTGTAGGACCTTTGGCAGGGCTGTCCTGAAGATGCAGATTTCTCCATTTTAGGCAGCTGTTTCAAACCAGACAGTGAAAGCACAGTTCCTGTCCTCAGGAGCTGATGGAAGTGGTGTGTGCAGACAGTGGGTTGCACTCCCCAGAGGGCCATTTACTCTGGATTTTGTGGGACCAGTGAAATACCCACCTTTGTAAAGGCTTCTCTTGGCAGGAATTGCCAGAGCAGCCAAGCAGTGAGGGAGTTAACTTGGATAGAGCTGGTATATCAGATCTTTGGTCACTGGGTCTCTAGTTTTTGAAGCTATCAGGGATTTGACTCTTTCCTGTTCCTAGTAGGATTGTTTGAGCATCTGTGTAAGTAGTGTGTGATTGGGACATGCAGAGCCACCCTCTCCATTGTCCCATGGGCTGTGGCAAACTGTACTCATCTGTGAGGTGTCCTTTAGGGGCTGACATGCTCCCCTGGAGCACTACCTTGGAAAGAAGCTGTGAAGGGCTGGGACCCTGGGAAAAAAGGGGAAACATTTTGAAAATAGCAGAGTTCAGAAAGCAGCTCTTCCTCTCCCTGCCCTCCTCTGGCAGTTCCACTGTGGCTTTTCTTGCTGGATCCCATCTCCTGTCTGTGAACATCACTGAGAGACACACACAACCTCCTGTAATCTCTGCCTTTTTCAGTTGTGCTCCAGGCTGTGGAGGTGGACACAGGTGAAAGAGGAGGGCTGAGGTAGTGCCTGGGCATGCCTCCCTAGCATGGCACTGAACCAAAATGCTTCCCCTGCCATAGGCAGCTGAAAAAACCATCCAAAACTTGGCCTGCACCAAGAGCACAGGGTTTGTTCCTCCTGGGGAGACTGAAAAGGGCTGAGCCTGCTGAAGAGGTGAGACAAAACTCATCCAAAAAGGACAGAAGCCATCTGAGTGTCCAGGAACAGCAGCCTGGCACTGTGCAACCTCTATCACGCTGCTCAGCTTAGGACAGTGTGGAGCTGCCCACAGCTGGGGCCAGGTGGAAAATCCACGCTGGGTCAGGACCAGGCAGCTATAAGACAGACAAGGATCTGAGTATTAAACCATTTAATTCTCAAACCACTCACATGCATAATGTTCTTTTACACAGTGTTAAAAGAAAGAAGAAAATGCATTTTTTTAATACAAACAGAATTTCAAGTATACATTTATAGAATTTTCCAAGATTCTTACCCAAGTTGCTAAGTTTTCATTCACATTGTTCTTAAAGCTGTCCAACGAGAGCGCTTCTTGCTAAACTGCTTTCAATGCAATTGTACAGTCCCCTCTACCTTGGTTTTATTTCCCTCCTTCACAACTCTGGTTCCCCTTCCACCCCTGCCCACCCCTCTCCAGCAGTGCTGGCTGTCCCTGGACACAATGGCCACGGAGCTTCTGTCTGCCAGTGCCTGCTGGAAGAGGAAAAGGGAAGGAGTCATGGAAGGCCAGTTTGGAAACAGCTTGGAAAATCACTGAAGAACAGTCTGATATCCACAAGTTACAGCAGGCTTACTCTTCAGCCTGCTCCAGACTAGTCTGAACACTGACTTTTTTTTTTCTTGAAATAAGGACTGCAACAAAAAATAAAATAAAATAATAAAAAAAGAATAATTAGTACAGCAGGAAATTTCTTAACTGTGAAAGTAAGTCTTGAGTGTTAGGACACCTGTCCTAAAAAGGTTTGATTTATAGGTCACTAGTTGAAGGTGACAGCACAATTTCTGTTACAAATGGTTACTCTGCAAACCAGCTCAGAGCAGAATCAATGTGGGACACACAAACTTGAATTAATAAAGAAAAAAAAAAAACGGAACTGATGAGGGCTCCATATTCATGTTATGGAAAAACCCCACAACCCCAGTAACAGCTTTCTCCTGGCTTTGCTGTTCAGCTTAGCTCAGCCCTGGGCTGCCAAGCTGGGTTGTAACTGGGTGCAACTTCTGACCTGTTAAAAAACGGGGTTTAAGTCTTCTTGACAGGCAAGGGTGGGTTTCTCTTAACAGATTCCAAAGTCCCCTAAGAGCCAGCAGCCCCATCAGTGCCTGGGCACGGTGGGGCTGCTCTGGGCAGTGTGGGGGCCATGCTGGCCTGGGGGGCTGCTGGAGGTAGAGCTGCCATGCCCAAGGCTCTGGCAACGTTGCTCCCCCCGAGCTGTGGCTGCCCAGGAGCTGCCTGCCCATACAGCTGTGTCCCAAGCCAGCCACAGCTGGACTCATCTGACCAGTTAAAGTGCATTGCGGCAGAAAAGGGTTTGCTTTTTAGGGTTTTTTTTAATTTTTTTTTTTCTTTTAAGAGGAACTTATTTAAAGTGCTGTTCTAGTTTGAAAAGGGACTCTGTTTAGAAAAAAAATGGCACCTTTTCACATGAGAGATTTCCTCTCTGTATGTGTGTATATATATATAAATTTGCAGAGTCAGATCTGCTGACTAATGAACAACATACAAAAGTGTTTGTATTTTATATTATTGCTTTTTTTTTTTTTTTTTTTTTTTTTAAACTGCTGCCTGCTGCCTTGGAGGCAGGAGGGAGATAAGATTCTCCTTATACCTTCCCCACCAATAACTGATTTCCCAGTGCAGGAACGTGGTCTCACAGTTCACTGTCACACAGCACGCAGGAGGTGACAAAGTCCCCCTGAACTGTCACAGCCCCATGGCCAACCTGCAAAGGGTCACAGTAAGGAACTGGAGGCCAGGAAGGACTGTGGACCCCAAGGGACTCCCGTTGCTCCTGCCAGATGCCATTTTCATTAGAGTCACTTTACAGAGCAGACTTGCATTTCTGAAACACAGAGGTAAGGAAAACAAATCTTCTAAAGTGAAAGCTTTGCTGCTAGAGTGTGTAGTGTGGTAACCTCAGCACCCCAAGAGAGAGAGGTAGTTACTGTCCTGTGAATACACTGCTGCTTAATGTGACTCCATTTCTGGAGTGATTGCTAAAAAGAAAAAAAAAAAAAGAAAAAAAAAAAGAGGAAAAAAATCCTGTGCTCTTTATTAAGTTATCCCAGTTAAATCTTTCTGGTGAAGATATACTTGACTATTCCCTCTAAGAGGCTTTTGTATTTTAGAAATTGATTGTCAGTTAGGTTTGTTACAAGATGAAATTTGATTAGCAAATTGCTGTACAAAGCCACTTCTCTTGTTAACTCCTTAAATTTTCTCTCCCCCTACTCAACTATCTGTGCCCTGTTTGGGGGTCACATCCCATCTGCTCCTGCAGTAGGACAGCACTTTCTGCTCTGAGCAGTTTCAATGGAAAAATCCAAAGTTTTAAAAAGAGCTACAGATATCATATTCACAGTGTTGTGCAGGAAAGGTGGGGTGACACCAGGGAAACGAGGGGAGCTTTGGGGACAATGGGGCCACAGCTTCAGCTAGTGTTTAACTAGAGGCTTGGGAAAACTGCATTCATTCCCTTCCCTTTTCAGACCAAAGCAGTGCTTTGAATACCTTGCTTCCATTTCCATGAATTAACATCTGATCCAGTCTTTTCATCCTTTGCTAATTCTCCCTGCAATTGTGGGGCACCAGGTGAGGAATATGTTACTGCAAGAACACACAGGTGCATGTTATTCTCCTCCTCATTCAGCTTCTAAAAGACCTTATTCAGAAAAGTCTGTTTCACCACCCAGGATTGCTCTTGCCTGTCCTAAATGTCAGCCATATTACCCACCAACACAAAAGAACCATGCCTTATTTGAACAACAACTCTCCTCTCTCCCATCCCAATATCCCTTACCAGCACTTGCCCCCTGGAAGCTGTCTGGTGTCAGCTTTCTGCCCAGGCCAGTGCCTTAGGGCAGCCCAAGCAATTAGTCTTCAGCAAAGGGTATAACAAAATTCTACTCTCAATCCCACCTGGGGTGCTTCCCCCAACAGCACAACCCTGGCCTAGGAAATCTTCTAACACATGAGAAAAGTGCCTGCACGCCACCTCCATCCTCCTTCCCTGCATCTCTGGCAGAGTTCCTGGCTGCCCTGTGAACAGCCTCTGCAAACAAACATGGACTGAAAGAGTGCCCTGGGGCTGGGGGCAGCCACAGTGGGGCTGGGGGTTCATGTCCCTCCCCAAAATCCAATCTGTCAGCCTGAGAATTGCACTGTCCACTTCTTGTTAGTGTCACCCACAGCTGCCACCCTCCTCCTACAGACCCCCTGCAGGCAAGAGTTGTGTTCAGTTACCAATGCACAGGCCAGGAGGGATTCAAAAAAGCTTCACAGTAATTCAGAGAGTTCCTCTGGACACTCAGAAACTCTCAGAAAATACTCTCAGAGGCACAAAGCCTTGCATCAAACCAATGCCCAAGACATGTAGATGAACAAGCCAGGGAAACCTCAAGAATCAGCTTTCAAAACTTGACCAAATGGGGAACCAATTAGTAGGCACTATCAAGTTAAAATTTTGCTTCTCTCAGTCTAGTTTCGTGACTCTGCCCCAGACTCAGTAATTTCTACTGGAATTCTAGCAGAAGACATCTGCTTGGCTGGAATAAGATGAGCTTTCAGGTCCCTTCCAACCCAAACCATTCTCTGATTCTGTGATTTGAGTAACTAATTTGAACTGTATTTTATCTTTTCATACTGCCACTTTCTGTATTTTATGACCAGCAGTAAATTAATCAATCCAACTTCATTTTTCATTTCTCATTAGTTTCACAGTTTCATAGCCAATGGTATTGGGTCTGGCTGCAAAGGTAATGGGAAGCTTTAAATAAATAAGCCTCACTGCTGCATAAAAATAATGCAGCCATTTCACCATAGATCTGAGGGGAAGGGTGTTAGGTACATTACCAAAAATTAAGCTGAAAGTTTGCAAAAAAATTAATGCACTGATTTTTTTAAGTACTGCCTTAGGTAACTGCAGTAAAATAATAAATCAGAATATGTCAGATTAAACAAGGAACTTACACAGCAGTATTTAAAAATACCTGAACATGTATCAAAAGCTTAACTGATACGAGCTAGGAAGGCCAGTAAAGCTGCCCATTTTACATGATACAACTAAAAAAAAAAAGTAACAAAAATACAGCTTGGTGCAGTCTAATGGAAACAGGAACTTGCAGGCTGCACTCTCCCATGATGGAGAGTTCCCAGCCTCTCTGGACAACCTGATCCAATGCTGTTTGACTGTACTCATGGTGAGATAATGTCTTATCATAGCTAACCTGATTTTCCCTTGTATAAACTGCTGCCTACTGCTGCTCCTCCTTCCACCGTGTGCCTCCAGGAAGGGTCTGGCTCCATCTTCTCTGCTCCCTCCCCTGAGCTGTGGAGTTTAAATAGGAAAAATGATATAGGTAAAGGAGAAAGCACTGAAACAAAAACTTCAGTCTTCAACACTTGCTAGAAAACTCAGAAAACAGCACTTTGAAGTCTGGTCCTGCCCTTTCCACCTCTCACTTCCCACCCTTCAATTCCTTCCAATGGAGTTTTTGAAATGCTTACAGCAAATCTGCCTCACAGGGGCCTGACCCCTTTTCCTCCTTTACTATTCACTGCTCCAGCAAGGAGAACACTGGTGCTGCTCAGCTGTCATGTGCCAGGACAGGCACCTTTGGACACCTGTCTCACAAGGCAGCAGCATTTCCTGCATGCTCCTACCCCCGTGCAGGTTCTAAACCCAGCATGTCCCTGCCCACAGCATCCATGGCAAGCCAGATACATGCACTACCTTTTCCCAGTGATGCTTTGCTGCTGTTCCACCTTTCTACCCATGCCCCTGTGCTATTCCAGGGCCACCAGCACCAGCCAGGGCTGACAACAGATAAGCTCTCTTTTTATTTCAGCAGAGCTGCTGCCAAGCCTGCGGGACATGTTGGAGGTGAATTTGTTCTTAGCACTTGCTAATTCCTCAGGAAGGTAATTATTCCCTGGCACAGAAAAATCAGCAAGATCTTATCTTTGAACCCATTATTCCTTCTCATTGGTGACAGCAGAACATGCCCCTTCACAGAAGTTATTAATAAACCCCCAACCACTTCTAGACATCAGTAAATAGCAATGGCTCGTTTCCTAAAACTTTAAATTAGACATTAAATACATCAGTGGCTGGTTTTGTGGCTTCCTCCCCAGCTCCCAGCTGTGCCAGATCACAGTCTGATTTGCTGTTTTCTCCCCTTTTATTTCTAGCTTTGCCAGAACATCCTTGTTTTACAACAAAACTGCTAAAGACCATGACGAACACCTTCAGAAGGCCCCACCAGCCAACTTTACCCAGCAAGTTTCAAATCCTTTCAAGGCTGCAACTCCCCAGCAGCACAAGTTTTTAAGTCTTACTCCTATCCATGCTTTTGTCACCAAAGACCTTTCAGAATACCCACCTAAAAAAGGTTCCCCCTATTTCCGAGAGACATCGTTTCACAAGCTGTAATACTTTGGTTTACAACTGGATTAAAATATAAATTAAATAAGAATAATGCTAAATGAGTTTATATTGAAACACATTATATTTGTTTCTATATATGTATATACAGGTATGTGTGTGTGCACTCCCTAATGACAGCTAGAGGAAGCAAAAGTCACTCTCCAAAGGCTTCTACTCTTCCAACTAGCATGGTCAACTTATCCATTGCAACAATTCCCTGTGCATAAAAGCTAATGAAGCACTGGAAGGTGGTGCTGGCGACCAGCTGGATCACACAGACATTCAGGAACAGAAGGACAATAAATTATAAGAAGCAGTAGTAACTTGTTCACAGTTGGGATGAGGATAATGTTATGGGAAACCTGAACTGTCTACGGTTCCAGGAATAAAAAGCCAAAGGTCACTGAAAGTTACATATAGATACACTGCAGTTAATCCTAAAAGCAAAGACCAGATCTGACACAAAGAAATGGCAGAAATCATGTGGAATTTCTCCCAGCAGCCTAAACTCTGGTACCACCAGATTCAGCAGGAAGCTTTGCAAAACCTCCATCAAAACCAGAATTCATTCCGGGGATGCTCTGATCACTGCCTCCATCTCAGCAATGGACATTTTCCCAAGCAGGAAGATTCCTTGAAACCAACTCAATCCTACATCCAAAAGAAAATGCTCCCAGTCCTTTTTGATTCCATCAGCCCAAACATCACATTCAATCTCTCCTAATTCCCAGCCTTTGTGTTTTTCTGTTTGCCAAGCCAAAGCTTTTCAGCAGATGGAAATATTTTAGAGATGGTAGGACTCTTCAGATAATTTTATAACCCACTTGAGTGGGTTCCAGGTTAGGAATAACCTAAATTTCTATTAAGACTAACTACAGCAAAACTTTGGTCTGCTGCATTTTGCTGGTTATAAAACAAAACAAAAAAAAACCCACAGAAAGTCTACCCAAATCTACTCTATTCCAAAATGTTCTGGTAGACTTTATTGTTTGCATAGTTCTAACTTCTATTTGGTTACAATTTTATATATATATGCAGGTACATGTGTATTTTATATTAAAATATCCTTTGAATGACAGTGATTAAAATAAGGATTCTGAGCTCCTCTTTAGGCCCTTTAACTGTGGATATCAAAACTCTGTGCATGGCTCTCACCTTGTGACAGGAGCAATGCTCACCACAGTTATTTTGCTATGGCAGTGGATCCCAGGCTTTCCAGCTGCAGTCCTGGCCACAAGCTCAGTTCCCAGTGAAAACTCAGAGCCCAGACCTTGGCAGAAAGTCTCCTTGAATTACAGCTTCTTGACTTAGAGAATAGTATGGATGGAAGGGACCTTTAGAGGTCATCTAGTCCAACCATCCAGCCATGAGCAGGGACTTTTCCCATCCCCAAAATATTTCCAGCAGAGCCCAAACAGCATTTGATGTCACTCATCTGCAGAAACATTTGGATGCTGGCATGGCTAAATTGGCAGGCATGTCATGGATCAAAGAGGAGAGTTTGGCGAAGTTTAAATAATTTTAAGTGCTGTTTTTTGTTGGTTTTCAAGATGCACAATCCTATCTACCTCCCAAGCCATCTTCCACCCAAATCAATGGCACCTTTGCAGCTGTCTTCCTATTTATACATTGGATTCTGCAGAACAGATGCAGTCAGCAGCAAATAAAAGCTACAACTCTGCTCTTGCAAAGGCCTTGTTAGGGCTGAATCACCCAAAAGTGTCAAGGACTTTACTCCAAAACAAGACTGCTTGGAATCACTTCCTAAAATGGGCATCTCACAGTTAAGTGACATTCCTGTTGCAGAGGTGTGGGATGGAAACACAGCACGGTGCTGTCACAGAATGAGAGCAGGACAAGCAGGGAGAGCTGTCCTGTCCATGTATCTCAACCTTGAGCTCACAGAGGGCTGAAATCCTGGCTCTGTGCCCTCTGCACTGAGCCAGCCCCACAATGCTTTTCAGAAGGGCTACAGCTCGTTCCCAATGCTATTCCAGCTCTGGATAGCTGTCAGATGGGAATGGGGTCAGTCACTGCCAACCTCTCTGGGTTTAAAACAGCAGCAGAGACACAGCATGCTTTCTGTTCTTCCCAACACCCAAACTAAATTACACAGATCACAGCTTATTGTGAGAATATTGTAGAGAAGATGTAGGAAAGTCCAAGGACTGAACCTGATGGTGGATAATGCTGAGAGGACGAGGAGGGACTGCCCATTTGCACCAGCTGCTCTGGCTCTCACCAGGCTATTCCTGGATCATACTAAGTGAGCTCTAAGCATGTTCTCAGCCTCCTGTAACAAATTGACATTCCATAAAGCCTCTCATTCATCCCTCTCTAGCTGCTGGAAATACAAAGCACAATTTGTTTTCACATCCTCTCATTGTATTTTGGCCTTCTCCTTTTTCCCAGCTTCACATCAGTCATCCTCCTGAGACGAAGAGGTTTAGCTTTTCTCCAAAGCAGCAACACAGTATTAACACAATTCTTGCTATTTTCACAGCTATTCACAGGGAACCTGGCAGCAGCAGGGAACAGCCATGGCAACCATCATGTCACTTGGCTGACACTTGGCACCAGGGCTTGCTGCAGGCTTAAGGAGATAACCACAACTCTTCACATTTGGGAGGTGAGTTCTTTGACAGCAAAGAACTACGAAATATGTCCACCTCCAAGAAAACAAACTGTAAAAGCAGAGTGTGTTCTCCCTGTTGCCTGAGGCAAGAAAACAAATGGGTTAGTAAGCCCTAACTCTAAAGCAGACAGAAATGTTACATACAGAGGTATTAAAACACAAGAGTTCTCTTCACATCCTCCTTAAATCACAGTTAAAATCACAGTTTTGGCAGAACAAGATGCAGCTAGACACGGGAATGCAAAGCTGTGCCTCAACCCATCACAGAAGCATTCACGCTTGGAAAGTTGGCATCTGATTCTCCACAGCTTTGGTGCAACCGTGAAGAACCACACCAACGCAGAGGCAACAGGACACAGTATCATTCTGTTAGGGAAAGCACCTCGAAGTAGCTACACCACTGCCAGAAAATTCACATGAGGTTTTTCCATACTGTATACGACCTCCAACCCCTTTCTTCTCGAACCTTGGTCTCACCTGCACTCAGGAAGTCAACCACTGAAAGAAATGTTTAACAACAATTCCTTCAGAACGTGTTCCACTGTCTAGTGCGGATGGGCCTGAGCTGGTTTCAGCACTGACATACATACACATCCATTAAATGCACAGAAATAATATCAAAATGATTCCCACTACCATACCTTATACTGACTCTAGCTACAAGCTATAAACTTCACCTCAGCGAGGCCTGGGCAAGAATATTGGCTCTTTTGCATGCAATCAGAAATGATCATTATACAGTGGCAACCTCTGCACAAAAAAAAAAAAAAGAAAAAAAAAAAAAAAAAGAAAAGCAAACATAAAGGAGGAAGAAAAAAAAACCTTTCACAAGCTTTGTTTTCAGCCTAGTAAGGTATGAAGGACAAGTTTCATGGTTTTCACCAGGCCACTTGAAGTAATGAATCAGCAAACAGGACGCGCTGTTGGCCTCCTGTACTGTTTGGATGCTCCTCCGTTCACAGTATTGATACAGTAAAATAAAAACCTGCTCAAGAAACTCACAGCTATGCCACGGGAACAAAGGCATTCACCATTTTATGTCAGCCCTTCTTCACTACGGTTGCCATCTGTCTCAGAACAATGTTGCTTGTGTAGCAGTTACTGCACCTTCACCCTTCGCTTCACAGCAAGCCTAGCAGGGAAACTTTCCCACTATATTTTTATATAATATATGTATATAAATAATTTTATGTTTTTATAGTTTGGTAGTATTCTTTTAAAATTTCTATTTTAAAACACTTAAAAATCTTTCAAGCAACTAAAAGTAACTTTTTATGCTCTCTAGTGTGAACAGGATAGGATTTCAAAGTTTTTAACTTTTTCTTTTTTCATTTTTGGTAACTTCAAAAGCTATGACTAAAGCAGCACATCTCCACTCCTCCCTGCACCTTAATTGCAACAAAACCTACCTTGGCCACCCTCTCACCTCATCCTCTGCCACTGCTCTCTGGCAACCTCACTGTTTAGGTACCGTGATGTTCGACCTTTGCCAGGAAACCTGACGGAGCTGGTTGTTTGGGTAGCCCAATCACTCCCCGTGTGATGGATGCCCTTGACAGGAGAGGAGGAAGAAGGCACAGAAGGAAAACGGAGGTGAAAGATCAGTTTTCCTGTTTGAAATGGTCAGTGAAATGGCACTTTGCTGGTGCCCAGCTCAGAACACCTGCAAAGGTTCCTCTTGTAGGATCACATCCCTGTTACACGTGATACTGGCACCGAGCCCTTTCCCACACACAAAAACACATTAGAGCCACATCTCTTTTTGAGACAGAGATAGGAGGAACAGTGAGACTCCTCACATATAAAGAAATCTATAAAGCAAAGCGAGAACACATCACCCTTCTCCAAATTATTCCCTCCAAAGGGGCATGAAAATGATCCCCAGTACCAATTTGCAAATGGGGAAAGCAAGGGCTGGAGATGTTTCCACATGCCCAAAACTGCAGTCAGACAGCAGGTCAAGCTTTATTGTCACTTGGTCAGCCTGCTAAGCCCCAGCTTTAACCACTCATCCAGCTTTCTTGCTGAAGCAAGATGAAGTGTATTTCTTTTCCAATGTCTCCTTGTTCCTCCCATCCCCTTAAGGTTCAGAACTTCACCCTTCCTTATCATATACACATTATACATCCTCAAGAGAACTCCTTCAACCAAACCTGATACGCACAACCTGTCGTTCATTCCCCCCCTTCATCATGAACAACTTGGCATCAGAACTAGAGAAAACTCTTAAAATATTGCATATTTTTTCAAAAAAAGATGTCAAGATATTTGCACTTATCTGCCTGTCCCATGCTTTTCTGGTTATGAACCACGTAAGCCCGTGCAAACACTTACAATACACACGCAGGCATGTCTCTCCAGGTTTGCTAAACTTGCTCTAAACATCAGAGCTACTCAGAATACAAAAATGTTAAGTCCATGCAAGGGGACAGAGTTGTGATTGCTCTAGGAACCATTCACTTTTAAGTCTCCTGAACTGTTGTAAGGAAATAGAGTAAGGTTCTCTTTTCTTTTTGCATTTCATTGATAAAAAAGTTATCAAACTAGTTTGTAGAAACAGGTTTAAAAGCAACCACCTGCGATTGCTCGGCTGTGACAACAGCATTGCAGTATTCCCATATCCCGTATTGCTGTTCTAAAAGATCAAGTGCGTGTCGAGGGGGAAGCAGGGGTGAAAGAGGACTTTGGTAGCCAGCCTCTAACTCCACAATTCAGCAACTCCAGAAAATCTCTTCCTAATCCTTGGCAACAACTGAAGCATGGCAGCGCTCCAGGCAGGACCTCAGAGTGCTCCGAGCTCTCCAGATCAGCACCAGCAGAGGACAACCTCCTCCCTCCAACCCTTCTCCCAATGCATCAGAGTCTCATGCAAACCTCACAGCTGCTAAACTCCACTCTCAGTAACTGAAGTGCTTCCTTCACATTTTGCTGACCTCTGGAATACCACTTTAGTAGCTGTACCCACTTTAACAAGGGGCACCAGGGCCGCATGCCTGGACCAGGCAAGCCCAAAGCCCTAAAACAACAGTTTAAATAGAAACGTAAAGAGACACACCAAAAATAAGAGAGGGATAAATACGCTCGGGCAAGGCAGGTTCCACCAGGACAGTACTTTTGTTTTCTTTGCGGTGGCAACTACCTGGGGAAGGGAGAAAGGCAAGGGCCCCTTGCCCCTGCTGTCCCCTCGAGTGGGAGCAGTGGATATGGCTCTGTGGCTGAACCTGGCACCGCCGGCGGGACGCCCTGCTGGGCCACAGCGCTGTCCAGAAATACAAATGACTGCTTGTCCCAGATCACTACAGAACAGTAAAAAAATTTAAAATCCTGTCGATCCCTGAATAAGAAGTTGATTGACACAGTTGTTCTGTTTTTCTCCAAGAGGAGGAGGAATAAGGGAGAAAAACATTTAACACTCTATGGGTGTGTGTGTGGGCGTGTGAGAGGAAGAGAGAGAAAGAGAGAGATTTTTTTCTATTTTGGCAACATCTTGGGAGCTTCTTTCTGTTCAGTGGTGGCATTGCACTAATTACAGTACCAGCCTGCCGGGTGGGTGCTGACTCTTTCGAGCCAGGAATGGGAAGACGGTCCTTTCTCCTGGGACTCCACAGCCGCCTCTCAATCCGGCCCGGTTGTGGACACGGAGCCCTGCGCCGTCTCCCCCACTGCCACGGCCTCTTCCTGGGGAGGAGACTCCTCCTCTGCCTGCCCCCGGGACGTCACGGTGGTCTCAGGGGAGATGCTGTGCGGCCCCTCCAGGGGCAAACAGCCGGGGTGGTTCTTGCGAAAGTGCTGGTTGAGGATGGCCTGGAAAGGGAAGCTTTTGCCGCACACGTGGCAGTGGAAAGGCTTGTTGCCCGTGTGCTTGCGGATGTGATATTCCAGCTGATCCTTGCGGGTGTACTTCTTCCCGCACATGCGGCAGACAAAGGGTGTGATGCCCATGTGCAGGCGCATGTGCCGGTCCAGGCTGCCCTTCTGGTTGAAGGATTTGGCGCAGTAAATGCACGTGAGCCGCGGGTTGTACCGGAACCAGCGCTCCGAGACCTCCTGCTCCCGCAGGTACTCCACGTAACCGCTCACTCCCAGCATGGCTGACTCCTCCCCCTGCCAAGGAAACGGCACAGATTTAAATAACGAGCAGCCTAAAACAAGCTGAAGGGAAGATCAGGCCCGGGTCCAGCCAGTAAAGCGTGTGCCAAACCTCAAAATCAGCAGCACTAATGTCTGCAACCTCAAGCACACATTTAAGTGCTTAACTGGGGCCTTGGGGCTAAATACAAACGAGCAATCAATTAGAAACCACTGCTGCAGAGGCCCCTTCTGCCAAGCCATTCCCTGGCCTGGTGAAGAAAAGACAGCCCTTGACACAAGGGCACTTGGCCACCAATTCAGTTGTGGACCACATGTCAATACCTGTTACTTTTTTAAAAGTTTGTGCCGGTCTTATTGAAACATTTGGGTGTATCACCTTCTGCTTTCCTTACTAAAAGTCAAAAAAAAAGAAGCCAATTGATGAGCTTGCAGTAAAACAAAGGAGGAGCAAACCACAAATCTTATCTGAAAGTCTTCAGGTGTCGTTTTGCACAGGTATTTATTCGGGTGTCACTTAGAGTTCATTTTATAATGAGTCACATTTGCCTGCCTGGCTGTGTGACCCATCCCAGCCCTGTGGCATCACAGGCAAGGAAGTGCCTGACCCAGCCTGCACAGCAAGGACTCCTCTGTATTTTCTGAAGTCACACAGACAAACAGCCAAGGGCAACCCAAACCACAAGCCTGGTCTCAGGACAGACACTTCTGGCCATGGTATTCAGACTGAGCAGAAACACACTGACTCCAGAATACTTCTGTGCTGGAGATGCACTGTTCACTCCCCCAGTGCTGCCAAATGTGGAGAAGCAACCAGTGTAACAGCAGGAGGGCATCTCCTCTGCCAGCCAGGGTTCTGCAGGCATTAGCAGCAGTGTCCCTGTGCCAGGTGCTGTTGAATCCAGATGTACAGGCATAGGGAATCTGCTGAGGACTAAAGGAGATACACAAAGCTCTGGTTCTTCCTTTCCACTCTACCACTGCCATTGGGCAGGGATCAGGGGCAGGCTATTCTAGTATGGATATTGCAATGCCAGGAGACTGGAAGGTGATGATACTTCCCCATGGTGTGTAAAACCTAAGTTTTCATGTTTGAGGCCATCTCACAGTGGAGAAATAATGCAGCTTTTCTGTAGGCAGAGCTAAAATTGCTTAATATGTCACATTTCCCCTAGAGGGTTGGTTTGACCTGAAATTTTTGCAATGTCTTCTGAGGACACAAAACAAAGCTTTGCAAAACAGGAACAAAAAGGTATCTGTCATTTTATGGAAGTGTCTAACAAAGTCAGCAGACAACTATCACCATTTCCCCCCTCTTGCTTCACTTGGTCTCACTCAAGGGCAAAGCAGCCTAATATCTCCCTACCCACCTCCAGTCCTTTGCTTACACACTGACACGTCCCCTACCTGCCTGTGCATCTCTCCCTCCTACCTCAAAACTGTGCCCAAGAAAGCAGAGAATTCAGAGCTCCTTTATGTTGCAAAGTCGGCTGTGCAACACAGTCAGTTGGAGAAGAGACAGAGACCTCTCTAAAACTCCACAGCTCTTCGACACTCCACCCCAAAAGGTTTATTGGTGTAGTGCCTGGAGGGCTTTTGGGAATGGTCTTGGTACCAGCATAGAAAGGTTCAGCTGTTGTCACCCATCTTGCACAGAAGCCAAGCCACACCTCCTCCCTCTGCTCAGGCATTTGCTGCCAGTTGTGTGAGGGCAGATCCAGCTCTGCAGGCAAATGGGGCTTCTCCTCAGGAGCTGGTGGCCTGCCCAGAATAAGGGTGGATATTTATGCCCTCAAACAAGAGAAACTCCTTGTGTTTTCCAGGTATCTGGCCCAAATCCCACACAACAGCCAGAATCAGTTTTAAATCGTACACGGCCAGCACATTTTCTCCTGTGAGCAAGTAGATCCTTTACCAAAGGAAAAGGTCCTTGTACAGCACACATTTTTGCTTGCAAATATAAAACATGACACACTTCATCTCAACAAAGTCCCCTTCACCTTCAAGCCAACATTTAGTTGCAAACATCTTGGTCTGCCTACCTGGGAGCTGGGCTGCTTAGGCTCATCCATCCGCCCGGGAGACTCACTTTTTGATCTGTACCGCTCAGTCACAGCCACCATGCTGCCAGAAGGGCTAAATCTGTGGGGTGGGGGAAGAGCAGAAATGGAATTTTCAATGGGCATCAGGTCACTGCAGCGTTTAGAACAATGGGTGAGCAGCAATAGAGGCACCTGTGTAGCATCTCTTCATTCTCATCAGCTAACACACTGGAGGTGGAATAGTGCAAGTATAAAGGAAAAATCAAATCATACAGGCCTATGGTTTCAGTCTAAACATCTGAAAAATAAAACCGAATCATCTGGCTTCCAGGTCAGCAACAGAGAGGGGTTGCTATCATGAATAAACCAGTATGGGCCTGGTGACTCAGGAACTTTACAGTAGGACAGAAACCATTTCTCAGAGGACACCTCTCCTCCAGCACCCTCCTCCTCCATTCCCAATGTGAAACATAAGGGATATGATGGACTAGAGGTGGGAAACAGTGCATACAGACTGCAGTGCAAAAAGAGATTCTAGAGACTAGCTGATCCAAGGAAAAGGGCTAAGGAAGTAGGAACCATTGCTCTCCAAGGGCCAGCTCAACATTGTTCCCAGTGATTGATTCATTAAGTGACAAGTGACAGAATATCTGCTGCTTCCAGGTAGCTGTTTCCCCGTGGGACTGAGCTAGAATAGAGAGGTAGATGTGAAGGGAAAGCCTAAAATTACAACCCCCCACAATAAAACAGACCTGCCCTTTGTCAAATCCATTCTCTGGCCCGAGTCTAGGGCAAGAAAGCAAATGCTGGAGTGGAGGGGAAGCAGATGGATGGAGAATCCAAACATGGAGGATTTCACCACTCATTTTTAACAAAGGCTTTCTGCTCTCTCATAGAAATCAAAACAACAGTGGAGGCCACTGGGTTCCCCATTTCAACTGCCTCAGAAGATGTAAACCCATATTGGGCCCACTGCTGTCATGGTCCACTGGGAAGACCTCGATCTACAGCTGGTTTCTCAGCCAGAACCATCCCCAGACCTTCGGGCCAGAAGGCACCAGTGCAATGGAGATATGTATACACATACTGTATTGAGACATATATACACATACACATATTGTATGTGTACATTAATCCAAATGCTGAGTCCATTGTCTACTGAGGCTGAATTGAGCATCATTAAAAAAAATCCCACCTCAGCTGAAATGCTGAGAGGTAGAGATCTCAACCTCTAAGAGCTAATAAATGATTTCCCAAGCTAGCCTGTAGCTGGAGATCCTGATCTGATCACTACCCAGCCAAAATACTATTACCCAAACTAGATACACTTCCTAACGCCAGGTAAAAACCCTTTCGCCCTTAAGACGGCCAAAGGAAGTAGAAATAGAAAATGTTCCAAAGTGACTGACCCAGCCAAGTCACAATCTTGCACAACCTCCCCTTACAGCCACGGTGAACAATGAAGTTTAAGAAAACCCACCTGTCGATCTCACTGCTGGTCGGCCTGACCACTTTGGCCCCAGAGGAGCCTAAGGCAAAAGCCTCCTGGCCCAGCGCTCCGTGGCCCGTGGTGTCGATCACCATGGCCGTCACCTCCTCGGCGCTGCTGCCGTCCTCTCCCGAGGGCTGGTGCTCCGGCCCCAGCCACTCCTCCAGGTTCTCCGTCTTGATGCGCACTCCTCCCAGCACCCGCACCTCCTCGTCGTTCTGTGCCCCGCGCTCTCCCATCCCCGTCTCCACGTACCACTGTCCCGCTCTGTTAATCCGCAGGATGGGCTCCCTGCCCTCCACATCTGAACTCTGCTCGATGATCTGGGGGCTGGTGGACTCCTCGGGCGGGCTCAGCTCCCGAATGTCCAGCACTGTGCTGACCTGGCCCAGGCGACTCCCCTTGGGGGTGTTGTGACGCGGGCTCAGGGAACGGTTCAGATTCGGCGTCGCCCGGTGAGACTCGGGGGGTCTCTCCTGATGCTTCGTCCTGGTCTGGCTCAACTCCGCTTCCACCTCGGCCACGTTGATTTTGAAATGGATCCCCTCGAGGATCTGCGTGCATTTGTCTATGATGTGCTGCATCTGCAGGAAGCTGGCAGCTGTCAGGTAACTGATGATGTCAGCCAGCTGCAGACATATCCTCCCGGTGTAGCAGAAGGAGAGGAGCTGCTCGAAGACAGAAGGGTTCTTGATGACGGAGATGGACACGGTGCTCATCTCGTTCAGGGACATGTGGTCACGGAAGTAGGGCGAGCTGGCGGCCAGCACCACCTTGTGCGCACGGAAAGCCTGGCCCTGCACGTTGACCACGATGTCACACAGCCGGCCCTGCATGCGCAGCTGGTTCAGGTGGCTCAGAACGGAGTTACTGAAGTTAGGAATCTCCAGCTGGATGTTCCCACTCTTCTCCATGGCTGTCCCAGCTGCAGGTGCACGACTCTACTGGAAAAGGAGGAAAAGATCCCGTCGTTAGCAGAGCCAATCGTTTGAAATTAGAACATTTTCTCACCTGCTTCCTCACAGTTTGAAACACTGGAGTTTTTAGAGACCTTCCTCACCCGTTGAACTGCCACACACCTGGCAGCAGCTCTGTCACAAACGAGTGTGTTTGAGATCTCCTAAAAAAGCTTTACAAAAGCTCTCCGATTTCCCCATGCTATGCATCCCTCTGCACAAGAGTTCTGCTAAACCAGTCCCCAACAGACCCCCATTCCCTGCGGCTTTAGTGTGCAAAACACTTTGTTCTGCCAGCCTCAATAAAGCACATCTGCATGTAAAAAGAACATTAAAAATAGCACAGGTATTAAAAATAGGCACCTGATTGCATAATGGATTAAAATACTCACCACCTGTACCTTCTAAGCATTTTGAAAAGAGAAAGTAACAGGGAAAGCTCATTTGTAAAACAGGAACCAGGAAGGAGACACTGGGACCTAAATCCTCCTGAGACTTTTGAGAAGTTGGGCAGCACACATCTGACCTCAAAGCATCCTAAGTGCCTTGTTAACCTGAAATATCCATCATACGTGGCATTTCTGACACATGCCAGAAAATATATAACACGAAGGTGAAAAAAAAAAGCTGTGGCCTAGGAGAGCTCAGAGGGCTTCACTCAGGATCACTCCTGGAGGGTCCCAAGAGACTTCATTTTGGACATCACTAAGTTCCCATCCTGGCCATACCCTAAAGCAGTAACTCCTGGACTCTTTCCCAAGCAGAGTAATAACAGGACTGTTCCACTGGGGCAACAACTCACAGTGGTGCTGCTGTGCTTGGGCTGCAATCCAGGTAAATGGTTTTCCCAGGCTATACAAGGCTCACCCCTTGTTTCCCACCTTGCCTGGGATGTTCCCGTTGTTCCCACCTCTGCCACACAAGAGCTCCTGGTAGGCTCAGGGAGCACCTCACTGCCCAGCTGGTGCAGTCATGGGACCCTTCACAGCTCAGCTGAGTCCACCAAAGCTTATCAGGAGATGTCAGAGCAGGGCCATGGAGGGGGGCTGGGGGATGCACCACCACATCATCACATTGCATTTTGGCAAAGTCTGAAAAGAAGCCCTGACCATATATGGTAAAGATTTGGAATGAATGGAAGTGAGACGTAAACTCATCCAAAAAGAAAAAAAAAAAGGAAAATAAATAAGCTTGTTAAAGTCCACTCATAACATAAGCAGCTTCCAAGCTGGATGGCATCTGAAGTGTGGATTGAGGAGAGTCCTGCAGATGTCAAAACCATTTCAAGCAGGCTGCGAGTACCACGCTCACAGCACCCACTCTGTGGAGGAATCTCCAAATCAAAGGGATTGGCACATGAAGAACATGTCTGCCTTTGGAGGACTTTTTATTGGGAATTTATGAACATTACAGCATAGCACATGTCCATATGCCCAAGCAGGCTTTGTGCAAACTTGGCAAACCCAGTTACTAAACACGAAGCTGCAGGACAGCCTCTCTATCTTGTGGAGTTGTGCCAAGGGATTTCTGAGTGGTGGATGGCTGTGTGTCCCTGGGGAAGTCAGACTGGAATGCACAAAGCTTCACATGGTACAGCTGAACAGTGCCAGGTCTTAAGGCTTCTTCTCTCCTTCCCCTATCACAGAATCACAGAATGGTTTGGGTTGGAAGGGACCTTAAAGCCCATCCTGTTCCATCCCCTGCCACGGGCAGGGACACCTTCCACTAGACCAGCTTGCTCCAGGATCCATCCAGCCTGGCCCTGGGCACTTCCAGGGATCCAGGGGCAGCCACAGCTTCTCTGTGCCAGGACCTCACAACCCTCACAGGTAACAATTTCTTCCCAATATCCCATCTAAACCTACTCTCTGTCAGTGAGAAGCCCCTTGTCCTGTCCCTCCATCCCTTGTAAACAGTCTCTCTCCATGTTTCCTGTCAGCTCCTTCAGGCACTGCAAGGCCACAGTGAGGTCACCCTGAAGCTTCTCTTCTCCAGGCTGAACAACCCCAACTCTCTCAGCCTTTCCTCACAGCAGAGCTGCTCCATCCCTCTGATCATCCTGGTGCCTCCTCTGGCCTGGTTCCAGCAGCTCCATGTCCTTCCCTATCTTTAGGAGAAAGCAACAAACCCCACA
>JANPWX010000200.1:173686-199665 GCA_024734555.1 Trochalopteron elliotii
CGCGGCGCTGAGGGGTTGCTCCTCACTCACCGGCCGGGCCGGTGAGTGAGGGGCGATTCCGCCCATGGGGGGCGGCGGTGCCGCTCCGGGGCACGGCCGAGGTGCCCCGCGGCTGCGGGTCGGTCGCCGATGGGAGGTGGCGAGGGAGGATTGAAGTGGATTGCGCGGCCGGGCCTGGTCCGCGGCCTAGACCGCGCCTCATGGCGGCCCTGGGGATGTGTGAGGGGGGGTCCTGTGGAGTCCTGCGGAGCTTTGGGAGAGTAATGGCTCGAGGTAATACCTCAGGCGCTGAGCTAGCGGCCTCTTGCCTACCAGCCTATTATGCCTAAGATGTGATGTGGTCCTGGGATATGTCGAGGTGCCCGCCCTAAATAACCAGCGCTAGGTCTCCGGGTTTTGTGGCTTTGGATTTTTTTAACTGCACTGGGCTTTAAGCAGCTTGTTTTTGCACATAAATGGGAAACGTTGTGCGAAAAGCAGTAGTAGCGTTATGGAGCGAGTAAGGATCCCCGCACAGGTGGGGTGTGCACGCAGTGTAGAAGGGTTAAGGACTGGCTTCACAGCCCCAAGGCTGGTAGGGAGTTCCAGACATTTGGACAGTGCTCCCAGGCACATGTGACTTGTCCTGTACAAGTCTGAGAGCTGGTCTCTGTGGTCCTTGCAAGTTCTAACTCAGCACATTTCGAGACAAATGGCTCGTTTCACTTCCACATGCTCTGCACATGATGAAAACTGTGTTGGTAGGGACATCTGAGAGAGACTGATGAATGCCAACATATCTGAGCTGGGCATGGAATACTTCTGATGGCCTATCCAGGATGGCTGAGACACCACGGGGCCTTCCTGAGCAGCCAGAGTTCATCCCTGCCTGGCTGCCCCGGTGATAATACACCCGAATCGATGCTGTAGAAAAGACAGTAGTTTAGTAATCACATCTTGCTTAAAAATCCATAACAGCAATTATTTTTTGTGGCCTCGGTTTTTCAAAGAGCTGAAATGTAGCTTGCATCAGGGGAAATCTTAAAACTCAAAGTATTTTGGAAGTTGCTTATTAAACACTTCTCAAAGTAATATTTGTGAGTATTGCATTCTTTTTGGAAAAAGGAAAACTAATGTGCTTTCTTGTTTTTAGTTCAAGATGTATCAGCTACACTCTTCCCTTCTTGTGGTTTCAGTACAGGTGAGTGTTGCTTCTGAAATACAGAGGTGAACTTAACAAATGTTGGGTTTGTGTACACCAACTGGACTAGAGTACTTTTGTATCAGGGAGTTACAGTGTCAGCAGTTATAATTCAGGCATTGCCTGTAGTGTCCTGGGCAGGCCTCACTTTTCTGCTGGGAAAAATCTGCTAATTTGTCCTAAAGAATGTTTATGAACCACTGCTTATACTGTAACCAGACTGCAAGAGTACCCCCAGGTCCCTTTTTTCTTTCCTTACTGCTGTTTCTTTGTTCACAGCAATAAATGTTTGGGGAAAACTGCCTGGAGTATGTTGTAGAAAATAAGTAACTGTGGGGATGGATGTTGAGTAAACCTCAAAGCCTGTGATGGTTCCAGTATCAGAGTAGTAGACAGAAGTGATTTCTGAAAACTCCGTGCTGAGGCTTTCTACTGTGATTGCCAGAGAAGCTTCCTTGTTCTGCAAACATCTCCAACTCTTTTATCTCTTCCAGACCTGCCCCCAGATGTGGAGACTTAAAGCTACTTTTTCTAAAGGTAAATAAATTGTTCTTGAAAATTTAATATAAAATGGTGCTTAGAGTTTGTCTAGACAGCACCTTCTGCTCTGATATCAGAAAATAAGAAATCCCTTGAGCAAATCTATCCCTGTGGTGCCACAGTGATGACACTTATTTGCTACTCTTGACCACGAGAGTGATGAACACTTTTACCACCAAAACAGTTTTCTGAGGCACAGCAACTGAAAATTCCCCTCGATGCTTTGTCTGCTGAATGTGCTGTTAACAAGTTTTTTGTTTCTAGGATTGGAATCCTGCACTTCAGAGTGTGTAGGAGGAACATCACCTGGTAAGAAATACAAACTTTGTCTGGAGGTTTTTTCCCTGTAACTGTTTCCACACTGCAGTGAGAAGGGTGGGATGTGTTTTATGATTAATTTCCATTAAGACTAGAAACAATTTATACTTGCTAGTATTCAAGCTTTTAAATACTTACTTTTTTATTGGGAAAATT
Organism: Trochalopteron elliotii; assembly: GCA_024734555.1. Classification (NCBI taxonomy): domain Eukaryota; kingdom Metazoa; phylum Chordata; class Aves; order Passeriformes; family Leiothrichidae; genus Trochalopteron; species Trochalopteron elliotii. The sequence goes on from JANPWX010000200.1 coordinate 175,881, forward strand.
TACTTTTCAAGCAGTCCCAGCTTGGTGCTGTGATTCCAAAGCAGATACAATGATGATGGCATAGTTCAGCAGAATATACTGTGATGAAAACTTCTGTTTTTCGCCCCTATCTGATGTATCTGGCTCTTGTGGTCTCCCAGTGGGGGCTGTGGGCTTGGGCACAAAGGCTGAAGGGATCTGATTTTGTTTTCTATTGTTGCAGGCACCTGAAAGATTAAACTCTGAGCTGTTGCAAGGTAAGTACTGCATTGCTGGCATCTGTGAAAACTCATTTCATCCCTGCTGTCTGGAAAGGCTGTTGTGTGATGACTGCATAGTTCAGCTGATGACCTGTGATGATCACAGTTACTGTCTTTTGCCCCTGTCTGATGCAGCCTCCTGTAGCTTAGGCTATTTCAAGCAAATCATGTGGGAAGCTGAAGGTGAAACACTTGGTTTTTTGCTCCATGAATGCGTTCTAAAAGTTTATCTCTGAAGACCAATAAGTGGATTTAACATAAAAATTAATTAGTAAGATGAAGAGTAGGATGTGGTTGTGAAGTCAAGGACAAAATAGAGCAGAATAAGGTTAATCAGATATTTGAGCTCCAGGTTTGAAAGTTCTGTTGCTTTGCAGGCTGCCCTGGACAGAGAAGCTCCCATGTCTCTTATGTGAGAAACTATTTCACCTGTTACTGATGTTGGTGATGACAAGACCTTCCTAATTAAAGGTAATTATTAAACCTTTATTTTTAGATGGATGCTACTTTTGTCTGTGCTGCATTTGAGAGTTTGCTTTTAGAGATGCTTGCAAATTCATTTGGTTCTTAAAAAGTGAGGCAAACATTAGTAGTGTAAGTGTGACTTTGATTTCCTGTATTTCACAGTCAGAGCATAAATAATTGTCATATTGATGATCTCTAGATTTGTGGTGAATGCCCCATTACTGTGAATTTAGTGTCCCCAAATGATTTTCCTTAATGTGCATGACTTGGTTACACAAAGCTAATGTCTCTGCACTCTGCAATTGCAAGGTTTGCTCCTTTGTGCAATTTCAGCCCACGCTGGAGTTCAGGAATGAGCATCTCAGTGTTTTAGAGTGCTGGGAAGTGGCTTTCCACCCTGCCTTTAGAAGGGGATGGGAGTGTTGCAGCCTACTGTAAATGATGTTGAATCAGGTCTCTGATCCCTGTGAGGATAAAACTTGACTAAACTCTGATACAGTATTTTACTTGAACTTTTCTTAAAGCTGTAACTTCCTGCTGGACCCTGCCTAATAGCAAATTTCTCTTTGCAGGCTTCCAAATGTTTCTCATTGTGAGGTAAGTACTTGTTTTAACTTCCTAAGTGTTAGGATTTCAACATAGGCCCATAAATTATTTAACTGCTTGTCAGCTAGGGGAAAAGGGGCAAGGGGCCCATTGGCTGTGGCTTGTATCTCAGCCAAAACAAAGAGGATGTTTTAAAGTATTTGCCCTCCTGCCCAAAGCAGCCTGGTCCTATTGCAGGGCTGCACGGGGGCTGACAGTGTGAGCTGCCTGTGTGATGAGATGTGAGTGCCTTGACTTCAATCATGGAGGTCTGTAATTAGCTCTATCTGACTGCAGGCACCTGACTAATTTTTTTCCTCCTATGCTTGTTTCTACACTGTCCTAAATGGTTTCCTTTGATCCAGGTGTGATGGAGCTGGGAAGTGATGCACCTGGTAGTGCTGCCAGCAAAGGTAAGTTGCAGAACTGTGTGATACAGGGAATGAGGAAGGTAATAAATTCTGGCCTTCACAATGCAGCTGCAGCATTAAGCAAGGTTCTTGGTGATTTTACCTTTTCCAGGTAAAAAGCCCACAGATTGGCCAGCAGCCTGTAGGATTCACTCAGCCAAGCTGCTGCATATCTCAAACTTTAAATAAACTGTTTTCTGTGACTAAAAAAAAAAAGAGGCAACCATTTTAAATGTATAACTGCTATGTTCTACTTGAATTCCTACTTTATAAGAAAAGCACTGTGCTACCAGGTTGCCACACGTTCTGGGCTGAGCAAATGCAGTACAATTACCTGCTGTTAAGCTTCTTGCTGTTTAAATTTAGTGGACTCTTAAATTGGTAATCTCAATGGCCAGATAAGAGCTCTTAAGGTGATGTGAATGAAGATGTGGTTGGGAGTAAGGTCTGAAATTCGAAGTTCAGATCCCCCTTTAAAGGACAAATGAGATAAAACATGAATCTGCTCTTGGCATGTACTGTTTGTGATGAATTCTGAGCAATGGGAATCTCTCTGAAAGAGGCTGAGGAGAACTCTTGTGCTGAAACAGTACTCACATTCACACTCTCAAACCACTGCCAAAAGTGTGTTAGTGCAATTTCACTTCTTTGCAGGGTAAAGCTTGCAGGGAGTTGGAGAAACAAGATGGATGTGTCTGAGGTAAGTGTAGAATACATGGGCTTTAATAATTCCTGGATTATTGTCTTTGTGGTGAATGCTTAAATAGTGGTGCCTAAAATTAGTCCTATGTGATACCTGATTTGTCTTCCCTTCATTGTATCTGGCTGTTCTGTGGTCACTGCTGTAACATGGCACACTGCAATTAAAATATAAACAACCTTGTGCTGTGGTTGTCACTTCTCAGCAGTTGTTACTACTAATCTTCATATTGGCTCTAAACAAATTTTGTTCTAGATAATTGCTGTACAAACTTGTTCTCAAACAAAGTGGAACACTAAACACTTCCAAAGATAAAGTAATCTTGAAAACTTATGGGACTTGTATTTTAGGTATTTATAGTTATGAAATACAACGTTGTTGGGAGAGATGGTATCACAAAACAGAGTAGTAGCTTTTAACTTCCCCTGGTTCTTCCAATGTTAGTAATTCTGTATTTCCAGTAAAGTTAGGATTTGTAAGCTTAGTATCCTATTTGGATGTTGTAAGTTAAACTCCTAAGGTGCCAGCTAGAAGTCAGTTTCCTTTTAGGTAAAATAGTTCTGTGGATAGAAATTCACAGGTAAAAAGTTTATTTCTTTGCATATAGTGCTGCTGTTATTCTGAAAGAACTTCTCTCTTCCTCAGGGGAGGGACTGTGCTGTGGCAGCCTCACTGGGTAAGTCCACACACCAGATAAATTGTATTAAAAACTTCTGGAAATATTTGTAGCCAGTGATGAAATTGATTCTGCCAAATGAGTTACTGTGATATTACCCTTTCCGTTCCGTTTCTAGCTGAGGTTACAAAGCTCTTCTGGAGCTTTTAGAAATTGTGCTGCTGCATATGCTAACTGTGTTGTCTTGATTTTAGGTGAAGAGGCAAGTCTGAAACTAGCATGTAAAGAATTAAGAAGGTGAGTGTAACTGCTGTGAAAATAGATTTGTTGGAACAAGTGATGAAAACCTTAGCTTGAACTCTCTCACTGAACAGAGATGAAACTCTAAGGTCTGAGATGTTCCCCTCAAGTGTGTTGTGCTGGTTTGGTTCTTTATAACAATTCTTATGTCTGTTTTAATAGGTGGAAGATGGCTGATAAATGGGTTACACTTCTTTGAACAGCATTAAAAAAGCCAATGTGTTTTTGCCTCACTGGTAATGTTTGCCTGACATGATTAGAGCCAATAAAAATCTGCAAACTCTACCTGGTGTTGTGAAATCCTTTCTGGCTGGAACAATTTGATGTAAAACACCTCCAGGCTGCTATATTAAGATTTAAAAGGCTTAAATTAGAGCAAGGGACTTAACTAGATTAGATGCTAGTCCTGCAGGTGTCTTAAGTGAGGTGTCAAATACCACTGGTATGCAGGTGACCATATTTAGACATATAAATAACTTATTTCAAATGTTTAAGGTGAGAGCTAAACTTAGTACTTGTATATTTGCTACTAAAATAATAGTCCACCAGTAATCATAATATTTCATGTTCAGGTGCAAATCAGAACAAGTGTACTGCTTGGACTTGGTAACCCTTTTCCTGTGGTTCTGGATTTAAACAACACAACGTTTGGCTTTCAGAGGGAAAAAACGTTCAGTTGGAGAAGTGGGAGATAATACTGATTAACAACAGTTACTGTTTGAGTCACTAAGGCCTGCTAAGATGCTTCTGCTTTCTAATGCTCCCTAATGGAAGCTTGCTTCTCTGAAAAATTAATTTTAATTCCCCCCTAGTCTTAGGGGTGATGTCAGTATGAAGAAAGTCAGCTTATGAAAGTCAGTTATGAAGAACTCCCTTTCCATAACACTTCAACTAGTGCTGTAGCACTTCTAATGAGAAGTAAAGCTACAAAGCTAAACTTCAGCAGGATTATTTTCAGATTATTGGTGTTGCTGAGAACCTTTCAAGAAGAGGAGTACATTTGTTATGTTTCCCTCCCAGTCCACCCGATATGATCTTGAATTACATTTTAAAATGTTTCTAGCCAGAATAGTGCTTCATCCTAGGGAAAGTAAGTTAAACATTGTGTCCACATGCAAATTAAATCTCTTCTGCATTAAAACAAAAGCCAATAATATCTGTTTTCATCCATAGCTGGTTAGTAGCCTCCTAATATTCCCTCATCGTGTTACTTTTTAAAATACCACACTTCATTATGCCTGTTAAAGAGCTTGAAGGGGCTGTCATAGCCTGCAGTATAAAAGAAGTCTTCATGGAATGATTGCCCTCTGTTTCTTAAGGTCCTGGCCAAGGCATCAGCTTCCTCAGCATATTTCTCTGGGGAGGCAAATCCACCAAAGGACCTGGTAAAAGTGAGGAGAAAGAGGTTTTTAGTTCAAGCTCCTGGCTTTATTTCACAGACAGAAACTTAAGACTTGCAAAGCAAGTTTAAACATTTGTGATGCAGTTTGTAGTTGGTGATTACCTGTGCAGGACTAGCAGTCATGCAGCATTGGTATTTATGCTGTTTTCAAGGGTAAGATTTAAAACAAGCGAATGCCCAAGTAACAACTGCTCTTGTGTGTTGTGGTGGTTCAGCACTGCAAACAAAAAAGGGTGCTGGGAGAGTGGTTTTAGATGTTCTATAGAACAGACTCTTCAGAAGATTATTTTGGAGGCTGCATCTATGAAAATCAATGCAATTTTCAAGTGTCTGGTCAAAAAATCAGTGTTTGACAGCTTGGTCATGTGACTTTGTGGTAAGACACCCAGGTGTAAGATTTCCTAATAGTTGGATTTTAGCAATTAAAGCTGTGAACAGCAGGGTCTGTCCACGCTTCCTTAAGAGATGATTAAGTGTAGCCCTGACCTGCATTCATCTGGTGACAGTTGTGCTGGTTTTGCTTACCGGACAAAGAGAGCTGCTGCCTTCCTTTCCTCAATGAACACGTTGGAGTCAGTGGGCTGTGGGGGGCAATCCTGGTGTTCAAATGGCACAAAGAAAGAGATCTTGAAGTCTGTGCAGCCTGATTTTACCAGGCAGGTCACTGGCACAGTCATATCAATCTTCATTTCTAGAGGAAAGGAAAACCAGGTGTGTAAGCTGCATCTCCCAGCTCTTCTATTCTTCGTTATTATTTGTGCTCATTAGCTGCTTGTAATTCTTTCCATTCAAAACTAGCATGTCCTACCTTTTTCATTCTTTCCCTGGATGTAGTGGAAGAGTTTCCAGAAGCCCTGGCGCATTGCTTCCTTCTGGGTTTCTCCCCTAATGACTGTGCTGACCCACTTTGCTGGCTCGTACTGACGCAGCTCGTAGTCCTTTGCCTGGAAGGTACCAAAAGTCACAGTAACCATCAGAGGGCTGTTGACAGAAATTAGTAGCTACTTTTTCCAAATCAGCACACAAGTATTGTTGCAGTTACCATTGTCTCTGCTGAGCTCCAGCGAGGGGACTGCAGGTCCAGGGACAGAAATGTTTGCTTGAAGGACTTGATCATCTTGCCAGAGCTGGAAGGCAGACACAGGAAGGCAAATCTTTAATATGCCTTAATGAATATGCCATAATAAAGATATGCTGGAAGGCATATCTTTAATATGGCACTAGGGCTTTTCGGTTGTCACTGAAATGGTGGAAGACCTGAAAAAAGGCTGAAAGCCATTTAGCCCTGCAGGAACAAAGCACCAGGACCAAGAAACGATCTCTACTCGTAGGAGGAAGTGTTCTTTCAGGATATGCTATCCTTGCTTCTCCATGACAAAAAGGTATTTCCTGGCTGCAGGGTGAGTTTCTGCAAGTGGGAATTATGTGGAAAGCTGTAAGTCAAAAGGACTTCAGTCTGGTTGCTTCTGCATGAAAAAGCAGTAGTGGTGTGGTGGGTGATCTGGTGTTTACTGTGCCCTTAACTTTACTTGGCCTCTTATGATAGCTGATGACTTTCTTGAAGGCCTTTTGTCCTCAGAGTCCTGTGGATAAATGAGATTCTCTGCATTTCTGAATTAATAACTTTTTCTCCATGGCCTTCACATGGGAGGAAAAAAGGTGAAAACTTAAAAACTGTCACAAACAAAGCAAGTGAAAATACTCAAAACCGCTGTTGAAATAATCAGATCTGGTTAAATGCTGAGATTTCACTGGCTTCCACATGTGACTTCTGTTAACCAGGCAGACTGTAGTGTATGACCTACATTCTGACAGTCTCTGCTCTCTGTTAACATTACAAATTAATGTTAGGTCCTTCACCCTTCATGTTGCAAAGGGCACATAATTCAGTGATAATCTGGATTCTTAGGTCATAGAATGTTGTCTTCTCAGACTATAACTTAATTACCTGCTTCTTGGGTAACAGTGTGAGTTTTATAAAACCAACTGCCTACTAGGTAGACTTCACAGCTCTGGATTTTGTAACTTTATGGTCAGCACCCTCAGTGACTGCATGTTAGAAATATTTTTGTTAATTACATAAAACAATACTTTGGGATGGGAGAGACAAACAGAAGAATCCTTCAGATGCAGTTGAATTCTTTTAGATGTACAGGAAAGCTGACCTTTGAAATGTCCATCTATTCATATAAATATAGCTATAGGGTAGTTTAGGGTTTTTTCTGCAGTTATTAACACATGGGCCAAAGGGGACAGGCAGCAGGTTTAGCAGAAGTAAGTGCAACCAGAACATGCCACTCCACAAACTACTCGTGCTATTAAGGAAGTGGAGAAGGTAGACATACTTACAGTTTCAGCTGTCCTTGTCCTTCTAGCTGTTGCAGTGTGTGCTGTGGAGGCTGTACATCCTCGTAAGATGCTGCATGTCAGTGTTTATTTGAGTTTAGCAAGCTCCTCCCATGCCTCAACCCTACTGGAGGGGGCTACTGTTATGAAAACCAGAAGGCTGGAGCCTTGTCCTGCTCTCGGTCTCATTGGAGAAGCCCGTGCAAATGTCAAAAGCCCAACCTACTACCCACGAGGCAACACTGGGACTAGTGTGTGATCTGGCTCCATAAACAGTTTTGCACCCTTGTGTAACTTGCCGTGTTTGCCATGGCTGTGTGGCCACTTGTGGCAGGGTCAGTGGCAGGTTTTGTGCTTTGGGAGAAAGGATTTTGCATAAATAACGTGTCTGCCCCCACCCAGCTTGGATTACAGGAGAGTGATGCTATGCAGAATGCCAGCTTTTCCCTTTTACCACAGGGGTAAAGGGTAGGTAGAGCTCTGGCTGCACACTCTGCTGAGGCCATCCTCACGAGATTTTTGCTGGCATGTTATGAAAGACAGACAGTGTTCTCTGATGGCTGGCTGTTCTGAGCGGTATTTGAGGTTAATGAGCCCTCTTAGCCCTTGGATATCTGCACAAAGGGGTTATACAAAGCTATTGTGAAATCCTGTCCTGCTTATAATACACACAGCGAAGCTGGGCTCTTCATTTAGCCAGCTGCAGCTCCAGACATAGTTTGGTACCAGCACAATAGGGCAGATTAAACTCCACAGTTTGTATTCTGAGAACGCCTCTCAGTTTGTCATGGTTTGTGCAAATTCCTTGCAGCCAAATTCAGCTGAGCTCTCGGGGACGTTTGACATCCATAGCTGGGAATGACTTTTAACAGGAAACCCACTTTGCTTGCAAGGAACTTCATCAGGATGCTGTGTGATACACTCCTGTTCTGAAAAGGGAAGTAAAACCATGCCAAATAGCAATTGTGAATTTATCTCTGAAGCCACAAATCTCTCCAGAGCCACAGAAGAGGGTGGTGTACAGTCATTTGCTACTGGAGTTTATTTGAACAGGCTGAGGCCTGAAATGTGTAACCAGTTCTCTGCATGCTTTGTGCTTTCTATTTTACAGAGTAAAGTATTTCTCCATTTTACCTGTGCTCTGCGTGGGTCAAACAGGAACAGCAGGAGGGTATTAGGAGGAACAGAAGCTGCTTGGTCTTTGCTCAGGAGTTGCAGGCATGCAAAGCCATGGGCTGGTGTAAGGTGAGCTGTCACCTTACCCTGTCACCCCAGGGATGAAAGTTTTTGAGCACTTCCAGAGTGGAAAAGGCCATTTGAAAAACAATACCCAGCAACAATAGCTTGGCAAATCTCCACCAATTTACCCCAATGATGAGCACTGAGACACATTACCTTGGAAGAGGGGCAATAACTCTGTAGATAAAGACAAGCCCACAGTGGATTTTCATTTGGTTTCTGAAGCAGAGAGGCCCAGAACAAACCCCCAGTGAGTTTCTATTGTCCAGCTGATGTCCCTGACAAAGAGTTGATTGTTCCTGGTGGAGCACCCCCAGGCTGGAGAACAATCCTCAGTGTTTTCCCAAGAGGTTGTTTTCCAGCATTCTTGTTTTGACACATAAACATTGAGAGAACATGTCAACAGCTGCATGAGACAGGAGGGCAGGCATGGGGACATGTATTCTGTTTATATACATTCCAAAACCAGAGAATGGGGATGGGATTATGGTGCAAGCTGACACACAGTCTCACTAGTACCTCCAAATAGAAGAAAATCCAAGTACGCAGCAGGCATAAAGTCTCAAAGGCTCTGTGACTCTTGACTTCTGTGTAATGTCATAAATATGTGTCTGGGACTTGGCTGGCATTTTCTAGAACAGCTAACAAAGCAATATTTTTCTGTTCCTTGCCTTGAGGAGCAAGATGAGGACACAAGCAGATAAAAGCGTGTGATTCATACCTTAATTTTACTGTCTTCATCTGTGCAAGAACGCTGTAATGAACTGGTACTTAAATAATAACTTTGATTGGATAAGGACAAGGACAAGCCTGTGATATGATCACTTGTGATTTCCACTTTTCCTCTCTGTAACAGGACCTTAAGCAATATTCTCCCCAGCAGAACTGCTTCCATCTGCTCTGTGGCAGCATTACAATCGCCACTGTCACATCGATGCAGTTGTGCTGGAAGTTACCTTTATCCCTAGAGGCAAGAACAGACTGTTTGCACAAGCAGGAATCTTTTTCCACTGACCTAATTGTGTCAGGACTGGAGGAACCCAGGAAAAAAAGTGTGTTGTTCCAGTGTGGTTAATGATAACTTTGAGTCATATTCTTGCAGCTGACAAGTCTGTCGTGTAATATGAAGAATGGGGGTGTGAGAGACAGACAGGGATGTGTGGCCACTCACATGTTTTATCAAGTGGTCTTAACCCAAAGCTCCAGGCAGAGAATCTTTGACAATGATTTTAATTTTAAAAAACTGAGTCTCTTAACATGTAAACGGCCTTTACTTTTGTAACCATTGCTCATCTGATGGTGCAGAAACTTCACAGCAAAGGAGTTGAGCAGGTGATTACTGTAGTTACTCTCGAGGGCAGCAGAAGTGTCCCTACATGTTGTTAGAAGAACTGTGGTTTACTGCAAATTCATCTCCCAAAAGAAGCCTCTTATCTCCTTGCTCTAAAGAAAGCCTCCATTTTATATCATATTCTCACTTCCAGCATGGAAAACAAAGAAATTGGAACACACCATCTTCTAAAGAAGCAGTTAAATGTACTATAGTACTGTTCCAAAGAGGTTCCTTATTCTTAGAAATTGTAGAAAGGAAACCTATGCCAGAACTGCAGTGAAGTGGTGTTTAGACCTTATGCTCTACACATTTTATATCAGCAGGGGAATTTGTTACCATTGGATTCACCTTCAGCCAAAGATCATCTGCTTTCTGGAAATGTGTATGTGGATTTTGTCCATGTTTTTGCCTGATTCCAGCTGGGTTGTTACAAGTGACCTGTGAAACTACTGCATCTTCCTGCTTACTCAGTGACAGCATTGCCTAAATCTTGCTGAATGAGTGTTTCTGTGCTCATTTCATCAGAGAACATGGAACTGGCTGCTCTTGACCAAATAAAAAGCTTCCTACACCCAACACCACTGCAGAGCACTCCTGACTTGGCATTTTCCAAGATTTCTCTGCTGAAGCTCACATTTTGAAACCATTCCAGGTTTGGGGAATTAATCCTAAATTGCTTCCAGCTGCCACGAAAAACATTCCAAAACCTTCCTGTCTTCTGTGCAGGGAGCCCAGAGAGAAGCTATCTCAGCTTTATATACTGCTTTACTCACTGGTTTATTTCTACAATAAGGCTTATTTTTAATATGGATCTGTTCTGGGATGTAGCTAGAAACTGAACTTCACAAGCAATTGTCTCAGCAAACTCTAGACAGTGAAAGAAGTTACCTAGATCCACAGAAACTTCCAGTTCTCTCTGAGAGCTGAGAGGAAATTAATTCATCTGCCCCTACAAATTCATCCACATTCTGTTATTGACAGGAGATACTTAAGCCTAAACTGTGACAGAATACACCTTATTTGCAAACATAGCTCTGAAGAGGGAACAGCTTTCTGGGCAGAAACACAGTAGGCTCTGCATTTTCTTCCTTTGATCCCCCTTCCCAGAGTTTTAAAGTGATCTTGTCTTTCTCTTTAACTGCTTTGGCCCCCTCTTTTCCTTCCTTCCTCCCTCCCTCTCTCTCCCTCATTCTCAGCCTACTCCACTCTTGCATGGAGTGAGACCACCTGGCAGCTCCTCTCCAAGGACCTGGGTTAAGCTCCTGACTCTGCTGGAGGGTTGTTCTGAAATGGTGGGAACAGCCCCACATGTCTGAAAAAGACCCTGATATGCAGAATTTGCCCTAGAGAGCTCAGGATTTCCCTATGTAGTCCCAAGAACCTGAGAACATGTCCAGACATGATGGAAACAGGCCCAGAGAGTAGGGATTAATACATTAAGGAAAATATTTTCCTTAAAATAATATCTTCCACTTCCAATAAGGCATGAAGAGGTAACTGGAACTGAGGGTTTATCTCCTAAACTTCTTCCTCATCTTACTGGCATGAGTGTGGATCATACCAGTACCCTCCCATCTTCTAACAGTGGGGATATTGGTAGTGGGTGTGGGGTTTTGGTGGGCACTTGTGTTCTTTAGATGATGTGAGTAAGGCCTTCAGAGATGGGTTCTTCAAGAACCTGGTCTCTATTCCTGTCCACTCCCAGAATGAGCCAATGCTGCACTCTGCAGGAGATGGCACTGTTGGCTGTGTTCAGAGGTGAGCTTTACTTGAAGAGTAACATCCCTGATACTCTCTTGGTTGCCAGTGGTCACTTAGGCTCCAGTGCACCCTGATAGTTTCTATTTCCAGAGACATAAATTAGATTATACTCTTGTTGACTGCTAATGGGAAAGCATCTTAACACCTAAAAAACTAACAAGTTGGCATGTTAAAACATCTTTTATGCAGCTGACACAGCAACCTTAATCTGATAATCACAGAGTGGTTTGTGTGAAAGGGATTTTAAAGAGCTTATAGTTCCAACTCCCTTTCAGACAATATCTGTGGAAGACAGTTAAGAAAATGCTGAGTTAGGAAAATCCTCCAGGTTATGCTTAACTGTAGAACAGTTAAACTGCCAATTTTGGTAGAATCAACAGCAAACTGAATAGTTTAAAATGAACATTTAATATCCGAGCGGTTATTTTTTTGTAATTTTTTTGGTTTTTGCACGTTTAGATTTAAAGCAGAGTAAAGGTAGGTAGGTAGGTAGGTAGGTAGGTAGGTAGGTAGGTAGGTAGGTAGGTAGGTAGGTAGGTAGGTAGGTAGGTAGGTAGGTAGGTAGGTAGGTAGGTAGATAATGACATCACATCAACTCCCCATGTGATGTACTTCTGAATACCGGCCAACCATGATGGTATTTAACTGAATTTAACTCTCAACTCCTCCAGGCAGCTTTGAAATTCCTCTGAAGAGCTCAAAACAGCTCTAAAACCGTTTTATGCTGATCTGTGATTCCTACAGAGTTCTAAGTAGCTCTAAATCTCTCCAGGCTACTGTAAAGCTTCTCTCCTGTGCTGTCAACACCACAAAGTAGCACTAAAACTGCATTAAAATACTCAGGAAATCTTGTGGACTTCCTTTAAATGGCTCTATAGAGCACTGAATTGTCTGTGAACTTCCAGAAATACACTGGTGCTTTGGGGAGGTGGAAGAGATTGGAAGAGCTGGAACTATTGAGCCTGGAGAAAGAGAAGTTACCTATGGGAATGGAAGAGTGTAGAGAAATGGGATTTCTGGAAGAACAAGATGACCCTCTAAGGAAAGGGAAATATATGTGCTTTGTAAGGAGCTGCTAATAAGGCCAAACCCAGAGAGTGATCTTTGCATGCAAACAACCCACAGTGGGCATATTTTGAAGTGGAGGAGGAATACCACAGCCCCAAACTCCTGAGGTTATGATGTCCATAAATGAAAAATGTGCTCCTGGATCACACAATGGGGGATTGTTCTCTCTGCAGGCACTGGGTGCTCTCAAAACATGCTCTAATGGAAGATCTGAAAGTGCACACTGAAGAAAATTTAAAAAAAATTTTTTTTGAAGTTTATCACTATGAATCTGCTCAGGGCAGTACCTTGTCTTATGGGATGCTGGTAGTCCACTGGTCAGATCTGGGAGCAGATTTGAATCCTGTCCCAGCTGCAGTTCTGGTGGAATGGGGAGGATTGTGCTGTGCATGACTGCCATGGAGCCCACACTCCTCAGTGGACATGACACACATCTGGTAAAACCACACGTTGGGCTGCATGCAAGGAGCAGAAAGCCTGAGCTCCATTTGCCTTTCTCACACAGGGACATGGATCTATCTATGTGTCCCAGAGCAGGGACAGTGCACTGTTATTGGGAGTGTGTCCAGCACCTCAGCAGGGCTGAGAGGACAACATTAGGTGAGATATTTGGAAGAGGTTTCTCCATGTGAAGATTGGGAGGTCCTGGCACAGGTGCCCAGGGGAGCTGTGGCTGCCCCATCCCTAGAAATGTCCAAGGCCAGGGCTTGGAGAAACCTGGGATGGCAAAAAGTGTCCCTGCCTGTGGCAGGGGGTGGCACTGGGTGACCTTTTAAGGTCCCTTCCAACCCAAATCACTTCAAGATTTTGTTTGTCTCCATCCTGTTATTTACTAATATTTAAAGGTTCATTTATTTATTTTTATCTTGAAGTTTGCACATAATGATGGATAACCCAAACCAGCCTTTCTCTTGCCCAAAGCACGGGCAGTAGCAGCCCGTGGCGCTCGCGGCTGTGCTGAGGGGCCGTGAGGGGCTGCGGGGCAGGCAGAGGATGGGCTCGGCACGGGCGGGCTGGGCGGAGATGGGCTGGGCACGGGGACGCCGATGAGGAGGGTGCGGCTGGGCTGGGCCAGGGGAGGCTGGGCTGAGCAGGGCCGGCTGTGCAGTCGTCAGCTGTGCCCGCTGTGGCCGCCCCTGTCCCGCCTCCTTCCCGCCCGGCCGTTCCCGCAGCGCCGCCGCCGATCGAGGTGAGGGGGAGCCGGGGCCGACCCCCCCCGCCATCGTCCCCTCGGGAATGGCTCGGGGCCCGCGTCTCTGCAGAACCGCCCTCCCTGCACAGCCCGCGGGGATTTTACCCTTTCACAGAAGCACTTGAACAGAGGTGGTAATCCCTTTTATACCATTTTTTTCCCAAACAGCTCAATGACACCCCGAAAGAAGTTAAAGGGTCTTGTAGCTGCTACCATCACTCCAATGACTCCGGATGGGTGAGTTGTCAAAGTTGCACTGATTACTGTTTCCTTCCACCCCTATTTTCCTTCTTTCTTTGGAACTGATCTGCTTGCTTTCTTGCTTTTTTTTTTCTTTTTCCTTTTTCTTTTTTCTTTTTTTTTTTTTTTAATCAGATCTCTGATGGGTTTGGGGGAACTATTGAATTGGTCCACTAGGACCAGAATGAGATTCCTCTGTCTCTGCTTCCTTCTGTTGCCAGCAAGTACCGTGGCTCTGGGTTTGGAGAGTTTGTATCAGTCCTATATCTCCTTTTCCGTTGCTTTGTAGGTGCAAATTAAATCATAGTACAGTTACATGTGTAGAGCATTGCAGTGTTTTCACATTTGTTAAGGAAAATTGCAGTCCTAGTTACAAAGAGCTCTCGAGAGCTAGAAAATAATTGTCAGAATCTGAAGGCCTTTTAGAGTTCTCTCTACCTTAGCTAAGTCATGCATGCAGTCATGTGTGTTTGAGTGCCTGGAATTAGTCTAAACTTGAAGAAAATACTGCAAGGACGGCACAGTTTTGAAAATAACATCAAACTGAAACTTGAAATTCAGCTTTCTTCAGAGCAGGGGTGGCAAATAGAAGCTTCCTCACTGCGTTTTGATGTTGCAAGACCGAGTTGTTTGTAGTCAGCAGAGAACCCTGAGCTCTCGTGGGGGATGTGTCAGGATCTGCACGTGCTTTTGAGAGACACAGTGGAGATTTGCAGTACAGATCTCCAAAAGTGAACTTTACTTTTAGTGCTGAAAAACATGGCTCCATCCCAGTCATGGAACTCATTCCGTTGCAGTAACTGCTTTGATTCTTGCTTTAAAGGATGCTTATTTCTGATTTTTTTTAATTATGACTCAAATTTATTGCAACATGGTATTTATAGAGTGACCTGAGCCCTCTGTCTGGACTGCATGGTCCTTGTCAGATATGTTCTGGGAAGGCATTTATAGGATTTTGAATGTTGTGTAAAACCTATCAAGGCATCAGAATTGACTTCCAGACCATAGGTTTGGTCTGTATTTTTGACAAATGAAAGCAACAGTGAAATCTTATACACTAGTAAACAAGATGAGTTTGTCTTGCATAGAAGATAACCCAAGAATTCTATTTCCCCTCTTTGCCAGGGAATTCTGCTGCTCTCCTCATCCTTTAATGAGAGAGAGAGGTCAAAGTCACATCCAGCGGATGCTGTTTCACTCTCTGTACCCAGCAGTTATAACTAGCCAGCAGTTTAACCATTTGCCAGCACGTGCACAAATAACTTTGTGCTCTCAGGAGGACTCGTGTTTCCCTGAAAAGAGGAAAAAGTTTCAGTGTCTCCCATTCTCTCACATCTCCCAAAAAAGTTCTCTGCTGTGACAAGCCTGCAGCAATTCCCAATAAAAGTTTGAAACAGCAAACTACTTGTCAGGAGAAAGAGAAACTGCAAGAGAGAATTCAAGGCTGAGCTGCTACCCTTAGATGTTAAACAGATGTCTGGGTAATCTGTGTGTGTACAAATGCCTTCAACATACCTGGGGTTTTTTTGGTTTCTTAATCACTAAGTTTAAAATAACTGTGAGTAAGGACTTAATGCTTGCTTTGGTTCCTTTTATTGCAGAAAAATCAACCTCCCAGTGATTCGTCAGTACGTGGATTACCTGGTAAATGAGCAGAATGTCAAGAACATTTTTGGTAAGTGACAGAAACTGCATCACAGCCCTTTTACCTGAATGGGAATCCTGTGATATCTTACCTGATAGGAGCTGTAGCGGGAAGGAATGAGGATGTGGGATCATCCTGGCCATTTACATTCCCCAGTGGTACTTTATATTCACCTTAAGAGGTACTTAAAGCATCTGGTTTACCCACACCCTATTTCTGTGGGGGTAAAATAAGGTGTCTTCATAAGGTGACATTCCTAGAGATGAATGGGTAATGCTGTGTTGACAGAGAAGACTCATCTGAATGATTCTTCCCAACTCAAAAATGCTAATTCTTGTCTTCAGTGAAACCAATGTGTGTAGGTGAGGCCTCAGCCACTGTGTTGTCTTTTGTTGTGTTTTGTTGAATTGAAACAGTGAATGGCACAACAGGAGAAGGACTGTCCCTTAGCATCCAGGAGAGGAAGCAGCTGGCAGAAGAGTGGGTGTGCCAGGGAAAAGACAAGTAAGTAACTGAGAGGGAATGGGGGATTCCAGATCTTATGTTATAATAATGCCTGGTTGCAAAATGAAGTGTGCTGATGCCTTTTTTTTGTTTGTTTGTTTTTAGTATTTTGTTGGTGGGCTTTGTTCCCCAGCTCCTTTATCACAGAAGTGTGTTTTTGCCACTGCCAGTCAGCTGGTGTCTGTTCCTGCTGCTTACAGAGCTTGGGAAGAGTCCTTCCCTTTGGTACACTGAGAGGTGGGGAGATGAGAAAGGGCTTGGAAAAGAAGGGCTGTCCCCTTTGCTTAGTCTTGAGAAGAAATGCAAATGAAGAGCATTTCTGAACCTTTCAATGTATTACATCATTTGGTGTGATTGAAGCTGAGGTGTTAAATGCTTAAGTGCTTCCCTAAAGGTGCAAAATTAGTAACAGAAGAAAGAATTTAATCTGGATCTGCAGCTGTGTATCCAGTTGCAGCTTCATTCTCCCTTTCTTGTACCTGTCATAGCCTTGTACCCCTCACTGCTGCCTTTCTCTGGGATGCTGGGTCAGAGGATGGGCAGAGGAGGAAGTGTTTTGGGGAGAAAGATAATGAGGAGAAATAAACTGGTGTGAAGGATCCTGGCCTTCAGATCCATAGCCTTTATATCCATGTCTCCTATGGATATAAAGGAGAAAAACAGCAGTGGGGTTGATGGACTGGAGCATGGAGGATTCCCTTCTCAGGGGCAGGCAAGCAGTCAAAGGTGCTGCTGTGAGGTTGAACTCTACTGGTAGGTTTGCAAAGAAATAGGTTTAGAAAGTAAAGATATACTTTAATTTCCTTTACTCTTCCCAGCCTCTCCTTAAATCCTTGATGTCTTAATTTCAACTTCCTAATAAAATGCTAATAAAAATCCCTCCTGACAGCCTTGCAAGTACAACAGCAAGAAGTCACATGTGATTCATGTTTACAAATGTGTTATCTTTCTTGACCACCGTTTGTCACTGTCATAATTTTCTCCATGTTTCTGCTTATTCAGGTCAACACAGGCTCAACTCCTTTTTTAGGTTCTTGTTCTGTATGTGCCTGGGCTGAAGTGATTAATTTTGGCAGCTCACCATCACTGAAACCTCCCCAAAATCTTCTGAATTTATTCTTTTGTGCAGATTGGACCACGTGATCATTCATGTGGGAGCATTGAACCTGCCAGAGTGCCAAGAGCTGGTGTGTATATGATATTTTTCACTCTGTGTGTGTGATAAATAGAAGCAGATGTACCCTCAGATACTCTCCACTCTGTCTTTTATAGGCAAGACATGCAGCAGCAATAGGTGCTGGTGGCATTGCTGTCATAGCCCCCTTCTTCTTCAAACCCACAAACAAAGGTGAGTAGATGTGACTGCTGAGGCCTTTTTATTGCCCTCCCAACCTTCATCATAGATAAAGCATTAATGCCGTGCATTTTCTTTGGAAAATATTCTGATGATAATGTTTGCACAACTGTAATGGAAAAGCAAAACCTACAAGAAGCATTTTTTAAGGATGAGAGATAGCAGAATTGTAAGAAATGGGAAGGATGTCTTTTGGAATGTGTTTTGTTTGCCTTCTGTAAAAAGAAGAATTGCTTTTGAAAGAATAGTCTAGTGTTAACTAGTCTGTGTTCTGAATGGATAGTTTGGTGTTCACACTTAACCTGGGCCACACTGGGAGGCAGTTGGTTCCATGCTGACCCTTGCTGGGCACTGACCAAGTTGAGCAACTGCTGGTACACAGGTGTGGCTCTTGTTATTGAGGTGATCAGGTTTGGTTCTGTCTGTCTAAGGTTACCTCAAAACTTGCAAACTGAGTATTTTGTCCTTAAGATCCTGACAATAACATAAAAGAACCACATGAAGTGGAGGTATGTAAAAGAAATATTAAAAGTTGTCTGAATGAATTTTGAATGGAAATGTTCAGATGAAAGCACAAGAAGAGACCAGAGTAACTTGCCAGAATGGCTGATAGTGACAGCCAGGACACAGTCAGTGGAAATCAGGCTGGTACTCACAGAGGAATAGCACAAAAATCAGCAGAAACCTTGCTCAGAGTAGGATGGCAGTGAGGGTTCAGCACTGTTTTTTGCCATTCTTCCTTCTGTGTCAATGAGAAAATTGCCTAAGAACTATGAAGGATGCAATGAGCAAGATTCTCAGGAAGAATGTCAACCATAACAACACTTTGATTCCTAAAATGGTGCAAAAAAAGAGTTGTCCAAAACCCTGCTCATCATCCTCACCAAGCAACACCCCAGGGAGGTGAACATGAACTTGATCCCTTGTCCTGTGTTGCACACAAGTGATCCTGCTGAGACCACTTGGCAGGCAGGTCTGGGACATGTGAGAGCATGCCTGAGTTACACCTGTAAGAGAACGTGTGGGAGCTACTGAAACTGGTTTGCTTTAAAAGAAATATTGTCTTTGCCTTTCTTCTTTGTCTTCCCCTGATTTATGTCACATTTAATGTTTTGTGACATGTAGGGTTTTGTATGACTTGCTGTGTGTGGTGCACAAGCTGAGGCCCCTCCACAGCCCCTGTGCTGTGAATCTGAACTGTGTCTCCCTATGGATTGTCTCCTTCTCTTATGGGATATCTGATGGTTTCCTTCTAGATGAGCTGGTTGCTTTCTTACAGAAGGTTGCACTGGAAGCCCCTGAGGTGCCATTTTATTACTATCACATTCCTCCTCTGACAGGTGTGAAGAGTAAGTACAGAGTACAGATCTTTGCTTATTTGCTCTGGTAAGCAGGTTATATGGTGTTTCTCAAAGCATGGATTTGTATTTAGTCTTAAATGTGGTGTTGCCAGTTCATTCCTAAACTTTTTCTGATCTGGTAAAAGAGTTTTACTCTTTGTTGTCTCACTCGTTGTTTTAGAGCTGTATAGTTTACTAGGCTTAGGCTGGAAGTGAACAACTTGTAAAATATGAAGCCTTTTGGGGATAAGGCAGGGAACTCTCCCAGAACAGGCCTGTGTTCCCTCATATGAGATTGCTATTCTGCACAGTTCGTGTGGAAGAGTTGCTGGATGGGATAAAAGCACAGATCCCCACCTTCCAGGGTGTGAAGTTCAGTGACACGGACCTCTTGGACCTGGCACAGTGCATAAACAAGAATGAAACAGAGGAGTTTGAATTTCTTTATGGGGTGGATGAGGTAAGAAGCTTCTCCTAAAATTAATTTCTTCTAAGGTGCTCTCTTGCTTCAGCCTTGGGGAAGAAGTAATCCTGGACACTCAGTGCAAGGCAGTTTTGCTGCTCCCTCCCACCACCCCTTTTTTCCTTGATTTTATTACACGAAGTAAATTTTTTTTACTTCTTTTTTTTTTCTCCCTCCACCCCAAACTAGCAACTGTTGGGTGCACTGGCAATAGGGGCAAATGGAGCAGTTGGAAGGTCAGTATGGCTTGGATTCCTTCCCCTCACACATACACTGTGCTGTTTTATCTTCCACTATCTGCATAGTATTTCCCTGACTGTCTTCAGTCAGGGCAATGGAGGACTCTGCAGGATAGGGATGTACAGAGGCAAACAGACACATAATCTAGTCCCAGTCCTAGTGATGGGACAGTCATATAACCCAGGATCTCAGATTATGTCCCTTTGGGTGATCATTGCTGTGGTCTCTAAACTGACCCAAAGGTTTCAATGTACTTTTTATCCTCATGGGAACTTTTGAAGTAGGTAATCACTTCTGTCTGCATTGGGTAAGGAACCAAATCCCAGAGGGGTTGAAACTGTTAGTTCACAAGAGCAGCCTGTGAGATGCTGAGTTTAATTTCTGATTTATCCTCTGCCCCTCATATCAGGCCGATGAGATGAATTACTCTGTGATACCTGTGTTCCCACCTAGGCAATCCATTAAAGGAACAAGCAACGGGAAAATTAAGTGATGGACTTTCCTTGTTGCCCCATGATGTATTTTTATTTTTAGTTTTGCAAAGTAGTTCCATTTGGAAAGAACTGGGAAGAGAAATCAGCTCTCTTAATTCTTCCATGGAGCTTGGCATACTTCAGTAGATCGACAGTAGATTGCACCACACATAAATTCCACAAATTTCTCTCATAATAATCACAGTGTCAACAGCAAAACCCTGTGGTTACTTCTTTTATTTCACTGGTTTTAAGTTCCTTCTTTGCATTTACCAGTTCTATTTTTGGTTTGTTTCTTTGACAGCACATACAACTATTTGGGCCGACAAACCAATCTGATGTTGCAAGCCTTTGCAAAGCCAGACTTGGCCTTGGCACAGCAGTATCAGGTACAGCCTCTCCCAGGCCTCAGTGGGAGCAGCCTTCTTTCTCTTTGTGCTTTACTGTGGCTGTTCTCTGTGTGGTTCTGTCATCCACACCAAGGCAGCTTTATTAAAGAAAAGTTCTTTCATCTCCAACGCCCCCTTTTTGTTATTCATCCCTTCTCACTTTTTTGACCATTCCTCACTACCTTTTAACCAAGACCTTTCAACCACTTACCCTTAATCTCATCCATGCAAGTGAGCAATAAGATATAAATATAGTAGCTTTAGATGCTTTTACACCTTCAAATTTGAGGGTGTTAACAAATTACTGTTGGTCTTTTCTAGTTTCTCACTGGGGAATTTCTCAACTTTGTCATCAAACTGGGTAAGTAAACTGGGCAAACACTGCCTGTTTCCCTCATTATGTCTAAAAGTGCAAACTTTCTGCTTCTCAAGCTCTCATGTTGCTGTACTCTTAGAACTTCCTTCCTGAAATATTTTGTAGTGAAAAACTGTTGCATCTGCTGTTTCCCAACTTAGTAGCAGTTGGGAGCTCAACAAAGGGAGCTGACCAAGCATCCCTGACAGATTCCACTCTCCCTTCCTTCCTTCTGCTGTGAAATCTCACAGATTTAAAGCTGTGACTCTGTGATTTGCCCTTGTTCTTATCCTGATTATTTCTCTGGGTTGTTTTTTTTGTTAGGTTTCTTTTCCTTCTGTCTCCAAAAGTTAATTTCCAGCTTTATTTCTACAGTAATTTTTCTGAAATGCTGGTGCCCAAGTAGAAGAATAGCTCTGATACTTCTCTCTCCTGCCTTGCTGTAATTAAACAGGAATTTTGTTGAAGGCTGTACAAGGCCAAAACATTTTAAAATTGAATGATTTCTAGAAACAAAATCAAGTTTAATATAAAAAGCAATTAAAATGAACAGTGTTGTAGTGAGACTGAAACAGACAGGAAATGTTTACCTTAAATTATATCAGACATTTAATGAAGAGAACTGTTTACTGTGGGTTTGCTGTACATATGCAAGCCCTGATGAATCTCCCTAAGCTTTAGAGCCTGGTTGTATTTCTTTGGTTCAAAGCCAGAGGAATTGCATTATTTTTTAGGCTTATAGATGAAGAGGCAAACACTAAATATCCAGAGGTACATAAGAAGCCATGAGCTGTGGACAGAGAGCAGGATGTCACTACTCCCAAGGCTTGGCTCTGTGTGAGTCTGCACTGGGGGATGCTTACATATGAATAAATGTACTAAGTAGGTGTAATTTTTACTGCAGTGTCTTTCCTGTCTGCAAGCACAGTTACCTCTTCAATTACCCTGTTCTCGCTTCCAAGAAGTGCTTGAAGCCTGGTTGATACTGGATTACACAGAAAATCTGTACTGCTGCTTTTTTGGACACCTTTACTGAGGCTGCTTTAAGGAAAGTGGTCTGCAAATACCCTGATTTTGCTTTTGTCTGCCCAGGTTTTGGTGTTGCACAGACTAAAGCTGTAATGACTTTTGTTTCTGGCATTCCCATGGGACCTCCACGGCTTCCACTTGTTGGTGCCTCCAGTGAGTTCATTGCCAAGGCCAAGGCCAAGCTGGACAGCATTGTATGGCCTAATGGAAACTGATCATGGAGTCATGGAATCATTAAAGTTGGGAAAAACCTCTGAGATCATCAGGTCCAACCATTAACCTGACACTCCTGAGTCCATCACAAAGCCACATCCTCAAGTGCCACATGTATGATGTTCACTTCCCTGTCCATCTGGAGGTTCCTTTTCTGGGATTCTCTGCCATATGGCACATCCCCCCACATGATGGGCAGGATTTCTTTCTGGGAGCTGGCAATATGCCCAAGCCCCTTCCTGTTAGGGCTGCCTTTGCTGGGGCACACGTGGCCTGACATTTTACACTGCTCCCCTGGAGCTCTGCATATGCCACGACTAACTGGGATTGTTTAATAAAAAAATTGCAAATTTTTCCCAGTTGGAGGAGAAGGCTGATGACTTTTGCCTAGAAAGGAGGAAGATCTGTCTCTACCCCCTCTCAGCTGGATGGTGTTTTGTCCTCTCCATGAGGATACTACATTGTGGGTTTAAACAACAGTATGACACCATCAGGTTGCTCAGGCTGGTATCTGTTCATCAGTCACTGGGACATTGTCTGTGCATGTAAAATCCTGTTCTGTCTGATCTCTGTGTTTATACACCTTAATGCAAAATTAAAAAAAAAATCTGTTTGTAACGGCAAGCTTTGGATCACTGATAAGCAGGTATTTCTCCATTTTTTTTTTCCTTAGGACAGAAATAAAGCCACAATTGAGCTGTGCACCTCCATGTGGCAGTGCAGAATGCTGTCACACAGGTTAGGCATAGAATCACAGAAACCTAGAATAGTTTGGGATGGGAGGGACCTTAAAATCATCCCTTCCACTATCTCAGGTTGCTTCAATCTCTGTCCAACCTGGCCTTGGACACTTCCAGGGATCCAGGGGCAGCCACAGCTTCTCTGGGAACCCTGTGCCAGGACCTCCCCACCTTCACAAGGAAGAACTTCCTAATATCCCCTCCAACCCTGCCCTCTGGCAGTGGGAAGCCATTCCCTGTGTCCTGTCACTTCAGGCCTTGTCCCCAGTCCCTCTCCAGCTCTCCTGGAGCCCCTTTAGGCACTGGAAGGGGCTCTAAGGTCTCACCTGAGCCTTCTTTTCTCCAAGCTGAATGGAGAAAAGCTCTCCATTCCCCAGCTCTCCCAGCCTTGTCTCCAGAGCAGAGGGGCTCCAGCCTTTGGAGCATCCTCAAGTCCTCGAGTCCTTCTCTGGACTCGCTCCTGAAAGGGTTAAAAGCATTGTGCCTAGGCATACTTGGGCAAGAATAAGACACATCATAACCAATATAGAAGCTAGCAAATATTAAGCCACAAGCTAAAGACACAGGATGAAACTAGGCAAGAAATAAGGAACAATGTTTGAATAAAATGAAGGACAAAGCCTGCCAAAAGCAGTGTGGAAATCGCTGAAACGGCTAACAAGAGGCGGCGCATGCCTAGAGGAGAAAGGTGAAAAGTGCACGGCGAGGAAGACGCCCAGCCTTCATCAGGGGAGCACCGAGGAAGACGCGGAGCCTTCCTCAGTGAGACCACCAGGGTGCACTGGGCCTGTGCTCCGCGTATGCTAATGATAACGATGGGTTTTAAAGAACAGTTTGCATAACCACACCTTTTCTCAGGAAAACAATGAATATGCACCAAGTATATCCATATATTGCAGTTTGCTGTGTGCCTGTGTGCGCGCTGTAAGGAGGAGCGATGCCCGGGCACCCGGCGCGCTGAATAAAGCAAAGAGGCACTTCTTGGGCTTTGTCTCTTGGCCCGGTTTGGGGCGATTCACTCCAGCAGCTCCATGTCCTGATGTCTGGGGACCACAGAGCTGGAGGCAGCTCTGCAGGTGGGGTCTCACCAGAGCAAGTCACCTGCTGTCAGATTGAAAGCTGCATTTTTTTGTGTCCTGGACTA
>JANPWX010000200.1:204656-245849 GCA_024734555.1 Trochalopteron elliotii
GCAGACCTTCCTCTGCGAGGTGCGGGCCTGCCCCGCCGGGGGAGCGGGTTGGCCGCCCTGAGGGGGCTGGGAGCTGTGAGGGGACTCAGGACTGTGCCGCGGATGTGGGGACGCAGAGGGGGACTGGGGCCCTCCGGGGCCCTGGACGGACCCTGCCGGGCTCTCGGCGTGTTGCCGGGGATCTGAGGCCCATGTGTGCGTGTGGGGCCCTGCCCGGTGTCTGGGGGTTGTGCTGGGGGGTTGGAGGCCGGGACGGGAGCCTGGGCTCTTACTAGAGGGAAGCTGGACCGTGCCGCGAGTCTGGGTTCACCTCCGGGAGGGACCTGGCACTCTGCAGGGCTCTGAGGACCCTGTCAAATGTGGGGAATGTGGGGCCGTGCCGGGGGTCTGAGGTTCGTGACGGGGTCTGGGCTTTGCCTGCGGTCTCAGGGAGCTGCCGAGGACCCTGCTGGGGCGGACCCGAGGCTCTGCCACAGGGAACGTGGGATCAGGCCGGGGGTCTAGGAGCAGGTCTGGCGGCTCTGTCAGAAGGAACCTGGGGTTCTGCTGGGGGTGCTTTCGGGGTCTGGGCTCTGCCAGGAGGAACCGGGGGTCAGCACCGGGGGTCTGGGGTCCTGTCCGGGGTCTGCACCCTGCCCGGGCTGGGGGGGAGTCACTGGAAGCCGAGGGCTCGGGGAGGGCTGGGCCGCTCAGAGCCAGAGTGTCCTGCCTGCGTGAGCACGGTGTGAAAGGAAGGAAAGGAGGGAAGAAGCCCAAATGATGTTCTTACAGGGAAAACAAATTGCTTTATTTAAGGGTGTGTGTTTGCACTGTGTGCAGCCCTTCTTGCAGTTATAATAGTTGGTGAGGGGTGCTGTATGTCACCTTTGCCAAGAGCTTTGGACTGCTCTTGAACTTGACATGAAATGTATTAAAGAATTCTTGTTGGAATGGTTGCTACTCTGCACTGCTCTAATAGTAGTTTACTCCTGCCTCTAGATATTGGGGATGTGGGAGCTGTGAATTCAGGTTGGCTCTGACAGGTAGCTGGCACTGAGTGTGAGGCCATGTGTAGAACAGATTAGTTCATGAGTGATGCCATGGATTTGCACTAAACACCTTAAATTTGTTAGTTTACCCTTCCCTCCGGCTTGTCTTCCATGTCAGTAAGAAAACTAAGAAACACAGTGGCATTAAAGCAATTTTGAAGGGACTGGTTAAGTAATACTCAGATGGGCTGGTTGTATGACTAGATATATTCACAGAATCGTGGAATGGTTTGGGTTGGAAGTGGTCATAAAGTTCATCCAGTGCCACCCCCTGCCATGGGCAGGGACACCTTACGCTATCCCACGTTGCTCCAAGCCTCATCCAATCTGGCCTTGGACACTTTCAGGGATCCAGGGGCAGCCACAGCTTCTCTGGGCACCCTGTGCCAGGGCCTCACCAAACTCACAGGGAACAATTTCATCCTAACACCCATCTAATGGATATCTAGCCATCCAATTTCTTCCTAATATCCATCTTCCTAAATTCCATCTAATCCTGCCTTCTGTCAGTGTGAAGCTGTTCCCCCTTGTCCTGTCACTCCATGCTTTTTGTAAAAAGTCACACTATACATACATATTGTGTATTATACAATACATAAGTATTGAAATGATGTCTTAAGCTTTAGCTTTCATATTTTCAGATTCTGTGCTGCCTAGGGGTGTAGTTCTGAGACTCATATTAAGTGCCAGTACTCTTCACAGAGCAGGGAGACAAAACAAATCCTTTTTCTGCTGAGAACCAAGGACAACTTTCTGCCCAACAGCATAAACAATGGTGGACTGAAGAGAGAAAACAAGAAGGATGGGAGCTCACAACCTGAAGCTGTAATTAGACAATTAAACTCCAATGTGCAAATGGACCAAAACTTATAAAAATAAAAGACCTTGTGACTGGTCAGCCATTTTGTGACCATTTTGGTCACCTTGGGTGTAGCCCTGGTCAGGCCCTGTCCTGCCCAAGGTGTACCCCAAAGGTCTTTCAATAAACATCTCCTTTATTCTCCAGCTCTGTCCAGTCTGTTTCAGGTCAGCCTTCCCAAGGCATCAGTTTTTGGCGACCAGTAGGCATCAGTACTGGTTTTGATACATTGATGCTGCATGATTATCCACAGAAGGTGAAAGGATCAGTGTCACTGAAACATCTCTCTTGCTGATTTTTGCAGCCTGGTAGGATGGCTGTGAATCCTGTATGGTTACTCTGTGTTTGGGGGTACTGTTGTTAAGGGTGTAGAAGTGCTGTTCTAAAGTAAAAAAAAAAAAAAAAAATTAGAAATAAATCACATCTGTGGAGTTGGAATAACACGGTGCTATGGCTGAGTGGACACAAGGTCACTCCTGTCCTTGTTGTCCAAGGGTTTGGGATTTAGGTTGAGGAAAGTGATCTTGTGCAGGATTCAGTGCTGTGTGTTGCCACGGTCCCTTCCTACACTGATTTTTCTTGTTCCACAAGGTTTTGGGAAGCCCTTGTGCTCTGAAAAGTTCTCAGAATATGGGGCTTTGCTTTTGCAAAACCTACAGAAATGTATAGCTATATATAATGTTATGTAACAACAGTTAGTAATACTGTTTCTTCTGTCCTTAGCAGCAGGCAGGATTTGGTGCCGCAGTGGGTGTTGATGCCCTCCAAGCCCCTTCCAGCTGCACAGAGCTGTTGTTGTTCCCTGCAGGTGCGAGTGGAAGGCTTCAACTACGTTGGCATGGGCAACTCCACCAACAAGAAGGACGCGCAGAGCAACGCTGCCCGAGACTTCGTCAACTTCCTGGTGCGGGTCAACGAAATGAAGAAAGATGAAGTTCCTGCTTTTGGGGTAAGCTGTTCTGTCTCCTTTCCAAAGGCTGCTCTGTCCTTGTGCTGCCCTGTTCCT
The DNA here is from genome assembly GCA_024734555.1 of Trochalopteron elliotii. Classification (NCBI taxonomy): domain Eukaryota; kingdom Metazoa; phylum Chordata; class Aves; order Passeriformes; family Leiothrichidae; genus Trochalopteron; species Trochalopteron elliotii. Next base: position 207,550 of record JANPWX010000200.1, read on the forward strand.
GGTTGTGTTTCATCCCTGGAGTTGAGGCTGGTGCCCCTGTGCAGTGATGGATGTGAGGGACTTTTTGCTCTGCTGGAAGGCTGGGGCACACACAGAATATCGTGGAATCATTTAGGTTGGGAAAGACCTTTGAGGTTATGAAGTCCAGCTGAATGCTGTAGGATGATCTGGTAAATACAGGTGTGTGTTGGGCTGCAAAGCTGAAGAGGCTGGAAAGAATTCAGAGCCTCTGTAAGGTGCAGCCTGGCTTTAAAAGTGCTGAGTACTCACACCTGACACTGTTTTGAAGTTTTATAGCCATGAGTACTCCACTGACACTGAAGTTTTATAGCCATGTTCTAATATATATGTATAAAAAAGCCATGTTCTAATATATATGTATAAAATATATATAGTTCTGTGTGCTTAAAAAAAAAAAACAAAAACAAAAATAATAATCACAGCTGTATCAAACCAGACATTGAAAATCTGGCAATTTTAAACCATAATTGCTTCAGGTGTGTAACAGGATCACTGCTTTTTATGATGTGTTGTGAACACTCAGCAGTGACTATCACTTAAAGGCTGAGGAAGAGGAGAGCAACTGTGTCATTACAGCAAGTTTAGAGAAATAAATAAAGCAAGAAGTTATGTGTTACCTATTGAGAGGGAAGAATCTTCTTCTAGTGCTCCATTGAGGATATATGAGTTTTCTGAGTGGAAGCAGTCTCCCTGTCTCATCAGCCTAGGTGGAATCCAATGGGAACATGACTGCTATTTTGGTTTTGCTGTGCCAATTAATTTCACAGCAGTTCAGTGTAAAAATACTTACAGTTGTGTTACTATTGGGGTTGCTACTGGGTAGTAACTATTGTGTATTTACTCAGGATAACTGTTGCATAATGTTGCCTGAGGTCTTTAAACTTCCTGAACAGTTTCTAGCTAAATAGTAAAATTATTTATTCTGCACTGATGTGCTGAGGTTTTCCTTCATTCCCTTCCCTAGCCAGCAGCAGGTGATATCCCCACTGGAGGACAGGAAGCAGCTAGAGATGTCACTGGTTCCAGTTCAGCTGTGGGGGGACCTCTTCCTCCACATTTGCTTTTAAAAAGCGAAGTAGGTAAGACTGAAAACTGTAAATTTTGTGTATTTGAATGTATTTTGGCAGTGATTTCTCCCCCAGATTGCATCACTCTGCAGACAGGACACCAAAGTCATAGTTCTGAGACAGAGGTGTGGATGACTGCATGAGATCTGAGGGCTGGTCATGGCCTGTCAAGATGGCCAGGCAATGCCTCTCCATTGCTAAGAACATGCTTTGGGGAGTTGTTTTATTTTTTAAATTTTTTTTTCTGTGTGGTAGGCAACGGACCAGGTGCAGCACCTGGAAACTCTGGCAGTCATGGAGCTCAGTGGGATCGGGGTGCAAACTTGCAAGATTATTATTCCAGGAAAGAGGAGCAAGAAGTGCAGGAGGTAAGTCATGCAGAGGAATTCTCCTTTAATTCAGAAATAGGTGTCTTTCATCCCTTGTAATTTGTTATTTGCATTTATAATCAAGCTTGCAGTTTTCTTTTGATATTTTGCTGTTAGTTTAAGCTGGAGATTTAAAGCTGCAGATTTATTTGTTGACTTTTAATAAAGGTAACTTATTTAAGCTAGGAACAAATAAACTCTGGAGAGTCTGAACGTCCAGGACTTTGTATAGACATTTTATTCTGAAAATAAAGAATTGCTGAGGGTTTTTTAGCATTTTCTGTGATGTCTTAATTATCTTACAGCATACAAGTGAATTACTTCATCTTCAAACTGGTAAACAATACTCTTCTTTTCCATGTTAGACCTCAGAGTCAGAAGTGGACTTAAGTGCAGATCTTCACGGGGGTTGGACCTTGGAAAATGCCAAGGCACGTCTGAACCAGTTTTTCCAGAAGGAGAAGATCCAGGAAGACTATAAATACATTGAAATGGGGCCTGATCACAACAGGTTTGGTAGTTTTAGTCACCATCTGTGTATCAAGGGTCAAAAGTATTTTGGTGCCAGTGGTTGTTTACAGTTATTTGCCATCTTCCATAGAGCCATAGTGTTCTTTGCCAGGACTAAAAACATCCCTCAATATTGATATGGGGGTGAGGAGCCTCAGTGCAGAGATCTGAGGGATTGAAGAAATTCCTGAGAAATTCTGGATATGCAGCTTTTAAACTGATTTCTGTCCTCTAGTCAGCTGCTGGGGTGTCAGTTTCTGTGAAAAGAGAGCTCAGTTGCTTGTGGTAGTTGTTCTGTGACTGTTGTTGCCTTTGTGCATTTTAAGTAAATCTTAAATTTGCTTATGTAGCAGTGTGCTTTAAGGACATTTTATTTATATTTTTATTATTATCTACATATTATTACTACATTATATATTTATTATAATTAACTTCTTGACAGTGGAGTCTTCTTTTGAAAAAAGCAGTTTGGCAGAATCTTCCCAAAGCAGTTCTGAGAGTCTTAAGTTTCAGTTAAGATGAGCTGGCTATTACTCTTTTTTGACATCTAGCCATTCCTCCAGAGAATTTGCATGTGCTTCTCCCAAGTGAAAGTAGTACATAACAGATAGTGCATAAAGAATTGATGTTTTTTATTATTTTATCCATATTAGGAACAGTCTTTACAAATCATCCAGACATTAGGACATTGAGTTATTTCTGGTGAATTATAATGATGTTTTGTGGCCAGAAATAATGGCATGCTGCTGCTGCTGGATTCTCCTCATTGAGTTTGGGGTTGGGCTTTTTTGCATTATATAAACTTGTGTTCTATGAGTTATATTTTTAGCAAGGCAAGAGAATTTTCTTATTACAGCCTTTCAAGAGAGTCTCATTTGCAGGACTACAGTATTCTTTTGTTACTGAGTTTTCCAATCCTTTGGAACATCTAAAAGATGTGTATTGGTGCAGAAAACTGTAAATTCTCATTTAAAACCTGTCTTCCAGTCACTTCATCTCAATTTATATGTCTCAGACAAGGCCATTTCCTTCACTTAAGTGAGTGACATAAAAAATTAGTTTGTGCAGTACCAGGAATTTAAATGATGCTTATTGCAGGCATAGCTTCTGAACATTTCTTCTGTCTTGTAGCTTAGGGATTATTTGTGTAGCTCATTTGTTGTTACACCTTCTGCAGCATTAAACCCCAGGTATTTAAATGTATCTAGTCTTGAGTAGAATGAAATTATACCAATGACAGTATGTTTCTCAGCCTGGTCATTGTTCATCTGGAGTGCATTTCAGAGTTTCCTATAAACTCCTTGTTCAGGGAGGCATGTGTGGATTGCCCTGGATGGAATGGCAGAAGGGGCTGTTCGCTACCTGCTGCAACAGAACAGATAGGCATGAAACCATCCTCATGTGTTGTAGGGCTCACTGAGAGACTGTTGGATTTAATCCTCTTGGTGTGTGTGTAACAGGAGAGGGATGTTTTTGGAGGTCTGAGGACATAATATAGTTTAGGTTGTTGGGTTTTTTTAAAGAAATACCAGTTGTTGTGCATCTTGCCAATCTGTTTTGGGGTTTTTTTGGGGGTTTTTTTGAGGTAATGATGAGAGATAGAGATTATAACAGATATGTCAGCCATGCTCTCAGAGGTTTGTGGTCAGTTAATCATACTCATGGTCTGAGAACTTAGTAATAGCTAGAAAGTTTGAATTTGGAAGGTTTAACTATGACAGGAGTGTATAGGTTCTTATAAAGATGGCTCTCCTAAGACACAAAGCATGAGCTCATATTAAGGGATGGGATGTGGCTTTTCTGTGTTGGGATGCCTGTGCCTCCTCCTGTTCCTGCTGAAGGCCAACAGCACAGCCCTGTGCCTGCTCACACACAGGCTGCTGAGGCTGGACTAGGGAATCATGTGGGATTCTGCTGCAAACTGATTTCTGGTGTTGCTGTTCTCCCCTCAGGTGGTGGAGAATGAGATTGAATGCTGACTGTAGGCCTGGCTGAGAAACATACTGTCATCGGTGTCTTAGGTGGCTGTTGTGTCCCTGAGAGCCAGTGGCCTTTGACCCCTGAAGCCACTGTGCCTGAAGGTCAGTTTGCTGATAGCACAGGAAGGAGGTCTAACCTGAAATTTAAATCACTCACTTAACCTTTTTTATTGTTTGTTTGCAGCAAAAAATGAAGGATGCAGGTGCAAGACACAGCCTCCACCTGTGCAAATGCCAAGGCCTAGTTTCCAAAGGGGATCTCAGTCCAATAAATTCCAGTCACGCACCCTGAGTCACATTTGCCAGTTTAAATCCTGTCTTACAAGAATTCAGCTTTAATATTTCATGTGGCAAATACCAGCTCAGGTTTGGGATTCTTAAAAACATGGATCATGATTTCTATTCTCCTCTGTTGAGGATTTTTTTTTTTTTAAGCCTGAATTCTTCCCTGTGAGGGTGGTGAGGCCCTGGCATAGGTTGCCCTGAGCAGATCCCTGGAAGTGTCCAAGGCCTGGTCAGATGGGGCTTGGAACAACCTGGGCTAGCAGAAAGTGTCCCTGCCCATGGCAGGGGATTGGAATGAGATGATCTTTATATCCTTTCCAGCCCAAACCATTCCATGATCCTGTAATTCTGTAATGAATATGCCAGTTAACCTTTAACTGAACTGGCTACATGTATACTAAGCAAACTGTTGGGTTTGCCACCAGAGTTACCCTTGAGTAACTCTCTCTTGCTTTGTTACTCAAGTTTTGCTGTTTCCAGAGTATGGCAATAAGGGAATGGAAATCCATGCAAATTCAAATATTCTGTCTCCTGTTCAGATAAGTTCCATGTTTTTGACTAAATGACCTGGTTTTGTTTTGTTTATGCTCTGAGCTGATCTAATATGTGGCAAAAAGCAGAGTAACTGTATGAAATGTTGCATCTAGTCATTAAACACAGGCTATTAGTGGGTTACATTAGTGTTATACCAATACTAGTGTGGGATACAGTTAATGGTACATTGGAATGCATGTTAATGTTACTTTAACATCCCACCTGCTTTAAACTTGGACAGCTCAGAGCATATTTCTTCTTAATGTGGCTTTAAATTTCAGTGCTGAACAGTGGCACATTCAGAACTCCTCTTATCAAATATACTGGTTCTGTTGATAACAGGTTTGTTACCTACTACTTTGGGGTTAAAGGGACTAAAAGCAGTAATACTTTACCTTGGTCATTGGTGCATTGAGAGTTTCTGACTGAGGACAGAGATCTTTGCCTAGAAATATTGGAAGGAGTAAATATTTTTGCAGTGACAGCTATTGGTAATTGTACCTTTGTGTTCTTTCTTTCTCTTGCAGGAGCTTTAATGCAGAAATGACCATTTATGTGAAGCAGCTGGGCAGAAGTGAGTGCTCTTATTTATTTTTTAACTTAGCAAGAGATGGGTATTGGTATAGAGGAACACTTGTGAGTACAGAGTTTATTATAGTTATGTGTTGGAGCCACTTCCAGAGGTAAAGGATCATTTGTATGATGTTGCTGGGTGGTGTTGGATAATCATACTTCCTTAGACACTGAATGCAGAAAAACTTCACAGGACTTAGCAGTAAAGTAACATCACACAGCCAGTGTGAGCTGGGCAGTGGAGGGGCCTGGTTGGATTTTATGTTGTAATTCTGGATTCTGGTCTGAGTGTGCAGTCAGAGAGCCCAGTTCAGAGTAGTGTCTTCTGTGGACGCTGCTTGACTCCTGTGCTGCTACAGGGATTGGTTTGTGTGCTGCAGGGATTTACAGCTGTGAGCATGGATCAAATAAGAAGCTGGCAGCACAGTCCTGTGCCCTTTCCCTGGTCAGACAGCTCTACCATCTTGGTGTCATTGAGCCTTACTCTGGGCAGACAAAGAAGAAAGGAGAATCGGTGAGTCTGGTACAAGGGACAGGAATTATTGCTTTCATTTCATAACACAGAAGCACTTTCATAAACAGGAATGAGTTAAGAGTTTGCTCTCCATATTTAACATCTTACAAGTTATTAATAATTTTTATTCTTTAGCAACTCTTTCTGTTCTGGTGAGTGATTTGTATCAGAAATACAACCTTATGTGATTGGAGCAGTAACTAAATTTACATTGTATTAAATGAAATAGGACTTGTAACAAATGCTATTTTCAGTATAATTTTTCTACTATCTTGAAAATTCCTGTTTAGGCTCAGCTGTTTGGATTAATGGTCTGTCACAAGAGCATTTTCTGGCAATTCAAATATGTATATGCACACATACCAAGGAATATATGTTATTTAGGAATTTGGTTGCAAGTTTGGGAATGTGTTGCTCTGAAATTGAAGTCAGATATTTGAAAATAGCCTACAAATCCTTATGCAATGAAAAGTCGGAAAAACATTTCAAGAATGTGAATTCTGAACTGATGATACTCTCTGGCCTTGTTTCACAGGGAGGTGTTTGATGGTTCACCTGTAACAGCCCACAGTTCTGGTTTCCAGTGCCTGTCCTTTTGTGTATAGTGATGTGTAGTTTTATTTCCTAGTTGGAACCCTATGAGGTGTCACTGTCTTCTGACTTAGAAAATCACCTGCAAAAGACTGTACGGGAATTGTCCCTGGAGATCGTGCCTTCGGTGAGTGTGTGGTTCCATACTCCAGTACAGAAATGATTAAACACCTGCTCATTTATTCATTTATCTGTCTCTGCCCACTCTGCTTTTGCATTTACAGCCTGAAGATCCCAGTAACCCAGTTCTGATCAACGTTGGAAAGTTGGCCCATTTTGAACCATCGCAGAGACAAAGTCATATGGGAGTTGTTCCCTGGTCACCACCTCATTCCAACTGGAACCCTTGGACTGGCTGCAATATTGATGACGGTCCGCTGGCAAATGTAAGACTGCTTAGAAAATGGATCTGTTCCTTGATTTCCCCATACTTCCAGAACTTCTAAATGCTTCTCCCCTACCAGGATTTAAAGTATGAGCTATTTCAAACGAGAAGACAGTCCACTGATAAAATGTCTTCCCTTCTTTACCTGGAGGCAGAGAGTTCTTTGTGTTTACTTCATGTTTTATCAGGTCTTGAGCAGCAGTGTCTTGAGTGTCCCAATTCTCTGCTTTGTTTCACCTTTTGCCTGCTATCATGCAGCCCATACAAAGTTTATAATTGAAATTACAAGGTAAGTTCATGTCATTTGTAATTCTCTGGCTTCTCTTTCCCATACTTCCATGCTCAGACTCTTTTTATGGGAGGAGAAACTGCTCCAAGCCAGTGCCACTACACAAGCAACCAACTTCCTTACTTTTTGTCATTTCTAGTCCCATTCAGCACAGAACAAATTAAAAGCCACATTGTGGCATGATAAAATGAACGAGAAGGGAAAGAATTACTGGTTTGCCAAGTTCAGAGAGTAATTTGGTCTGACTGGTATAACCTGGTCAGAAAAGACTCTCAGGGCAGGAACTTGATTTTCCTACAACATCCAGATTGCTTATGGTCAAAATAATATTTTTAATTCTTTTTCTACTGGAGTTTTTTTCCGTGAATTACATTAATTTAGTATTGATTGTTATATATTGATTTTTTAAAATATAGGGAAGTAATGTAAATTTAGCTGTTGCTGCCAACAGATAACCAATATGGACATTGCAAATTGAGCTGGCTTCAAATCTCTTCAGGATTTACCTGTGCTAGTTCTGACTGGAACAGCTTATTTACAGTAAAAAATCTAGCCATTTGGTAACAAATTTTTGCATTTCTTCAGATTTCTTTTGCAGTTGAAAGACAGGATTTGCCTTATGAATTCTCTTCAAACTTTTGCCTTTTCAGCTACTGTTTTAAGGGTGGGTTTGTGTTTATATTAGGTCATTACTTATATTAAAAACTCCTATTTAAATCCTCATCTTCCTGGCTTCCTGCTGAATAGTGTTTCTCAAGCAGTCTCAAAGGGTTTAAATTTAAACACCTTTCTCAAAGTGTTTAAATTTAAACAATTGTTCTTTTTCAGTGTTCTTAGTCTTTTTGAGAGACTTCTTTGGAGATGAATGTTTTACGCTGGAATGAATGAAATAAAACAGCTGAGAGGCAGAACTGATTGCAGGGATTCATGCAGGAAACAATCTTCTATGGATATTTGGGATCACAATGTTGGTGTGACTGATCTGATACTGAAGTGATGATATAGATAAGAAAATAGGGTCAAAAAGCCTCCAAATAATGTCTTGCACTTGCAGCTGACTCCGGAGCAAATAAGCATGGACCTGAAAAGTGATTTCATGTACCGTCTGGAGCAGGATCAGGAATTACAGAGGGTAAGGGTGTTTCCTGTGACCTGTCATCCTTGCTCTTCATTTTCCAGAAGGTAACACCAAGTGTGTAAGGCTGGATTTCAGCACAAAGACACGCCAGGTTTTCAGAAGTGCTGGATGTTCCAGTGGGGTGGATGTGGGGGTGAGTTGTGCTGTGCCAGGAAAAAATACAAACTGCGACCTGTTCTTTGGCAGTTTTTCCTTTGTAAAAGGGAAACGTGTAGAGAAGTGAGGCAAAGTATAGATGTGGAGCAGAACAGGCTGATTTTTGGAGATTTTGGAAACGTCCTGGACCTTTTTTTCCAGATCCAAGAAGAGAGAGGGGCGTTACCTCTGAAGAATTTTGAAAGTGAAATTCTGGACGCAATCCATCACAATTCTGTTGTTGTCATCCGTGGTGCCACTGGTTGTGGCAAAACCACTCAAGTGCCCCAGTACATCCTGGATGAATACATCAGAACCAACCGAGCTGCTGAGTGCAACATAGTGGTGACACAGGTGAGGAGTGTGTGGTCACTGCAGTTCTGTGATGGATATGAGAAATCCCCTGTTGATTAGAGTAAAATCAAAGAACTGTGGAGTGGTTGGTATTGGAAGGGACCTTAAAACCCATCTCGTTCCAACACCCTTCCATGGTTAGAAATGCCACCCACTAGGGGAGGGTGCTCCAAGCCCCATCCAACCTGTCCCTGAAGGATTGAAGGATGCGTTGAGGAACCTTATTATCATTGCAGGACATGGTTCTTAAAGATACTTCCTCAGCAATATAAGTAGGAGAAACCTCAGCATCGTGTGTATTTTCATTTGGAATGTTACCCTTGCATGGATTTACAGTTTGGAAAACCTGGCTTGAATCTTGCCCAGGTGAAAACTCTCAGCAGACCATGGGGAAATCATTTGGGAGATGGCAGCTGGTCATTGCCATATATCCTTATATCCCTCCTTCCTGAAAAGAACCCTGTGCTGTTACAATATTAATGTTTAACTATTACTTTGTAAAGAAATCTTCGCACAAGACACCTGTAGCATTTATAACTCCCTTTATCCCTTTCAGTGGTGTTGTGATAAACTTGTAAAACCTCTCCATTAAGTCGGGGCAAACGTTTTCCCCCCAGCCCCGGCGGATCAGCGCGGTTTCCGTGGCGGAGCGCGTGGCCTATGAGAGGGGCGAGGAGCCTGGGCAGAGCTGTGGATACAGCGTGAGGTTTGAGTCCGTGCTGCCCCGGCCCCACGCCAGCATCATGTTCTGCACTGTGGGTCTGTATGCCTTCCTTGTGCTTGGGGCTTATCGTGGGTCTGAGCTCGGAGCTAGCAGCAAAAGCAGAAATATGGTTGTTAGATTGACATTTTTATAAAGTTCTGCTTAGAAGATTGAAAAGGGGTTTTTTGGATGAAAGTTTGCTGATGTGCCGTTGTGCAAAGAAAAGTTAAGATTTTTGTTCAGAAGTCTGTCTGATAATACAGGTCTGACAGCACATAGAAATAATCCCATGAAGAGATTAAATTGCCATATATTGATTGTCCTTAAAAGACAGAAGGGCAAACAGCATTGGGTGAGAAAAGGGGAAGAGTCTCACTTGTGGTAATGCTTCGTGGCCTTGCTGTCACTTGTACAAAGGAAAGCATGGCAATTAGAGATGGGGTTGGAAAAGGGGCTGTGCAGCCTGCACACTTCCTGATTTTTAAACCAGGGGCTGGGAAGGGGAACATTGAACTGTTGCATGAACATTTACCTGCTGTCTCTGGTTTAGGTGTTCTTCTGAGAAAGGTGGAGACTGGGATCCGTGGCATTAGTCATGTTATTGTTGATGAGATCCATGAGAGAGACATTAACGTGAGTTAGCTGGCGATGACAGTCCTCATCTCTATATACTTCTGTTCTCTTTGACTTCTGTATGTGTTTGTGTGTAGTTTCCATGTGAGAGGAAACTGTGTCTTACTGAGTGTCAGATGTCTGAATTTTTTTTCTTTGACAAGATTTTTAGAACTCTTAATTATTCCTTGTCTAAGTAGCAGAGCAAGGACCTGTGCTTCCTTGCTGCCCTGTGACTATTTTCCTGTTAGGATCCCCTGTGTCCTGGTCCTCTCTGGGAAATGGAACACCACAGTACAAACACATATTGTCCAAGTAGGGGAGCACGCTGAATGACACTGTTATTTTGGAGTGCTGTATCTACTGACACTGTTGTATTACTGGTGGTATTCACAGAACCTGCAGTCTTGATAGTAATACATTGAAATTCAGGGTTTACATGAAGTAAAATACAAGCTGATGATAGAATTAGGAGAGGTATTGTACCTAATTCAAAATGGCAAATCTTTCCTGTTCTCTAGATTATTCTCTATAGTTTTCAGTTTTGTCATACTGAGAGTGAGAGAGACCATGAAGTTCTGACATGTTTAGGCTTATTTGGACACAATTTGGGGACTCATTTGAACAAAATTGCAACACACATTTTTCTGATGCATCTCTTCATCTATTAAATGTATGTTAATGATGTAAAATACAAGTTTGTGAGTGAGATTGGAATTTTGTCTGTTGAGGTAAGTGCATGCCTAACTAACTGCATGGCAGAACTAAATAAAGGTCATTTAAACAGAACTACAAATATCACACACACCTGCACTGAGTAATTCCTATTTATTTTATGAATTACGGCTACTTCACATGTAAGCCAAGTTTAAAAATACCTGGGGTTGTAATGTATTGTTAGGAAGGAAGCAAACTATTTTTGTAGAAAAGAAAAACCCTTGTTTACACTGGAAATCCTAAAAATCTCTTATCTCAGGCATGGCAGTAGTTTCAAAATAAAGCACTGACAGCTGTTCTGACTTTAGAGGACTTTTGTTCTACTTGTTACTCCTCTTGCTCAGTAAATGTGTAATTTCTTCTGGTTTCTTGGGAAGATACTGCTCTTTATAGTTATGAAGTTAATGATGCTCTTATTCTTTCTGTGCAGACTGACTTCCTTTTGGTAGTGCTGAGGGATGTTGTTCAGGTGTATCCTGAGATCAGGGTTGTCCTCATGTCTGCCACCATCGACACCAGTATGTTTTGTGAATACTTCTTCAACTGCCCCATCATCGAGGTCTATGGGAGAACCTTTCCTGTCCAAGGTAAATCCTTGGTTGCACTTACAGAAACTGCTTGAGTGTTTATCAATCTTGGATTCATACTCTGAAACATCCTGATTTATTTCAGGAGACTCTTGAGAAATGTAAAGAATTACGTTCCCTTGCAGAGGCTTCCAGCAGTTGGTCCTTCTCATCTGTCTGTCCTTGCAGATTATTTTCTGGAAGATTGTATTCAAATGACTCAGTTTATCCCTCCACCAAAGGAAAAGAAGAAGAAAGAGAAGGATGAAGAAGGTGGTGAAGATGATGATGTATGTTTGAATTTTAATATGAAAAATTAAACAAGTGCCATTTTTAGTATTCCAGCTTGAGTGTAATTCATTTGGCATTGTTGAAGTGAAACATCTCTAGCAGCTTTCCTATTTTTAATATCTGAGATTGCTATTAACTTCAGCACTGGAACCAAATTTTCTTCTTGCCCTTGTAAACTAAAGAATTTCTTTTTCATTGAAGCTAAGGTTCTTATGTTTTGTCAACCTATTTCTCTTTAAAGCTAAAACTGAAATGCTTTTGAAAGTGAAGATCGGTAACCTTGAGAAGAAATAGAGAATTATGAACTTGGTGGTACCTTTTTAGGGTGAAAATTTAGATTCTCTCCTTTCTTCTCTTGCAGTTGATATTGTCAACACTTAACATACATTGTCAAGAAAATACCAGTTTTATTCAACTGTTAATTTGTAGGTTTGAAACTCTTGTTGGGGCCACTTAATTGGAATATTTTTTAAACGGCCATTTTTTCTTGAAAGGCATCTACTCACATATCTCATTTTCTTATTTGCCTGGCCAGCCAGTCTCTGTAGCTTGAGTAAATTAATTTATATGATTTCCTTTGTGGTATTTTTTCTTTTGTAGGCCAACTGCAACCTTATTTGCAGCGATGAATATGGCCCAGAAACAAAGCACTCCATGGCTCAGCTGAATGAGAGAGAAACCTCTTTTGAACTCATTGAAGCTCTGCTGATTTATATCAGGACTCTGAATGTCCCAGGAGCTGTCCTTGTTTTCTTGCCTGGCTGGAACTTAATCTATACAATGCAGAAGCATCTAGAAATGAACCCACGCTTTGGTACAAGCAGCTGTTTTGTTATATTTCATCTTTTCCCAAGGAAACTACTGACTGTGTGGAGATGGGAGTTGGATGAGTGGCTTAAGGGGGTTAATTTGTTGTGAGAGTGAATGGCCAGAAATTTTTATGTTGTGGAAAGAAGAAATGAGATTCACATAGTAGTAGTTACCAGCCTTCTTGTATTCCTGTTGTAGGAGGCCACCAGTACAGGATTTTACCTTTGCATTCCCAGATTCCTCTGGAGGAGCAGCGTAGAGTGTTTGATCCTGTGCCTCCTGGGGTGACCAAAGTAAGGAGCCTTCTCTGTGCACAGTTCTCTTGGGCTTTTGGGGAATGTATTGCTGACTTTTTTAACAAATTCTGTCATTTATCTTGCTGGGCATTATCAGCTTTTTCAGACCAAATAACGTCACTTTGCATTTCCTGGTTTTTATAGGTTATTTTATCTACCAGTATTGCTGAGACCAGCATTACCATCAATGACGTGGTCTTCGTTATCGACTCTTGCAAGTGAGTTCATGAAGCAGCTTTTTGTTTCATAAATCCTACCCCTTAGGAATGCAGAAGAGGTTTTGGGAGTGCACAGAAGTGCCTTGTGTTCCCATGCTCCCTGAGCTGAGCTTGAGGACTCTTAACTCCCTCAGGACAAGTTAACATTGTCTTTAGTTGGTCAGCACAGTGACACACCACGCTGGCATCTCAGGGGACTGGGCTGGTCACGCTGGCGCCATTCATGTGCAGTGTCACTGGGTCACCACACCAGTTTGATAGACGTCATCTGCCAAAGGAGTTTTACAAACTCTCAGTGTCTGGCTGATGATAAAGAGGAAGATTTTTGTAGTCTGTTACAGTTCCTGCCTTGCTGTGTGTGCTCTCTGAGAAAACTGCACACAAGAGACCTCATGAATTCATGAGAATTTTAAGCTTTTTGGACAGTTGTGAGAACACTATTCTGTGCAATAGTTTGGGGCACTGCTTTAGAAAGAGTATGATGCTTTAGTTTCCAGACTGATGCCTGACTAACCAAAGCTCGGGGGTGGTTGGCTTCTTAAAAGCAGCGTAGCTGCAAGCCATAAAATAGGAGCTGATTTGGCAGGGCTTAAGATGAAGGACATTTGATCTTTAGTGATGTTTTTCCTGTAACAGGCAAAAAGTGAAGCTGTTCACTGCTCACAACAACATGACAAACTATGCCACGGTGTGGGCATCCAAAACCAATTTGGAGCAGCGGAAAGGCAGAGCTGGGCGCGTGCGAGCCGGGTTCTGCTTCCATTTGTGCAGCAGAGCTCGCTTCGACAGGTGAGGCTGTGGAAATAAAATACCCTCAGGGAATTCTCCCACAGCTCTTGGGTGCTGCTTTGGGTCAGACAGGGGAAATCATTGCAGAAAGCCCAGAGAGGAGATGGATGATGTTGGCTCATACTGAAATATCTCAGTTCTTTGGCTTAAAAAAAAAGTACATACGCTATGCTTTTACCCATAGTATGAGGTGGATAAATAGTTTATGATTTTAGTATCAAGAGTGTCACTGCAACCAACCAAACCTCTCAAGAGGAGAACAATTCTGCTTGGGAATTGAGGTAAGGCAAAGAGCTTTGTAATGAGGACAAGGCTCTGGTCTGCCTTCAAACACTGGGGGCACCTGGCATTGCCATGTAACAGGCCATTTTGTCATGGAAGTGGTAAAAAGCAGGGAGGGCAGATGTTGCTTTTCTCTCCATCCCCCTTCCATGGCCAGGAAACCCCTTCATTGTGCTCTAGCACCTTCCCTGTTGCTGAAACTTTTGTTGCTGAAACTCTCTGCCAGACTGTTTTTCCCTTACTAGAGCCATGGAAATCTCTCTGCTGGTTGGAGAATACAACACAGCTGTTAGTTACACTCTGATCTCTCTCCTGGAAGTTTCCGTGCCCCTTTCTCTGGCTGTTACAGCGTAGCTGTGTTTTGATGTTCAACTTTCTGTAAACTCTTGAAAGCCTTAGTTGATCAAAAACTCTCCTTGAATTCCTCAAATTTATTTAGATCTGTTGTTGAGTACAGTGCAATGATTTTAATTAACAGTTTTTGACAGTGAACTGATTTTAGGCTACTGAAGTAATCATGATTTTAAGGTTACCTTCCTTCAGAGAATATAAGTGCAAAACATACAAGGAAAGAGTGATTGTGGGCTTGTACAGATAGCTTTTCGAGAGAAATCATCTAACTCTGGTCCCAGCTGAATCAGGGAATCTATTCAAGGTATTTTGAAATCTTTTCTAGCTGCACTAGAAAGGTGCTTTTACATAGGGCAGGCTGAAAGCAGATTGTCTCTCAGGAGTATAAGAGCTTCCTTATCAGAGTAGGAGAGGATTGTAAAGGACAAATGTGGGGCTGGACACAGCCATGCTGGTAATTGTGTTCCAGCCCTGCAGGCTCTCTGTGGTCAGCTCATGCTAGAACCCCCAGCAGGCAGTGGAGGTGTGAGGACTATGCCCTCTGCGTTCCCAGCATAAATTTACCCCGAAGGAGAATGGAGAAATACAGAATTTTGTGCCAGAAGAGCCCAAGTTCCAGGAGCAGAGAGAGCCGACGGGTGGGCTCGGGGACAGAGCGTTACTTTGGAGGGCAGTGCTTTGTGCTGGTGTAAGGACCCCTCACGGTGATCAAAGCCTGTGTTGAGAGGAATGGCCCTTTGCTGTCGTTGCAGACTTCAGCCCCACATGACGCCCGAGATGTTCCGCACGCCGCTGCACGAGATCGCCCTGAGCATCAAACTGCTGCGGCTGGGCGGCATCGGGCCCTTCCTGGCCAAGGCCATCGAGCCGCCCCCGCTGGACGCCGTCATCGAGGCCGAGCGCACGCTCAGAGGTACCTGCTGTGCCCAGTCCTGGGCCAGTGCAGCTGCCCCACGGGGCTTCCGTGTGTGTGAGCTCTGGCAAACAGCTCTACCACCCCTGGGGGCATTGCTGGAGCAGCGTATTCTGGCTGGAGCAGCGTATTCTGGCTGACACAGCAACCTGCAGGCATCATGTGGGTGGCAGTGGCTTGTGCAGCTGAAGAAATACTTGAATTCCCAGTGGAGAGTCATTCCTTTAAGAAACTTGAGCCTTCAAACTTGAGGCTTGTTTTGTTGTTTTACCAATAACTTCCAGCTTCCTGTTTTCCAGCTGTGGCACTGCTGTGTTTCACATAGACACAGTCCAGTGCTTGAGGCATTCACAAAGCCTCTGTAAAAGTACTGAGAAACAGAGGTTGGTAGTTTATTAAATAATTACCACTTTGTACAGTTTACTGACCCAGTATCTCAGATTTTGTCAAGAAATTAAATCTCTAGTTTATGAATCTGCATGAAAAACAGAAGAAACTGATGTGTGGGTTGTCTCCCTGCTCTCTTCAAGGAACTAACTAGAATATGGATAAAATAGAGCAGGGAAGAACTCTAAATTTGTGCTTTAGATGTAAAGCATAAAAGGGACCTCAAACTTCAGCACACTTTGTAAATGTCACTAAATAAGCACTTCCTACAATTTTTAACATGGAAATATCTATTTGATTGTTGATTTTATGGAAAAATTGTGTGCTGAGCCCACATTGCTTGTGTACAGGAGGGAGACCAGAATGAAAAAATACAGCTGGGGATATGTAATCAGGTTTAATGACCTTCTGTTCTGGAAATTATTAGTACTTTTCATACTGTTCAGTTGAGAATTGCAGAGCCAGGGAACAAATTGCAGAGCTATTTGTTCTAACACCAAATAGCTGCTTCTGCAGGTACCTCCCTTTCCTGGGTGACCTGTGATTTTTCAGTGCAGGTACACTGCTAGTATGTTCTTAGGAAGGTGAAACATGTTATTCTTCAAAGTATCCTTTAGGCTTTTGGGTTCAATAGATATCAGGAAAAATGGATTTGATGGTTGCCAAGGAATCTTTTATGTGTTTCCTTTCCCACTTAATTGCTGAGGTTACAAAGCTTCTTTTTTTTTTCCTTTTTTTTTTTTTTTTTAATGTGGAGAAACCTTTGGTAGCTTTGAGGATGAATACAGGTGATAATTTTTAGGCAATGGGAGGAGGGAAAGGTAGGTAAAGCCTCAAGGAAGAGGGAGTTTGTGGTGTTCTCTTTTTAATGAAGAGGGTTCTGTGATTTGGTAATGGCAATGAAGACTCCACAGCTGCTTGTGACAGGGCTGCTTTGATTTTCCTGAGGTAGAAAATTCGGTTAGATTAATTAGATAATAGATGGTTTAATGGTGTAATAGGGGTTTGTACAGAAGCAAACTAAAAAGGAATGGAAAATCATGTATGTGAATTACATTGTGATTATTCTAATTACAGAGGAGGTAGTAAAAATTCTGTAAAGCCAAAGTAAAACTTGTCTGACCTCAAACCAGTTTTGAAAATCAGGTTGGCAACAGTGTAAGCAACATTAAACTTAAATATGAGTGGGGTTCAATTTAAACACAGCTATTAAAAGTCTGAATTTCTTATCTAAAGATTTCTGGGGTTAGCTAACTGTCGTTGATAACAAGGGATCTTGTTTCAGAGCTTGATGCCCTGGATTCCAATGATGAGTTGACACCTCTTGGAAGAATCCTGGCCAAACTTCCCATTGAACCTCGTCTGGGCAAGATGATGATCATGGGCTGTATTTTTTAGTAAGTTGAGTGGTCTCAGTGGTCATGTTCTTGTTTCTCTTGAGTTCCTGAGCCTCTTGACATGTGCAAGAAAGAAAAACCAATATATCTAGATGAGCAATAAATGCTGCAGCTGGGGAAAGGTGACTGAATCTTCATGGGAGCAGAAAAGAAAGAACTTCCAGTGCAGGCAATAAAGGGGTCATGAAATTCAGTTAACAGCAAGACACCAGTGGAGACTGAATATTTCTGAATTAAGAGTGGGACTTGAAACACCTAGGTGTAACAGTGGGGAGATGGGTGAGAGGGGGGGAGATATGGAATTTAACAATGAAATAAGGAGAAAAATCAGTCTCCACATTTCGCTTTAGTAGATCTGTTCTTTGTCACTGTGATTACTGTAGGGTCCTGTGATTACTGATTACTTTTCACCAGAAGATGGATGGAGGGGAGGGCAGATAGAGCTAATTTAACATGCAGGGAAGTGTTTCAGTGAAGAACTCTAGCAGATAAAGGCCAAATTCCTGAGGTCTCTAGCAGAGAGGTTTTCCCTGGTATCTGCAGCCTGCAGCAGGTGCTGGCAGCACTAACTCTGCACAATCCTGATCCCTTCTGTGGTTCCTTTCAGTGTGGGAGATGCTGTATGTACCATCTCTGCAGCCACCTGCTTCCCTGAGCCTTTCATCAATGAAGGCAAACGCCTGGGTTATGTCCACAGGAATTTTGCTGGGACCAGGTACTCAGATCATGTGGCTTTGCTCTCTGTGTTCCAAGCCTGGGATGATGCAAGGTACGTTGTCTGGCACTGCAGGTGGTGGGAAGTTACAGCTGACACAGGGTGAGCTTTTCCCTTCCTTGCTCAGGCTTCTAATTCCCTCTCTTTGTTTTTCAGAATGGGTGGTGAAGAAGCAGAGAAAAGATTTTGTGAACACAAAAGACTCAGCATGGCCACTCTTAGAATGACTTGGGAAGCAAAAGTCCAGCTGAAAGACATACTTATTAGTTGTGGCTTTCCTGAAGGTGATTCTGATTAAATTCAGTAATTTAATGATTGCATTTTTCATTCTGATATGATAAATAAATAACCAGGATAATCTGTGTTGAGCACCCAAGCACAGGGGGAGTACAGTGGATTTGCCATAACATTACTCCATTTTTACAGCTGTGTTCAGGTGGAATTTTAGTGTTCTCTCCTAAATTTGTGTTGGCTGGGGTACAACAGAGATTTTGGAGGCTGAGGTTAGAGCTGCAAGATTAAAAAAATATTAAACAGGTGTCCTTAACTTACCTCCCTAACTTTGTTTCTCCTTCACTTGTTGCATCTCCAAAATGTGCTGTGCTGTGCTTTCCCCCTTCTTTCCATAGACCTTAGTGGGGAGTCTGTGTGATCTGAACACTGTTCTCTTCTGTTCTGTGACTTCCTGGGTTTGTGCTGCAGGAGGGATGTGCAGCAGGGTGCCAAATTATTCCGTTTTCTGGAGAAAAACTTCTTAAACTTGACCAGGTTCTGAATTTGCCTAATGTTGCTGAGGAGCTCAGTGAAATGGTTTGGCTGCCTGGATTAAGCAGATGTTTATCTTCCCTCCTTTTCATTTTTTTTTCTCTCTTTAAATTCCTTTATTTTTTTTTCTCCTCATGCTGTTAGGATCACTGCTGCATTTATCCCTAACTTTCTTTCTGAGCAAGATGACTTGAAAGCAAGCCACCAAAGACTCTGGGGGAGATTTGTAACAAATGAACTAATAAAAACATCCATTTTAACCTCTCCCAAAAGATTTGTTTCCAAAACAAATGCAGTAAACACACCGTGGTACAGCACATTCTGGGCAAACCCATCTCTTCTTGTTTTTGAAGAGTTTGGAAGAGAAAAACACCTCTTTGTAGTAGTATTTTTCAGCTTTTCATTCTCCATTAAGAAATTAAAAATTGAATGTAGCACTTAAATGCTCTGAGTGCAGAGGTCATTGGAGATCACATCTAGCAGGTGATTCAGTCAGAAAAGGCATTGGCTCAGGGTCCTAAACAGCTCTGCATTGATCCAGGATCCTAAATAGCTGTGTTGTCCTCTCCTACATGTCCCATGGATTTGAGCCACTCTTCTGTTCTCTGCCAACAGAATGTTTGATGACTCAACCATTTAACAACACTGGCCCTGATAACAACCTGGATGTTGTAATCTCCCTGCTGGCTTTTGGGGTCTACCCCAACGTCTGCTACCACAAGGAGAAGAGGAAGATTCTTACCACTGAGGGGCACAATGCTCTCATCCACAAATCATCTGTCAACTGCCCTTTCAGCAGCCAGGACATCAAGTATCCATCACCCTTCTTTGTTTTTGGAGAGAAGGTAGATACTTTGGGTTTATTCTTGATCATGTGCTGCCAAATGGTTCAAGAGGCTCTTTTTGGTAAAGACCACAAGAAAAAACCTGACTGCAATATTTAGCTGGTTTTAGTGGGGAGGATGGCAGGGGCAGTGTTGTTTGTAGGTTGGTTTTCTTTCCAGAAGGTAAATGTTATATGGTCCTGCTGTCACTCAGCCTCCTAGTAACTTCCAGTCAACCACTTTCAGTAGAAGTAGAGGTGAGTTTTGTTACAACAGCCAGGTCATAGAGAAAGATCTAAATCATTATCTTCTTTAAGGGTTTGTTTTAGGAGCTCTTCCACACTAATCAGGCATCAGAGAATTTTTACCCTTATCACTTCTGCTGCTTATGAATCCAGGGAGAAAACAGGAACATGGAATATGGCAGTGGGGTGCTCCTGTTCTGGCCTGTAGGTAGTGTGTCATCTCCTGAGGATAATTTGTATTTCCCAAGCATCACCCAAAAGGTCTCCATGACCTTTTCCTGCATCCTGTGGATTTGATGTACATTCTGGACATGTCCACTGCAACCCCTGTGAGCTCTCCTGTGCTCCAGTGACAGCCATGGTGAACTCAGCTACTCCTGCTCAAGGAGCAAAGGAAGGCAATGCTTTTGTGTTTGGTAATAACTGGAATTTTATTTAAAAACCTTTAAACCTTTATTAAAAACCTTTGGGTACAGGGATTTTGTTTTGACAGTCTGGATTCCCAGTCCATAGTTCAGAGTTGTGATGAGGCTTTGCTGCTTCTTCAGCCTTTGCCTCAGGATCCCAGGAGGGTCAGACCTTTGATCCACCTTCACCATCTCTCTCAAGTGGATTCCCCTAAACCCAACAAAAGCCTTTTGAGCTCAAAGTTTTGCTTCATTAAATCAAAATACACACAGCAAATGGAGAGTGACTAAGATGGGGGCTTAAGAGTAGCTTAGACAGCACCTGGGTGAGGCTGGGGTGCAGGAAGGATTTGTGTGCAGCTCTCTCCCTGCCCATTAGGTACCTCTTGTGTTCCTCTTTAAACTGAGGGGCAGGACCCATGTAGCAGGGCTATTATCTCTGGCTTGATGTTGTCCCAAGTTCTCAGTTCAAGTTCAAGCTCAAGGTCAGTGTAACATGACACAGCAGTGACTGCATGGACATCTGGCAACTTCCACACTTGCATGAGTGGGACCCCACTGAAGCTTTTCATCACAGCCCCAGTAACTGAAGGGTGGGAAGAAAATTCAGATGTGCTCTGGTCATTTTAAGGCTGGCAAAGCATGAGGTGGCTCTTGCAAAAGGTACATAACTGCAGACACAGAAAATGAGTATTTTAAAATGGAAGATTGTTTTTGTTGAGGTTTTACACCAGCCAGTGTGAATCCCTGGAAACCTCTGGCTGACATTCAGTTTTGTATGTGTACATGCTCTTGTAATTTCCTAATGTTATACCTAGCTTTGTTGTGTGTTGTTTGGGGTTTTTTTTACAAAATTCTCCAGTTTCAGTGTCCAGTGGAATGTGCAGAGCTCTGTTTCCCATTTCAAGAGTCATTTTTCCCCTTCACTTGCAGATTCGAACCCGAGCCATCTCTGCCAAAACCATGACCTTGGTGAGCCCTCTGCAGCTGCTCCTCTTTGCTTCCAAGAAAGTCCTGTCAGATGGGGAGCTCATTCTGGTGGATGACTGGTATGGACCTCCTTGGTGTTCAGAATCATGGAATCATGGAGTGGTTTGGGTTGGAAAGGACCTCAAAGCTCATCCAGTTCCCCTGAGTGAGGGAAGTGCAGCTAACACAGACCAAATGTCTATAGAACAGGGATCCCAGAGCAAGCCTGTGCCACAGGTGTGTTGGGAAGGCATCACCTTTGTTTCCTGTGAGGAAGGGGCAGGTTCATTTGAGCCCTGTTTCACGCAGATTATCTGCTTAAACTGAAGACAGGACAAGGCAGTTTCCATAAAAACTGCTGTTTTTTTCCTCTTTAACTGAAAGGTAAAAGGCACAAGGTGTTTTGGCCCTCCTCCTCAGGCAAAAGCACAGAAATACAGCTTGAGGGGAGAAATGCCTCTGGCAGTGTAAATTTTATGGCCATCACCAAATACCATCTAGATGGTTGTTTTGTTTCTTTTTTCTTTTACCCCCTACTCAGTAAAACACAGGCAAATAGTTCCTTAAGCTTAATTTGTTAACAGTTTGAGGGTTGGACCTTTCAAAATCTTGGAGCCTCATGTTTTCAGTTTACTTTATATTTTTGTATCTTGCTGTTTTGATGCAAGAGGTTACATGTTGAATTTATTTAGTATAGAATGATGGAATCACAGAATGGTTTGGGTTGGAAAGAACTTTAAAGCTCACCTCAGGTGGACACTTTCCAGCAGACCAGGCTCTTCCAAGCCCTGTTCAACCTGGCCTCGGACACTCCCAGGGATGGGGCAGCCACAGCTTCTCTCAGAAACCTGTGCCAGGGCCCTCTCCACCCTTACAGGGAAGAATTTCTTCCCAATATCCCATCTAACCCTGCCCTCCATCAGTTTAAAACAACTCCCCCTTGTCCTATCACTATCTGCCTGTATCTCCTTTTTGAAAGCCCTCTTTAGCTACTGGAAGGGGCTCTGAGGTCTCCCTGCAGCATTCCCTTCTCCAGGCTGAACAGCCCCAGCTCTCCCAGCCTGTCTCCAGAGTTTCAGCCCTCACAGCATCTTCATGGCCCTTTGTTAAGTTTCAAGAGCAAATTTTGCCAGAAGAATAGTTAAGTTTTAACATTGCTAAATTTTAGGGATCTTTCAAATTTGCCTCCTGAATTTTCTCACCCCCCTCAGTGACAAATCAGAACTTCAGAGATGAGAACGTAGGTTTCTGGCTCAATGAGAAGCCGCTCTGCAGAACCTCTTCCTTCCCCGTGCTCCCCTGGCGGTCCTGGCCGCTGTAACCCCTCTTTGTGCCGCAGGATCAAGCTGAAGATGCCGCACGCGGCGGCCGCCTGCATCACCGCCCTGCGCGCTGCCATGGAGGCGCTGGTGGTGGAAGTGACCAAAGATCCCGGGATCATCCGGCAGCTGGACCCCGCCTACGAGCGGATGCTGAACGTGATCCGGCAGCTGTCCCGGCCCGCGGCAGCGGGGCTGGCGCTCACCCCTGCCAGCGCCAGGTGAGAGCCACAGCCCCGAGCTCAGGGTGGGGACTTGGGGCTTTGCTTTCAGTGCTCTGAGCACGCGTGAAGTGCTTGCACTCAAAGCCTCCTGCAGAGACATCGCTGCCTGTTTCCACAAGGACACACAGCTCTCAGGAATAAAAGCTGTCAGCCCCTCTTCCAAAGCACAGATTATCTTTTAAAGATAAGATAATCCATATTTATTTTGGGCAAACCTTTTCCTGGAAAGAAAACACATATTTGGCTGGGTTGCACCCCTCTGTTGCCCCCTTGTTTCCATCCCTTGCTTCTGAAGCAAAGGAAACTTTCCTGAAGTGGAAAAGGTGCAAAAGTGCAACTGTAGTTGACCCATGGTATTGAGTTCACAGAAAACTGATGTGGCTTAGCCGAGGATGGTCTGTTTCCCATCTTCAGCGATGCTGTTGGCGAGGGTGCCTGCAGCGTGTGTTGTTGTTGGTTGCCAGGTTCGGGGACGGCCCCCGCCCGCCCAAGATGGCTCGGTACGACAACGGCCTGCGCGGCTGGGGAGGCTCCGCCCACAGGGGCCGCGGCTACGGCGCCTACTCCGGCTGGCGGCCGGCGGGAAGGGGATACCCCGGGAGTCCCGGCGGGGGATACGGAGCCTGCAGAGGAGGAGGAGGAGGAGGATACCGAGGAGCAGGCAGGGGATACCGAGGAGGCTACAGAGATGTGGGCAGGGGCGGGTGGTAGTGAAGCAGTTCAGTGGAGTCTTCCCACTTCAACAAAAGGGTGTTTCCTTCCGAAATTCCTTTCTTCCTCTTCCCAGTTTGTATGCCTTTTTTGGTTCCTTAGTACAAGTACAGTTCTGTAATATATCATGCCCATAGGGAATTTCCTGTAAGTTGTATGATTTTTTTTTTCTTAATAAAGAGTTTGTTTCTGAACACTTGCATGCTATATCTTTGATTTTGTGTTTGGATCTGAATTTCGAAGGCTTCTGTTGCTAATTGTGTTTGTTGGAGATACAAGGCATTCTGAGGAAACCTTCTCAGTGTCTAAAACCATTTCCTGCCAAACAGATTCCAAACCACATCTTAGGCTCAGTGGGGATTTCACTTTGCTGTCTAACAAGCTGTGCAAACAGTCTTTGCTGCAGTGGTTTTCTAACCATGCCAGGCAGCACCAGGTTCCTTTGCAGCCAGCCTCCTGCCTGCTGTGTCACCCTCTGTGGTGAGTTCTTTGGGTGATCCAGATCATGCAGGAACATGGAATACCAAGACTGATGTGATGCTGCTGGTCTCTGCAGAATGTGGAGCAATCTCAGAAGGATGAATTGCTGCCTTCACCCCAGACAGTGCTCATTACTATTCCCAAACAGTCAGGCTTCATTCCTCCACATCCGTGTGGAAGAGGACAGTTCTTTAATGGGAACACACTGGATTTCAGACACTGGAAGTTCAGCTGGCTGCCTAGTGCTCACAGAGGTGTATTGACACAGAGGATAAAAAGCCTTCCAGCCCTGTTTCTTTACAAAGTCTGACAAAATTAACCTCCCCACCAATACCACTGCAGAACCAGTAATTATTTGTGCTTACTGGGGTGCAGGAGATGGTGGTGGTTGCAAAGCAAGTCCAACATTTTTTGTGTTCTCATGAAGAGTTCTCAAAAACTAGGTAAGGGTGAAGCACTGCTTCTTTCATCCAGCGCTGAATTACAGAGGATCAATATTAATCTCCAGATTTAATTTTCTGTGGAACATGTATTATCTCCTGCATGCTCTGCTGCAGTAAACCCCACTCTTCCTTCTGCTGGTGCAGACTTTTCTGTAGGTTGAAGAATGAATGAATGAAGACTTGTCACTCCATGCCACCGTTACCAAAAACAATTATTTTTCTTTTCCAGTTTGTGCCCAGGAACAACCTCTGGGCGGGTCAGCAGGGATGGACATTGGAAGATGAGCTATAGCATTATTAGCCACCTTCCCTTTGCACATCTGCAGTCACTGCATCCAGACAAAACCTGCTTTCCTTGGCTTGCCCCTCACACATGGTGCTCTCAGTCATGTCACTAGCACCAAACTGGAAGCATGAAGCAGAAGTCCAGTGGTGTTAAAGATAACTCTATTTAATTTTAGTATCAAACTCACAAGTCTGGACTATGATCTAACATCTGTTAAAGCTTTCTAGTTTCCTCTGGCTGTTACTGGTCAGCATTTAAACAGGAGGCAAGAGATGGGTGCAAGGTGAGGAAGTAGAATAGGATACCAAGGATTATCAAGGAGATGTACAATGCTCTATGATACTAGTGAAAAATGGTTTTACCAGGGTATTTGATGTTAAGTCCCAGCTAAAGAAATTCCCTTTTTAGAGTGAGGTTGATCTTTCTCAGGTCTATTTACAGAATTGTTTCTAATTTGTAACTGTAAAGCTATTATTTACTATGACTGGCAAGACAGTATTAAAAAATATTCCCATTAATACCCTACTGGTTGTCCTGGGAAGTCTTGCTGATTCTGGTACTGATGCAGTGCTGAATTTTTAGCTCTCCAAGACATCTGTGCTTCTTGGGTACAGCTCAGTCTGTTCATTCACATAAAGATCTAATTTGTGTGATCCTTGGGGTGTCCTGTGCAAGGCCAGGAACTTGGCTCAGTGATCCTTGTGGGTTCCTTCCAGCTCAGGATACTCTAGGATTCTAATTTCATGCTGCTTTCAAGAACTGGTTCAAAAGTTAATGAGCTCTTAAGGGAACAGCCAGGTGTTGAAAAAAGTGAAAGTGTGTCTGGAAGCTCAGCTGCAGGTTGTGAAGGGAGAAGGAGCAATGGACTTTTTAGCCTCTACAAATGACAGCTTCTGATTTTATTTATGTGCTTAGTGCTTTACATATTAAGGAGTGTCAAACATGAAAGTACTGCTTCACAACATTCAGTCTGGTTTTTAATATCTAATCCATCATGGCCAGTTAAGTGGGGAAGCAATAATCCTTGCCTGCACTTGATGAATGGCACAGTCTAAACAAGGATTGACATGCTAATGAGGAGCTTAAGCAGCCGGGATACAGAAACCCGAAAATTAACCTGAAATGACATGTATGTTTTCCCAGTAAAGACAGAGCCAGCACTGAGTTTACTGTGCCAGTGCATGGATCTGTGCTTTGCTTCAAAAAGCCACAGAGCACCCACGGGTCCTGTGCAGCATATTGAATTACTGAAATTCAAGAAGAAAGAACTACCTGAGCCACGGTGCCATCGATTGCTCTCTGCTGCACCCACCTGAGGCACCTTGGGTTTGTATAGCACATATATCAAATACTTCTGGCTTTTGATATCACCGAGTTCTCATAAAGGGATTTGGAAACAATCATGCTTTCTTCTGGTTTTCCAATTCCAAGTGGAAAAGGAGAAAAGTAATATTAACAATAGCCTCAAAACCATAATATGAAGCATAACACTTGACAGTTACTTGAATTTTTATCTTGAAAATTAGGATTGCAACTCACTAACTGATCTATTTTTTCTGCCCCCAAATCAAAAGAGTGGGGAGTGGCAGCCATTTGAGATCCAGTCACATTATTAGCTGTTCCAAGGCATCTCCTGCATACATCACTGCAGAGATAAAGCTGAAGGAAGTGAGAGCTTGGAAACTCTCTGCAAAGACCACTGTGGAAGCAGAAGGAAAGGTCAACTAAACTCATAATACAAAAATTAAGCACAGCACTGGAAAACTACCTGGTTTTGCTCTTAAGAGAAGCCAAATGAGTTTTCTAATACATCCTTAAATGTGAGACAACTTTAGACTTTTAGATATCTATAATCTCCTGGAATGCCCCCATGCTTATAAACAAAGAAGCCCAAAAAGCCCTGGGGATTGCATGGATTTCTGCAGGAAAGGCAGAATGTGTATTTTCAGACAAAAGTTTTCAAGTGTCAGAGGTGTTGAGACCCATCTCAAATAGAATAATCAGTCTCCCATTGGCTAGAACAACCCCAAAATAATGAACTAAATTTTGTTAATTCTCTAGTTTGTAATGTGAATGTGACAAAGCCAGGAGAGAGCCTTGAATCACTGGCTCTCATGCAAACCACTCACGCATCCAAGCTGCTTGGATCACTGGGAGAGCAGATGAGCAGTAGCACTGGTGTTTACTCCGTGGCCTTTTACAGCTGCCATAAACTGGTTCATCCCCTTCCCTCAGGGCTACTGCAGACATTTGCTTTGGCTAGTGGAGCTGGCAGGCTGCTCACAGGAAGCTCAGCAATGCCTCAGGAATGGAATTTGGCTCCGCTCATCCTTTGGGCGTGGCAGCAGTCTGCCACAAGGGGAGAGAGAAAGAAGAGGGGATAAAAAAATACCACACCCGTGTCTACAGAGGCCACTTCTGTGCAGGCATATGGGAGAGAGGCTCTTGTGTGAGCCCAGCAGAAGCACAGTGGCCCTGCTGTGCTGGTAAAGATGAGCAAGGGCAGTGAAGTAAAGATAGGCTAAGCCATGCTGACCAAAAAGAACAGACCAAAAATAGATAGCAAGGGGTCAGCGTGTTCATCCTGCACCAGTCCTGCCCACAGCAGAGACAAACAGGGCCTTTCCAAGGGCTTGCTAAGGAACTTGAAACTTTCCTATCCCAGGAGAGGCACTGGAGAGGCTCTCAGCCTCAGGAACATCTCTAGTGCATCAGTTATGGAAGATACCTCTGTTATATAAACAAAGGTAACTTTGTTTCCAATGACTTTTCCTTTTTTTCATTAGGAATGCCCATGTTCACACCACCCTACCAGTAATGGTTCACAAACATCTACACCAGGACATGGATATGAGGTAAAAGTTGAACATGCAACACACATTGATCTTGGTTTGATGTAAATTAGGATAAATCGTGCAGAAAGATGTTTCTCTGCACATGCTAATTAATGACTGCTAAGGATCACTGTCTTCACCAGACAATGGGAGAATCAGAGCAAGTCTCTACATCAGTTTGTCCCCAAAACAGCAACACCTCTCTAATAAACAGATGAGCAGAGGGTTCTGTAGGGCCCTCACCTGCTCTGCTGTGTGGTTTTGCAATTTTTTAAGCTGGCTGTAACACATAACAAAGACAGAAAAACAAAGCCAAACCCTGGGCAGAAACAGCTTACAAGTTGCAGGCTGCTGTTTGATAATCTTTATTCAAAGGGTGCAGCACCAATAAGGAAAACAAATCAACAGCTGAATGTGAAAGCATTTTCAGTTTTGCAGACTCTCAAGACCTTCAGATTAAGATTTCCTCTTCTTCCCTCACTCAGGACAAAATCCAAGAATAACTTTTTCAAAACTCCGAAGTTTTGTGTTTGACTGTTCCCAGTTGCATGCACTTGACAAAGTTTTAAAACAGTTTAGGGTTTTTTGGTTTTTTTTTTTTTTTTTTCCCAAAGAAAGATCTCTGGGATTCAGACTGATTGTGTCACCTTAAGTGACTGTAAAGTCACTTTAAAGTGTCACTTTAAATTTATCACTGGGACAAAGCCAATGTTACAACAACCTTTATCTCCATGAACAGTTCTCAATCAGGAAAGTCATCACGATCCATGCCAGTGTTGCCTACTTGATATTTTTGACCAAAAAGATGTTTCCTGTCAGCTCTGGAGATAAATTGCTATAGCCTTAAAAACACCGTGCACAGAGAATAATAAAGCAACACGGAACAATGCCTCTGGGATAACAAGAGCAAGGTGGGAAGGAGACACACAGCTGGAGTGAAGAGACAAAGGTCAGAGATTCTGTACAGCCAAGGATGGAGCAGCTACAAGCTGACAGACATTTCTGCATGAGGTCACCTGAGCCAGAGGAGTTTCTGAGCAATGTGACATTAACACTGCCAGGCATATGAAGAACCAGAGAGATGGACATAGCTGTATGATCTTATGACTCAGCTCAAAAAGCTACTTAAATAAATGGTCTGTGATGTAAACCAAAAATCAGCATTTGTGAGAACAGCATCTTATCCTGCTGCAATTCTTTCTAGGTAAAATACTTGCCCAGACTCAAAAATATTAAAAATCCATACATTAAAAAGAATGTCTACATCAGGTAGCCATAGTAACCAACATCTAGAAGTGGCCAACAAAGAGCACTGAAGCTGTCCCAAATGCTGATTTCCACATGTACTTTTTAAAGGATGGCTCTTTTCCTCATTGCCTGCAACTTCATACATCCAAAGTTGTCTAAACAATGCAAGTAACTTACTTGGCTTTTTCCCACATTATGTCACTTACCTTCCACAGAGCCTTTGCTTTTGGACTGCAGATTTCCAGGTTCAGCCTCAGTAAAGGTGACCTTTAAACTGCATAGAGATTCTCCAGAAGAAACCCATGGAGGAGGAGTTAATGTAAAATTAATTACCCAGGTAATTAAGGACTTGAAGACTCAGGTCTGGTTTGTAAATGTCAGTAATCTTTGTCAGGAAAGCAAGTTTAGTAAAACCACACCTGCAGAAAGCATTCTCTGAAGAGGGCTTAAAAATCATTGTAAATAAGTAAGGGAAGAAAGACCTGAACATATAGTGGCTGCAAAAACATTTCTATAAAAACATTTCTATTATTTCTGTGTATCCTAATGAAAAAATTACTTCTAAATTGTACCCAAATCTCATACCCAGCATTTTTACACTGTTAAAAATTTGGAGAGAGTTCAAAGTGGTCACAAAGTACCTAAATTGGCAATCTCCACCACAGGATGCAAAGAGAGTAACACACTGGGAGAACATCTGCCATCCCAACTGTGACCTGGCAGGGAATGTGAGTGAGAGTGCTTGGGCTAAATACAAGAAAAATGCTGAATGTCTGCTATATACTTCAAAGGACTAACATAGTCATGTGCCATCTATTTGTCCTGCATTGTTCATTCTGTTTTCTCTCTTTGGAAAGCCATATGTTGGTAAACTGGGACCTGGCCAGGGGCTTCCAGTGAGGAAATGGTTGTTGTTGGCTCTTGTCCCGAGAAATTGAATTTGTTAAAAACTGGGGGTACCTGTACCTGTCCACAGGTGAGCTGGAGATGAGGTGAAAATGAGTAAAAGCTTTTCAGCCTGAGTTTTACAGGTTAACAAACAAGCAATGTCACCTGCTGCTGAGCTCCCCTGGGACCTGTGGCCTCACATCCAGGAAGAGCAAAGAATGAAGACATAAACACAAGGTGGGGCAAAAAAAAAGAAGAAAACTTTAAATGTTTTAATAGAATCACAGAATCCCAGAATGGTTTGGATTGGAAAGGCCCTTAAAGCTCATCTTTTTCCACCCCCTGCCATGGGCAGGGACACCTTCTAGTAGACCAGGTTGCTCCAAGCCCATCCAGCCTGGGCTTGGACAGGTCCTAAATTTAGGTGAGCTGAAAAGAACTCTTGGTGATTACCCAGAAGAAAAATGAGACTTTAGCAGGAAACAGTACTGTGTTCAAGTACTGTGTGGGGAACTACATTTATATTTGTGTGAATTACTTGGAACGGAGCAACCCTGAGGGTGGTGCTGGCAAAACTCATTAAATCAAATTTAGCTCTTGCGTGACCAACTTCATTGTAAGAAGAAACATGGGTAGTTCAGCAAAATGAGGGAGAAGCTGAATATTCCTGTGGATTTGTAAAGCTCTCAGACAAGGGTATAAAACGAATACAATTGTTATCTGGTAGTGTCAGCTATATCAGTAACATTCAATAAGGCAGCCTCCTCTGCTCACGGGCACACTTGGGGAGATTTCTTAATTTTAACTAAAGGAAAATGCAGGACAAATACATATAAAGTTTCCAATATGATTTTGGAGCTTTGGGAGTTGCACTGAAGCATTGGTGACAATGGTATGGTATGTATTACTGCATGAAGAGGTTTATGTTCTGGAGCCTTTTTGTTTTCTTAACCTTTGAAGTCAAACAATTCAGGTGGCAAAAACTTGGTTGCCACAAACCAGTGGCTGATGGGGAGGTGTGAAATGTGTTTTGAGAACGATTCAAGTCAAAAAGTAGTCCAACAAAAACTACATTCTAGGTTAAAAAAACACTGGGCAGTCACAGTGAGATGCTATTTTAAAGAGCATTCTGTGATTTAAAATAGTATCTAAACCTCTAATGTTGATGTAATGCTACTTAAAATACCTTTCACTGACAGGAATCTGAATCTTTGTGAGAAAACAGGAGCAGAAGAGATTGACACTGTCATTCTATAAAGATGTAGGTTCTCCTCTGCAGCCTTCCCTGTTGTTTATTGTAAGTTAACTCCATCACAAAGAGTTACAATTCATTGTTTAATAAATCAACATGCTAAATCTTGACTTTGCTTCATCATGGGATTTTAAAATAACGGGCTTATAGCTGGAGGTAATTTACTGTATCAAAGATGAATATTGCAGTTGATCTACTCAGATAAATGCTTTTAATATAATAAATATACTGCTTTTAATATAATTAAACACATGATATAAATTTTTTCTTGAGCTCCAAAATGGAAGAAATTAATTGCAGTTGCAGAAGCTACAGATTTCCTATTCTTTAAAGATCTGATAAGTAAAAGAACAGGATATTGGGTATAGAATTTCCTATTCCTTCACCATCAATCCACTTTGCTGAATGCTTGACTTTGTTCCTCTGATATTTCCACGAACTGAGTGTCAGGGATGAAAATGTGGGTAGTATGCTGAAGTTCCCAGAAAGCAAAATGCAGCCTATAGCTATAAAACCTGTGTTTTTTCTTGCCTACTGAGTTCTTATTAAAATAAGAATAATAATTTTAAAATCTCCTCCTTATGTAGTTTGCTAGTGGAATTTCAAAAAGAAAAAAGTGACTGTTAGCAGGAAACAGTCTATTTATAAAGTATTTTATACATTTTCCCATTGCTTATGGTATGTGGTGATGAGTTTAAAAATATCATTTCCTTTCCAACAATCTTGATTCTCCTCTTTGCTTTGATGATCTGTAAGTAGCCATGTGAGTGTTTACACAGCATTTTGCATGCCTTAAACCAGCAGGAAAAATTCTCCTATTACTAAAAAATTATGAGTACAGAAGGAAGCAGGAATTTGGTTCCTCCTAATGAATGAGGTACCAGCACTCTGCTTTATGGATCAGGATTAATTGTAAATTAAGTGCCTTCTTTTATTTTGCACATGTAATTTATATCAAAGCCACTGTACATATTTCACGGTGACTCTGTTTGATCTGAACAGCAATTTAACAAGAGGATGGTATTGATGTTAAAAATAAGCTTTCAGTGTTCTTGCAAGCATCTACCTGAGGATGGCTGAGTTAGAAGCCTCTGAAAATTGCAGTTCATGTATGCTCTGTAGCTTTGCAGAGACTCTGGAGAGCTAATAACTATATTTTCAGAAGATTCTATTCATTCCAAGTAATTTTTTTTTTTCCATTTTGGTTCTTGGCTACAGAGACCAAACAGATTTTCCCTCAATGGCTTCTTTTGTCTATTTAGTCTTTGGTGGCAGTGGGGCTTTGAGTTCAGAGAATGTCTTTTCTGTCCTCTCAACTGGTAATTGTCTGACCATCAACAGAGCCATGCAGGGGAGGACACAGTGAGCTGGGAGTACCAAGACTAGAACTGACATGCTGACAGACAGCCAAGGACATGGGTATGTGCCCCAAAAGCAGCCCTGTAGGTCAGATTCCTTGAAGCTGCTCACCTTTCACTGCATTCTTCCTGTCATATGTCAGGGAAGGAGCTTTGCCTTAAGTCCATGTGGGAGCAGAGACAAATTGTTGAGATATGTGGGGAGGGACAAGCAGCTGGCACAGATCAGTGATCTCCAGATCCCAAAACTACATCTAGTGTTCTCAGCCTCCAGGTGGTCAATCAGGTTTAACTCTTCTGGCAGAACAGCAAACCAAACTGCAGCCTGCCTGTCAAAACAAACTATTTATTTAGCAGGAGAAACAGGAGCTCTGCCCATTCAAAGTCCATCATTGAAAAGTCTGGCTTTAGCAATCGACTGTCAGAGAAGCACAGGGTGGTTTGAGTTGGAAAAGAACTTTAAGGTCATCTAGTCCAACCCCCCTGCAGTGAGCAGGGACATTGTCCACTAGATCAAATGGTTCAGAGCCCTGTCCAGACTGACCCTGAATGTCTCCTTGAATGGCTCCTCTGTTCAAAGGCTGACTTGACTTTGGATGAGTCCAATGGCTAAGAGAGACCTTAGGCTAACAGCATAAAGTATACAAGGCATTACAGGCTTTTTACAGGAAAAGGAAAGATCTAAAAGAAGATGGAGTTTCTCAGAGACTGTTTTTTTCTTTTGTGTTTGAAAAGCAAAGGAAAGTTCATGAAAACTAGGTGTAAAGAATATCAGACTGACAAAGGTGAGCTCTTGTAATAGGGAGACACCTGAACCAAGGCTGCTCTCAAGACCATCATGTATGAAGAAACGAAGGGTCTCACAAATGATTGAACACCACAATTCACTGCTAATGAAATTATAGTCATGGCAAGACCGACTGGCAGATGATGCCATGATGGCAGGCTGTGACCATAAATTATAAAGAACAGACTGGGATGAAAAACTCATCCCTGTTGTTACTCAGCAAAAGAAGTTAGCCAGCTTTCTGTTGAAACCATCTTGGGAAATCTGCTGGAAAGCCAGGAAGTTGTTAAACAACTTTGCTGTGGTCATGCACCCTAAATGGTGAGATTCCCATGACCAGCTCCAAATACACACACTGCTTTCTGGGATGCATTTTATCAGGCTTGGAAGATAGCTGCACTGAGAATGTTTTGGTGTAGTGTAAACAGGCCCAGCTCATGCATTTGAGGGATTTGTGTAGCCAAGGAAGTTGGTGAAGAACAGGACTCAGGCATTATCCAAGTGGATTAGGGTAAATGAGTCCTGCTCTTTACAGAGCAAACTTCATTGGCATGTTGGAAACATAAATATTGCTGGAATTTTTTGGTGGCAGAGAATCCATCAGTGGACCCTGTAGTGCAAGGATGATGGTGGCTAAATTCTCAGAGAATTTAGTGTCTCTATACTATAAATTTAATACCATACAGAAATAAATCTAATCAATTCCCCTGATGCACTTTCATCCATGCAGTGCTGGTGTACTGTCTGAGAATGGGAGTGAGAAAGGAAGGGAAAAGGAATGCTGAGGAACATCTCCAAGAGATCCATTGGATGTTCCAAGGCTGAATGCACCTATACATGCATGTCTCTTTCTCCATGAGAAAGATACAGGACAGGCCAGGGGAGAGCTTGGAGACAGGATGGGAGTATAGTTTGGGTTGGCTTGGGTCCTGATGTTACTGTCATGGTCTAGCACAGACTGCAAGATGTGTTTGATTAAATTCCTCACAGGGGTACATAGCAGAATAAAAGCAGGGAGTGAAGATAAAATATACAAATCTTATCTGCTAGGAATAAAAGATTACAAATTCAGTTTATATACATGAAAAAAGTTAAAAGGATGAGCTGTGTTTGAATCCACAATAGGAAGATGGAAAGCTGCACAGGCCTTTCATGTCTCCTTTTTGTTTTAGCACATTTTTTTCCCAACATAACCAGTATGAAGAAGAGAAAATGAGGCTACATTCCAGACCCACTTGAGAAAATAGATAAAATAATCCACTTACATCTTTCATTTTTCCAAGGTTTGCAGAAACTTGTAAAGAAGCAGCTTACCTCACATGAACAGATTCAGAAATATACTTTTATTCACCTTTACAGCAACTACCCACTGCTGCCGTACAAGATTCCTTAGGACATTCTGCAAAAGAGTGATTAAGAAAGTCCAACCTAAACAAATCATTTTATGAAACACCTTCTGCTTTCATGGCTAATAGCTCTGTTTTTCAGTTCTATTAATAAGATTACAGTAACCTTCTGCTTCTGTAAAATTACAATGAGATATGAATATTTAGTAACTAGTATGGTTGTCTGACTTATTCTGTATTTGTACTGATTGTGAATACCTCTGGCTATTTACCAAACAATTTCACATTCCTTTCACACCTGTCCTCGACTGGGCAAGAATTTCTCCTGATCAGGATGGCATGAGGCCCTATTTTAATACAAAATTAAATTAACGTAAAATTAAAAATTAACGTGTCTCATACGTTGTGACATCAATCCTGTGCTGTTAGTCCCCAGTGCACTAGTGGAGACTGCAGAGGGGTTTATTTTTCCAGCCACCTGTAAAAGCAACTGAATTTTGTCACCCAGCCTTTCTGAATTTTGACTCATCCTCACCAACTCTTTGGTGGATCTGCTGACTCACTTGCTTTAAGTTTTTTTGGCTGTTTGGTGGCCGGGGGGTGGATGTCTGCTGCGATTACTGTTGTTTTGATTGTGTCTGCTGAGAAAAGTGGTGGGAAGCCCCCTGCACGACAGAGGGCAGGAAGCTGCTGGAAACTTCTTGTATTGCCCAAACCAGCCAGATTATGACAAGTAACATTTCCTAAGCTTGCTTGGGTGGCTCCTCCACTGGCTGATAACTGTGAGGTTGGTGGTGAGCACAGGGCTTTTCTGTCCTTCAGATTTTAGTGTAAACTGACATCTATGTACTGCTAATGAAATGCTAGGGTATACAGTTTTAATTTGGGGACCCTAAAACTATTTACTTTTATTAGCAAAAGCTGGGTTTTTTTCTCTGTGGGCATTAATTTCACCTGTTTTAATAATTGACACACATGGAGCAACCAAGGTCTGCTGTCACAGACTGAAATTCCTGAGTTTTTCCTTAGCATTTTCCTTTCCTATATGCATTCATATTGTCCTTGAACAAATGCTGATGCTAAATCAGTATGGGAAGACTGAAAATTAAAATGAGTGCTTCCTCTTGTGAAAAACATTCTGGACCTCCTAAGCCCCAAATATCTTATACTGAAATATCTTGAAATATCTTGGTGGGTGCATAGGTGTGCTAGCCCTTGTTTTGAGCTGCTGTGGAAGGACACAGAGGCCGACAGTGCTCCTAATTAATTATTTTAACTATTTTTAACTATTTGCTTGTGGGCACACACAATACTGTTGCAATTTTTTTTTATCAAAAGGAAAGAAAACTCTGGTTTTTTTGGTTTTGTTTTTTTCTAAAAGGGGTCTATTCTAAGAGGGAGACTGCCAGCCTTGGGAGTTCTGGCCTTCTAAGAGCTGACAGAATTTCCTGTATGAGTTGCCTTTCTAAAAGCTGTTTCCTATCAGGTTTTTATGTTCTTTTTCCTTTTTTGCAATTCTTATCTTTGTTCTTAGTCTCTCCCCACTTGTTCTCAATCATTTAACCCAATCGGTGTATGTCAAAAAAGAACTGAAGTAAGAACATACCCATTTTGACAGCTAACTCAGAGAAACAATTAACTTACAGTCAATACGTGTGTCTGAGCCCATCACAGTCACAAACCATATCCACAAATACTCTTATTTTACAGCTGGTTAACTGTAGGTGTCCATCCTATCAAACAGTCTGTCCTTCCTCCCAGCCACTCCTGCCATACAGGTTGACTCACTATATAGGTCCAATATAGGTACTTCAAAATATTGAAAACCGAACAGTTAAAAACCTCAAGTAAATTATTTGGTTTAGGTGCTGACTACTGTTAAACCCAAGAATGCACAGCATGAAGCTGAATTTTTTTCCATTATCTATGGGAACCTTCTGCATACGGTCAGATGATCTCATTGTGTCACTGATAGGGATTTGTGGCAACACCCTTTGATCCTGCTTGGACTCCCTGCCCCCTTCTCACCTCTATCCCAATCCTTCCCTTCTGCACATCGAGCTGTTCCACGAGCCTTCCCTGTTGCCTGTCCTGCTGTGTCCACTCTCAGCTGCAGGCACCAGCCAGGCTGTTGCTGAACCTGAGGAGCTCCACCAGCACTGTTGTTTTCAGAGCTTCTGCCCTGACGGCATCAGCTCAGCGCTGCTTTCACAACGGACGGCGTGTTTGCAGAAAAGGAGGAAAAGTGGGGGAAGCAGCGGAAATCCAACTTTCCACTGGAGATGTGTCATCCCAGCCTGAACAATAGCGAGGCAGCATGACTCTGTACTGCACTTTGTCCCTTCTGCTGGTGCTGGGGGTGCCAGGGGAACCCTCAGCACAGATATTCTCACCATGGCCAGCTTAATGCTCTGAGGGGAGGCAAAAAGAGGAGCCACCACAATGATGTGTAATAACAACCACACGTGTAAAACATCTCCCAGCAGCAGGATAATTTCTAGGCTTGCTGACCAGTGCGTGCTGTGCAGACCTTGTGAACAGTCCGGCTCAAGCTCTTAATGCAAGGACTTCTGTAGGATACATGTGTTTACTTTAAAACAACAATGTGCATTTTTTCCCAGGACAGACTGTATTTTTTCAGCTCTTTCAGCCACAGGCTGCATTCAGGCTTTCTCAGGATATAACCAAGTTTACAAGGCCTTTCCTTGACTCCTCTATCAATTTTTTCCTAAGGAGTAGTTTCCTGTTTACTGAGAAGGCTTCTGGAGGCACTTTCTCCTGTAAAAGCAGCTTTATAGATTCACAGAATGGCTTGGGTTGGAAGGGACCTTTTAAGGGTCACCAAGTCTAACTTCCAGCCATGGGCAGAGATATTCTGGCTTTACAGGATTTCTGGATTTTACACAATCTTTACACAATTGCTCAACCTGAAAAGTTGTGGAGAGATCTTAGGATAGCTAAAAGCTGTAATACAGTCTATGGCCAGGTCTGACAGAGCTGATGTCTCTAAGCAACAGAGAGATCTGTGTTATGGCAGGGAAATAACCAAAAGTTCATTAAAAATGACAGTAGCTGAGATGGGTCCCCTCAGATCTGCCTAGGATCACGTCCTTGGATGGCACAAACCAGCCAGGTTTGGCATAGCCTAGCTGGGAACCCACAACCAATTTTCTCGCATTTCTCAAGAAACTTTTTTTTTTCCCTACAAAAAGCATTTAAATGAAAAAAAGCTCCTGGCGATGGTGGTGAACAGCTGGCTGAACATGAGCCAGCGTGTGCCTAGTTGGGCAAGAAGGCCAGTAGCACATGGAATCAGAAAAAGTGTGACCAGCAGAACCAGGGAAGTGATTCCTACCCTAAACTCTGCACTGTTGAAGTACCTTGAGTGCTGTGTCCACTTTTGGGCCCCTCCATTCAGGAAGGACATTGAGGGGCTGGAGTGTGTCCAAAGAAGAGAACAGAGCTGAGGAAGGGTCTGGAGCACCAGGAGCGGCTGAGGGAGGTGGTGGGGCTGGAGAAAAGGAGGCTCAGGAGGCACTTTCTGGCTCTGCACAACTCCCTAAGAGGCGGGACAGCCACGGGGGTCAGCATCTTATCCCGGTAAACAAGTGACAGGACAAGAGGACATAGTCCTAAGCCGAGCAGGGGAGGCTCAGGTTGAACATTAGGAAGAATTTCTTCAGAGAAAAGGTGATTATACAGTGGAAGGGGCTGCCCAGGGAGGTGTTGGGAGTCCCCATCCCTGGAGGTGTCCAAGAAACGACTGGACGTGGCATTCAGGGCTCTGATCTAGTTGACAAGGCAGG
Organism: Trochalopteron elliotii; assembly: GCA_024734555.1. Taxonomy (NCBI): domain Eukaryota; kingdom Metazoa; phylum Chordata; class Aves; order Passeriformes; family Leiothrichidae; genus Trochalopteron; species Trochalopteron elliotii. The sequence goes on from JANPWX010000200.1 coordinate 245,532, forward strand.
CAGAGATCGGTGAAAGGTTACACTCAATGATCGTGGAGATCTTTTCCAACCTGAACGATGCTGTGATGGTGTAAAAGGCGCAGCTTCGCGGGGTGTGCCGGTGCGGAGGCGCTGACGGGCCCGGCGCTCTGCCGTGCTCACACCCGGGGTGATTCCCGCGCTGCCGTGAGGGCGAGGGCAAGAAGCCTCCCCGTCCGCTCGGAGCGGGCCCACAGCCGCCATCGCCGCTTTAAGCCGGCACATTCCGCGAGGCGGGGGCAGCTCCAGCCCTGCTACGCTGCGGGACTCCGCTCCCGGCTTGCTCCGCGCCCGCCCCGC
>JANPWX010000200.1:246201-359409 GCA_024734555.1 Trochalopteron elliotii
CATCGAAGTAAGCACGCCTGTTGGGGGGCGGCGGCGAGCGCTGGGCGCTGTGGCTGTGGGTGCTGTGGCTGTGGGCTCCCGCGCCGTGCGGCGCTGCAATGGACGAGTGCACGGAGGAGCGGAGCGGGCGGGCGCAGCGCTGCATGCCCGAGTTCGTGAACGCGGCGTTCAACGCTACGGTGCTGGCCACGCACACGTGCGGGACGCCGGCCGAGGAGTACTGCGTGCAGACCGGGGTCACCGGCGTCACCCAGTCCTGCCACCTCTGCGACGCCGCCCAGCCGCACCTGAGCCATGGCGCCGCCTTCCTCACCGACTACAACAGTCCGGCCGACGCGACCTGGTGGCAGAGCCGCACCATGCTGGCCGGCGTGCAGCACCCCACCGCCGTCAACCTCACCCTGCACCTGGGTAAGGACGGGGAGCGGGGAGGGGGCGAGAGCACCCGGGGAAGAGTGAGCCTGGGCACCAGCGCGGGCTGGAGATGACCTGCTGGAGAGCAGCTCTGCCCAGAAGAGCTGGGAGTCCTGGTGGACAACGAGCAGTCCACGAGCCAGGAGCGTGCCCTGTGCGCTGTGGTGTCCTCGGGTGCATTAGGACCAATATAGTCAGCTCCTCCAGGGCTGGTCCTGCCCTTGTCCTCAGGCCTAGTGAGGCACATCGGGAATGCTGTGTCCAGGTCTGGGCTTCTCAGGAAAAGAGATGTGGAGCTCCTGAAGCAGGTCCAGCAGAGGCTGTGGAGATGATGGAGGTATTTGAGCATCTCTCTCACGAGGTGGGAGTGTTCAGCTTAAAGAGGAGATGGCTGAGAGGAGCCCTGTCTGCTCTCCCTGTCTGCAGGGAGGGCTCAGAGGCTGGACACAGCACACTGCTCCCTGGGGCCCAGCAATGGGACAAGAGACCACGGGCAGAAATGGATGCCCAGGAAGTTCCACCAGAACATGACAAAGAACTTCTTTCCTGTGCAGTGACCAGGCACTGGAACAGAGACCAGAGAGGGTGTGGAGTCTCTCTCACTTGGAGGTATTCCAGACCTGTCTGGACACAATCCTGTGCCATGTGCTCTGGGATGACCCTGCCTGAGCAGGGAGGTGGGACCCGATGACCCACTGTGGTCTCTTCCAGGTGGCCCATTCTGTGATTCTGGGCTGACAGGCTGCCTGCACTCTGGCCATTGCCAGGGCCCTGCCTGGGTGAGTGCCAATAACCAGGCCCTGGGTGGTCTGGTGTTCAGAGGTGTCATTGAATCACCCCTCTGCAGGTCCCCAGCCATGTTCACCAGGTTTAAATTAATGCTGGCTGCACCCCATGGTTGTGTTGGGATGTCATCAGCCAGGGGTCTGGCCCTGTGCTGGTTCTTCACCCCAGTTGATGTTTTACTTGTATTTGCTCAACAGTGCTTGGTAAACTTGATTTTCAGCATTCTCCAGTTGAACCTTGCAGGGGTTGCTCCATTGCAGTCTGCATTGGAGATGCTGTTGGTTTGTGAGAGGAGAGTCCACGCTGCCAGAGGCAGCTGGAAATGGAGCAGGTTGCAGTGATTGTGTCCCACCCCATGCACCAGGGATCATAGAGCCATTTGGGTTGGAAAAATAGTAGAAAGAATTTTTTCCCTGTGAGGGTGGTGAGGCACTGGCACAGGTTTACCCAGAGAAGCTGTGGTTGTCCCATCCCTGGAAGTGTCCAAGGCCAAGTTGGATGGGTCTTGGAGCAATGTGGTCTAGTGCAAGGTGTCCCTGCCCATGGCAGGGGGTGGAATGAGATGAGCCTAAAGTCCCTTCCAACTCAAGCCATTCTATGATTCTGTGAAAAGACCTTTAAGACCAAGTCCAGCTGGTAACCCGACTCAGCCAAGCTCAGGATTGGATCATGGAGTTTTCCAGACAATAAGCTTTGGATCCAGGTGGGAGATGTTGATTTGAAAAGTGGCAGGTGCTGTTAGAAATCACGTGTGCAAGGGCACATCTGCTGTGTATCCTCTTATTCCTGGGGCAGCATTGTCTTTTAATTGCTGGCTGGGTTAGGTGTGTCAACAGCCAGCATTGCTGCTGAACTGTAACAGCCAGTCAAAAAAGGAAGGTGAATTTTCTGATTGGTTGTCAATTCCAGAGGTTCCTTTGGGATAAAGTATTTTAGCCTTCACTTTGGTTTGTGGACAAGCTTTTCTTTTCTGTTTTTTCAGTTGTTCAAGCTATCATGACGTGGAGGAAGGGTAATAATTTAGAACTGGAAGACAAGCTAGTTGAGAGAAAGTTGAAACCACAACATATATCCTCATGTCATTAAATCAAGTAAATATTAAAGAAAGCCCCACTGCAGCCATTCACAGCTTCTAATCAAGAGCAGCTGTTGAGCATTAAGTTTACTATCAATAACAGTGTCATTCAGGGGAGAAAAAGATGTTGGGGCTTGGAGAGCTCACACCAGCATTGGTGAGATGTAGTTGAAGGCACTGAGTCCTGTACCAAGGGTCACCTGATGAGCACATCCCTGTGTCCCAGAAGCCAGGAGTGCCTCTCTGCCCCAAAATGTTTCCTTGTGTTTGGAGCTTTAGCATAAACATACCACATAAGCGTATCTTACAGTCCCTTTTACCTTCTTTTCTTTGTACATTAGGAATTTTTTTTCAAGACTCCTGGAAAGCAAAGATTTGATCTCAACTTTTTTTTAATAACAGTTCTCATTTGTAATTCTCATTGTCAAGGCAAAACTTATAGACCCATCTGTATTACTGCTGTCCTTGGTTTTGTGCATCCATATGTATATGGGTGTTCTTTGAAAAACGATTTATTTCTGAAGTACTGGGAGCAGTGTGCTGTGTCCTGGACTTTGAAGAAATGCACACATTTCTTTGCTGAAAACAACTGCATTTTTGAAATTCTGTAGCATTGCACCACTTTGACTTGTGTTCCGGGTTTGTTTGCAGGTTCTTGGAGCTTTGGGAATTTGCTTTGCCATGTTTTTCAAGTAGAGTACAACTTTAAAGCAGAAGCCAAGTTTGATATATTTGAGGGGCTTTTTTGGTCTGTTTTTTCCTTGTTAGGTTTTTGGGCGGAGTATTTTTAGTATAAAGCCTTTTAAGAATCAGAAGCTTGTTGTGGGCAGGGTGGTGGTGAAGTTGGTTTTAAGATGACAACAGCAAAGCATTGAGCACTCTGCACATGGGCTGTGTGACTCTGCTCCTGACTTCGTGGCAGGTTGAAGAGCTGTTGAGTACTGACAATGCCTTTTTAGCCTGAAATACCCCAAATTGCTCTGCAGCATTGCTCTTCCCTACTTTTGTGAGGTCTTAAAACCATCTTTCTTTGAGTGAGCTGCTGGGTGCTTCGTTTGGGTTCTGTGTGCCTGCAGGCACTATGGTCTGTGGGACACTTAATTATTGGCATCACTAAGAGAAAGAGGCAAAGAGCTTGACAAGTATTTATGTTCTCGGTAGGACATAAAGGCATTCTGGGGCACAAAGCCCTTTCATGCAGTTAGTTCTGCCCGGTCTTTGAGGATTAAGCTCTGTGCTCAGACCCGTGTCCTTATTTGATGCTGCAATTGCCTTCGTTTCTGAAAGCGTTGGTGTCCTGAATGGTTAGTGCTGTTTTGCACCTGGTCAGGACCAGCTGTAGGTTTCATGTACATGCTGCCCTGTGCTGAGTTTTTTGGCAGTTTGAGATGTCTTGATTAGCATCCAGCGATGTTCAGTCTGTGTAGAACAGCACTAACATTTCAGAAGGGCCTGGAAAGGTCAGTAAGAGCTGGAGGTCTGTTGCCAACATGTGGATTTCTTTGAATCTCCTTACAATTTGCAGTTCAAAACAAGTTTTAAAACCTTTAGTTTTGGGACTAGGTGCTGGCACAAAGCCTGATACAGAAAAACACAGCACAGATCACTACTACTGAGTTAGAGGCTCAGATCCTGGGAGTGTTTGGAGATGACATCTGTGTCTAGAAGTTAGGGTGCTCCCCGGGGAGAGGGGAATTGGGGTAATTACCACTCCCTACATCAGGAACATCTGGAGTTGTAAAGGCAATTTCTCTTTGTATGAGAGGGTATTATCCTAAGTAAGGATAAGTAAGAGGCCTGGAGACATGAATTTCCAGCTGTAAATCAGGAGAAGGGGGAGCTGTACCTGTTCACAGAGTGGTGTCTGGATAATTAGGTTAGTGAGTGAGAAGAGGGGAGAGCATTGCTGTGTCCTTTCTTCCGCTTTTCTTAAAAGTATCCCTTGGCTTCCCTGTTTTCCTCAGAATCAATTACTGATTCAGACTTGACCCAGCCAGTCATTTTTTTTTTTTCTTACTGCTCTCCCACTATGTTCCCATATATTCCCAAATAAAGGAACTTTGAGGCAGTGGTGCCAGCTTTCAAACAGAATTTGGAAGCCAAGGCCTTACAGTGCGTTGTCTGCTCTTTTTTGAAGCCAGGCTGTCACGTTATTTTTACTATCTGTGCTGTTTGCTTGTCCTGGGAGCATTGGGATAGTTCTGGCATCTCCCCAGTGCTTTGTGTGCCTATGCTTGAGCACAGCGTTGCTGTTCAGACCCCTGACACACAAAAACAAAGCCCTGTGTTGAAGATGCTCCCTTGGACACTGGAAGAAGGGGAAAAGAGGCAGCATGGAGGTACATGGAGTATTTTTAGTGCTGAGTGCTCTTGCTGAGACAACGGTTTGCTTTTTTTCAGGTGTCATGTCATTTTTCAGAGCAGATTCTCACTCTTTCCTTCTGCAGCTCTAATTGCTATGTGCTTTCTGTTGTTTCTACACTTTTTTTAATCCACTTCTACGTGTGCCTTTGTGTTCCCTTCCCAACCAGCTGTGCTAGTGCCACCTCATTTTTCCTACTTCTACTTCCTGGCCAGATCTGCTTGATTTCAGCTATTGTGGTCCCAGTGTTTTGTTCCTTGGAGAAAGAGGCAGCCTCCTCAGCATGCTGGTGGCTGTTCCATAGTGGGGGACTCCATCTCCACTGAGAGCAGCCATGCTTTTAGCAGCAGCCTGTTAGCTCAGAGCAGTCCAGTCTGGTGTTCCTGGGGCAGGTGACTGTCCACTGCATCTCAGCAGGGATGGTGTCCAGATGTGCTTGACCCATGATGCTGCTGGCCTCAGCTATGAATTCAGGACTATCTGGAAGGCAGAAAAGATTAATTCCTGCCTCTTCTGTCATTGCCTCAGAAGAAGAGGCAGTGATTGGTGCTGGAAGCAGCCCTCTGGTAGGATGCCTTTCAAGGAGAAAGATGAAATTACTGTTTGCCTTGGTTAAAAACATGTCGGCTCCTGAAATCCTTACTGTAGACCAGCCTGGAAACTCATGTCACCAAGCTAGATGGTGTCTTGTATATATAAATTAAAGAAAAGCTTGTGAAAGCTGTTGGTTGCTAAAGAAATGAATTGCCCTTCTACTTCACCTCCCCTTTTTGTACCCGCTCAGTCCTTTATTTGGCTCTGAGCAGAGTGATGAGGCTTGGTTATATATACTGTGCCGGCAAAGCGTGGTTTGGGGCATGACTGCCATTTGAAGGCATTTACAAGGAAACCCAGGCGAGTTGCCAGTTCTTGTGCTCAGCCCTGGCTTCATTTGCCCGTTGTTTTCAGCAGACGAAGTTTTATTTTGAGTCAGTACAGAAAAGCAGTGGGGCTTTTTCAGAAGGGAGGGCTATAAAATGCGACTTAAATCAAGCAGGTAGTGTTTATACCACTGGGATGCAGTTGCTCTGTTTTATTCAGTGCAGCAATGCCCTCAGTTTGCCTGTTATCCCATTAAAACTTTATGAGGCTGTGGTTTGCTGCTTTCCTTAGGTAACTACTGTGGTAAAACTGAGTGCAAAGCAGGCAGGGTGTATGCACGTGAAGCTTTGCCTAGTGTAGCTGCAATTTAAAAACTCGGCGGTAATTAAGGCGTCGGGAGGGCATTTCCAGCTCCAAGGCTGGTGTTCAGGGTGTGTCAGGAGCCTGGGCTTTGCTGTGGTATTTGTGGAGCCCTCGGGGAGACACTATTTTAGTTGGTCTCGCAAAGGCTTGATTTACATTTTGCAGGTTTCAACATGAGCACTGAAGAGATCTGGGCTTTTAATGGCCAGCAGTTATTCAGTGCAGTTATATAAAGGTATCACTTCCTGCATGCGCTTCAAATTCCCAAGTTTTTCTGCTGCTCTGTCTCGGGATGCTGATGTCTCTGCATGATGCCTTTGGGAATACTGTACATGGCAGAGCACTTATTTTGAGGGCTGGAGAAAGCTGGAACTGTGTGGCATTTTGCTGCAAAACCAGCTGCTATTTGTGGTGCTTGCCCTGGGTTGGTAAAAGCATTAGTCGCAGGTTTTCACACACTCGGACAGTTGGTTTTGTGAGTTTAAACCTTTGAAATTGTTAGCTGCTCAGAACTGTTAGTGTGCTGAAAAGCTTTTGGCCTATTAGGTACCTTTTCTCTTGTAGCCTGAGGCTTTGGGAGGCTCTTGCAGCCTCTCTGAGTCTGTAAGTGAAAATCCCAGGCTGCTGCTTCCCATGGAAATGAGAAATGGGATTGCTATGCAAACAACACTTAGAGAAAAGAATTTCCAGTGTAGATGGATGGGATGGGAAACTCGGATCTTGGGTTCACCATAAGAAAAAAGGCTTGTGAGCATTATGCTTACCACCTTTGTCTGGCTGAGACCTCCCACTTGTGTCCTGGGGCCCTAATTCAACACTCACTGTTGAATGAGTGAGTGATTTTACTGTCTGGCTCCATATTCTTCCCGTGGGTTAATCGTGATATGGGGTCTGGCATGTTAAATGTCACATCTAAAGTCACCATCTCTGGCCTGTAATAACCTTTGGAAGTTCAGCCTGGGCTGCTGCCCCCATGTAAGCTCCAGCATGCAAAGAACCATTCCAGCCTGCTCTTACACATCTCTTAACCATGACATCTTGCTTATTGGTGGCTTCCCTTCAGTGTGTTTTGATTAGAGAATAACATGAGTTTCATAGTTTTCCAATAAATTGCACAAATCTTGCTGGGTCTGTTGTCCCACCACACAGAAAGGCAAATGTTCCCCCCCACCCCCCCAGGTATGGCATAGCCCTGTGTGTCTCAAATCAAGCTTTACAGCCTTTAAGTCAGGGATGTTTGTGTTGAGGCCATCACTAACTGTGTTTGGAACTCTTTGTCATATTAGGATAATCTCGTAGCCATTTCCAAAGGGTGTACTAGGGATTGTCCACAGCATTCCATGAATAATGTCAGGTTTTTAGCAGTGTGTTGGTGATGTTGGTTGTCACATCAGCATTGATGAGAGCTTCACAGCAGCTGCTAACAAACCAGCTGTGCCATGAGATTAGAGAGCTGCTGCTAGTAGACGTGTGCAGTTGTCGGACAGGACCAGGAATGCTGAGGGGAGAAACTGCCTTTTATAGCTTGTCACACCAAAGGTGCAAGCTGCTGGTAGGCTTTTAGGTACTTTTGAGGTAAAACATAATAATTTCTAGGAATTATTCTCATGTAGAAGCTTGGAAAATGGTGAAAACTCATCAGCTACAAAAGGATCTGAAATAACAAGGTAATTTTATTCAAATTAAAGAAAGCCTCAGTCTTTAGTCTTTTTTTCTACCAGCCCAGCCCTATTTGAGAGATCTTTCACCAAAAAAACCCCAAATCCCCACCAACCTCCTCATATATTATTCAGTGGTCTTCAGCGTTCTGTTTGAAACTGGGTGGCAAAGCACTTTTTGTTTCCATGCTTCTACTTGTTTTAGATATTCCAGTGTGATAGTCATCAAAGAGCTGTTTCCAGTGGTAATCATGCCTGCAGTTCTGACACAACACAGCTGTGTTCAGCAATGGAGAATTTCAAAATTTTCTTGTTTAGATATATTATCCAAAAACTATCCAAAAACTATTATTGGACTTTTTTTTTTCTTTTTTTTTTCTTTCTTTCTTCTCCCTTGGTAGGTAAGCTAGTACCATCTTCTACATGGGAGGTACATTTCCAGGGAGCTTGAGGCCTTATTTGTACAGTTGTTTAGGAGTTTGGTGTTTTTGTGGGGGAAGGTGAAGACTTTTAAGGTGTTTGTAGAGATGATATATTGAGAGCTTGAAAAGACACGGGGTTTGTGGGCTCTTGGCACAGCTTTCTGCAATGTTCTCATTTCTGCTACAGACTTTGGTGTGCTTGGAGAGCTGTTTATCTGACTTGGCTTTGTAGTGGGTCCTGTGTTTTATAGGAGAACAAGGTAAATGGCTATTTCATCCTCGGGGGCTTGAGATGCTGCTGTGGGAAGGCCAGGGTGCAGAACTCTTAAATGGCTTCAGGAGTGGCACCTGGCCTGAAGTGGAAATCAGGCACACCTGGCCCTTCCATTGCTCTTAACCCTCTCTGATGGAAAGATCACCTCTTAAAAAATCACCCCAAACCCCCTTAAACCTACCAAATATTAAAACCTGCTTGATAACAGAGATTGTTCAGCACATGTGTGTTCAAGTGGGCAGTGGCTGGCTGAACATGGCAGCCCTTGGCTTCCCAGTGAGTTGCCTGAAATGCTCATTCCTTTGGGTGCTCCAAGGCTGAAGGAGTGCTGTGGAGTTTGGGCTTGGCATCAGCCCAGTTCTAAGAACTCTGCTTTCTTCTTACAAGTTCTTTTTTCCAAAGTCTGCTTTATAGCTCAACCTACTTGGCATCAGAAAAGACCTTGTTCTTACTACAGTGAGCAGCTGCTTGTGCAGCATGTTGCAATTGGGCCAGTTTGGTTTCTTTTGGTGGGGGGAAAATATCAGGGTTGCTCAACAGGTTGTTTTTTAACTTTTAAAAAATATATTCTTTCCCTTCCCTGTATACTTTGTTTCGGGAAGGTGAATCTTTCTTATCTTTGAATTAAAAGATAATGTGTCTTGGAGTATTTTTAAGGAAATGGTTGCATTGAACCTCTTCAAGAGGGATAAAGGGGCTGTTTTCTTGGTGCTTTCTTACAACCTTGTAAATACAGTATAAGTCACACGTGCTTTGAAAGGCTCAGTTTGTTTTGGGCGTGTCTCTTATTGAGATTAGTGGAATGAAAAATCAGTCTGTTCTGGAAAAAGTGCTGTCAAATGCTTCTTGATTTCAGTTTTAAGTGGGACTGTTTGACTGAGAGAAAAGAAAATGTTCTTGTCCTAGGACCTGTGTGGTCAGCTCTGATTATGATGATTATTTATAGTCCTTTCATCTGCAGTCCTTTGCATGCTCCCATCTGGTGGGGTATTGCAATGGAATTTTCTTCCCAGCAGTTTGCAGGGAGGGTCCCTGGGGAGCAGCCCTGGTCAGGCTGCCCTGGTCAGACTGCCCTTGCCTCTCAGCTTCTGAAAAAAATGTGAGTTATTTGTGAGGATCCAGCGTGTCTCCCTCTGTCCTGTTCCTGGCTGTGGCTGTCAAGGTTCTGGGCTTGGCCCAGCAACCTTTGATTGTGTGACAGCAGCTGATGCTTCCCTTCCAGCTGCTGCTTCCTCTGCATTCTCTGGCTGCCTTCCTGGGTCTCATGGCTCCTGCTATCCTCGCTGGAGTTACATAGGACAAGGCATTTCTCAACACTGCGTCTACTTGATGAACTTGTTAAGAAGTTGTTGCTGAAGTTTGTGGTTGCTCAAAGCTTGCAGATCTCCTTTTTTACTTGTGTTTTCTGTCCCTTTCTCCCTTTCTTCCTGAAGCTCCTTGCAGTCTTCCTGGGTTTCCCCTGCTTCCCATTCCTGTTTTCCTGGTACTGAGATGTCCCTGGGCAGTGCAGTTAGGGAAGGTAATCCCCTTCCTGGGATGAGTTTTTTTAGCTGAGGTCTCCCACAGTTCTAGTCCTGGCAGCAGCCTTGGCCTGCCTGGGTAGCATTGCCACTGCCCTTGTACACTCACTGCTTTATACATGTGTACAGACAAGGTGCTGGTGGTTTCATTTTGGTTAGACTGAGAAATACAGTGCAAGTTCAAAATCATTAAATGCTCAGGATTATTCTGTAGTTTCTCATCTTGCACGTGTTAGGGACTGGGGGGGATGGGAGCCCCTCATCAAAGGACAGTTACAAGTTTTCTTCAATTGAAGCCTTGTTTTTTGTCATAAAGACAAATGTTTGTCTTTGCTGATTCCCAGCTGGGTTGTGAAGAAGATATTAAAAGCTTGGAGTGAAGGGATTTGGGGCTGCAGGGATGGGGCAGCTGCTGCAGCCAGTGACACTGCCAGAGTGAAATGTGACCTCTAAATAAAGCGAGGACCCACTATCATCGTGCAATGTCTACTTAATAAAATCTAGTTTTTGCCCTACTTGCCCTCCCTGTCCCTGTCCTGCTCTTCTGGGGTTGCAGGTGGAGCTGGGAGGGTTGCTGGGCACTGGGATGGCTCTTCCATGCCCTCCATCCGTGTTCTGCAGGCCTGAGTTTACTGATCAAATTAGCGGCATTACACGAGTCACTGCCCTTCTGCTTTCCAAGCAGAGTGACTCTGCACACATCCCTGTGTGTGCTGCCCCTTTCTCACACCCTCCCTCCCTCCCGAGGGCCTGCCCACATGGCAGGGGGGTGAGCAGGGCTGGGCCTGGGCCAGCTAAACCCTGTTTCCTTATGGAACAAAGTACAGATTACTTTGGAAGTAATGAGACAGAGATGAGCCTCTAGGAAGTAAAGGCCTTTTTTACTGTTGGCAACTTAAGATGTATTTTCTCTGCCACGTGTTTCCTTGTAGCCTTAATTTCCTATACTTCTGTTCCTTGTAAGATGTAGGAGCTGTGTCAGGAGAAGCCCACAACTTTTTTGGGAGATGCTGGAAAGGCTGTGAATCATGAGCTTGGGGCAGTCCTTTGTGTCCCGTGTTGGTTCTCTCAATTCCCTGGCAGACTGCCACCAGGTTTTGAGTACGGAGCACACAATTTCATAAAAAAAATAATCCAAGAGGCATTCTTAGAAGGTCTTTAATTTGACACCCAGTGATACATTTAGAACTCTCTAGGAAAATGCATTTGTCTGTGGCTCTGAAAGTATAATGGTAGCCCTGGGAAAGAATATCACAATATTCCCAAAGCCCGGTTTGTTGCCTTTCTGTGCTTTGATTTTCTGCAAGTTCAAGCAAAAATATGGCAGTAACATGGTTTTTTGATGCTAAGTCATGTTTTGCTCATAATTCATAGCCCCATGGTGTTGAAAATTGCTTGGAGCAGCTATGGTGCAGCTGTGGCACTGGCAGCTCATGAGCACCACAGTCACCAGCAGAGACTAAGAACTTTGGGTACAGTCCTTGTAAAAACTCTTGTGTTAGGGAAGGCACTGGGCTAGTTTTCTGGTGCACTTGAATCAGGTGGCTCTGGTTTTGTTGTAGTTACTCAGCAAAATAATAGTTAATTAATCAAGGATTTGGATATGCAGTTGGAACAGTTAGCACTGTGGTCTGACACTGATCTCTGCCTGGACAGTGTCACTAACTATTATGTGGAAAAGGTTAAAAATGTTCATAGGAATTTCAGTTCTTCCTGTTGTGAAACCTTGTACTGAATATGTCTCCTTGTTAATTTGTCTGTGAATTTATCACCTTTCTTGTATCAGCCATTCAGTCTGTTTTGTAACTCCAGGGCTGTGGTATGTTCTTTTGTGAGCTGTGTGTTAGAACATTAACATGCTGCTCTGGTTGGGTGGGAGGGACCCCGTCTTCCAGCCTTTCTGTCCTACAAATCCTGATTTTCTTTATTGCTATTACCCAGAAAAAAGTCAAAGTTGACTTGAAAGCAGTGGGAGGGAATGAAATGTTTTGAAAGGATGATCCCATGGATGGGAGTGGTATTGAATTCCGGGGTACAGAGATGGGTTGTGGGAAGAGAGGTGGTTCAGCCAAGGGGATAGAATTTGGAGTTGTTAATCTGCTTCATTAGGGCTGTGTACCAGAAAGTTCGAACTGTGCCTGGCTAAATCTCATGAGGCTTTGAAATTCACAGCAGTGCTGGCTGCCCGCTGGCGTTTGTCCTCCCTGCAAACAAACACACAGCTGCTTGGGCCAGGCATCCCCGGTGCTCAGCACCCCACTGCTTCCTCCGGCCCCCTGCAGAAAGCTGCTCTTGGCTCCAGGGAAACTGCAAGAGAACAGTGGGAAGGAACCTCTGGGAAATGAGTTGGTGCTGCCACTGGACCCATGGAGGGCGTGAAAGCACAAAGTGTTTGGTTTACATCTCTGCTCTGTGTGTGTGATTTGCACAACAGAGTAAAATATTCTCTGTCATACCCCTCTGAGGAGTGACTGGCTTGCTTAAAAAATTTGCTGGTAAAAGTCTGAAATGTTGTAGTTTGACACTGGCCAAAAGCCAGGCACTCACAAAAATCATTCACTTCTTTTCCTCTGCTGTAGCTGAGCAGAGGAGGGGAAAAAAACCTGAAGGGCTCAATGAGTTGAGATAAGGATTAGGAGAAAAACACTTTAGGGGAAAACAGGTTCAAACTTAAACAATATAAAGAAAATGTATTATTAGCAAAATTAAAAGTGGGTAATGAGAACTGAAATAAGCCTCTAGAACACCTATTTTCCCCCTTCCAGCCCCTCGTTCTTTCCCACTGACAGGACAGGGAAACAAAACATGGGGTCTTCAGTCACTTTGTCACTTCTAAAAATCTTTCAGTTCCCTTAGGGAGAGGAGTCTCTTTTGCTATGCCATGGGGTCCCTCCCACAGGAGACAGTTTTCTGTGAACTTCTCCAATGTGGTTCTCATTTTCATGAGTAGCAGTCCTGTCCAACCTGCTGTAACGTGGCACCCTCCCACGGGCAAAGTAGTCTTCCCAAACTACATGACATGAGTCCTTTTAGTTCATGAGGTGTAGTCTGTTAAGGATGAGATATTCTAGTTTGGAAGCAAGGATCCTCTCTTTTTGGAGGCAAGAGCCTTCCTCTCTGTTTGGGTCTCTCAGAGCTTTTTAGCATCCACTTGCTCCAGTGTGAGCACCTTTTCTCATGGGATGCAAGTGGATCTGTGCATCCCCCCATGCACTTCATGAATTATGGGGAGACTGTTGTATTATAGACCTCACCACAGCTTGCAGAAGAATCTCAGCTCCAGCATTTGGAGCACCTTCTTCCTGTCTTTCCTTTTACTGACCTTAGTGTTGCCATGTTGTTCTCCTGACATGTCTTCACCTTTTCCTTTTCTCTGACTTGGGAAAAAATTGTTGTTCATAGGTTGGTTTGTTCTCAAGCTCTATCAATTGAAAAGTTCTTACAAGGTTTTGCAGTGCTGAAAGGTTAATCTCATTTGGGTTCCTTATGGGGGAATTGCTCGCCATGGCACTGGCACCATCCAGCACCTCTCATGTGGGGCGTCAGAAAGGAGAAGCTGCTGCTGCCACCTCTGCCCTTCTGCTCACAGCCTGGTTGGCTAAAAGCAGCTCAGCAGGCAAAGTTCTCTGTGGGATGTGCTGAGATGGCAGCAGCCACGTGGTCCCAGCTCCTGGTGTTGGGAGGGCCCAGATCCCAGCGCCTCCCCAGCCGCTGGAAAAAGGAGAAAAAAACAGTGTGGTTTTTTTCCTTCTTAAATATGTCATCACAGAGGTGTTACCAGCTTCTATAACTGGGCCAGCAACGTGCCCATCATCAGAGCCTTCAGAGATTGGTGCTGCTGGACGTAGTAGAAGCTTTGAGCAGCTTTTCTCTCTGTGGCTTCCCCTGCCCACCAAAAAATACCCCAGACTGTTTTAAACTGACACTAATCTGAATGGAGACATCAAGTGTGTGTTCCTGTAGTGGTCTCTGGTCTTGCTTTGTTCAGGTACCTGTGCTCAAGGGAATACAGTTGAGATCTATCAACTTTTGCATTTCCCCTGCTGATGCCTTAAAGCTGATTTTCAGCAGAGGTAACTTCAGAAATGGTAATGGGTTGCAAAAGGTTTTGGCTGGAAAGTAGGCATGGAGCCTGTTAAGGGTGTTGTATGTTCCTCATCAAGTTACCTGATGTTTGGCTACCCTTGGGAAAGAAGTGGCCGTTGCTTCAGTGGTACTACAGGGTGTCTTGTATAAGAATAACCTCAAAAACAAATAATAATAAAAAAAATCCATGATGCCTTTCTCCATGTCCTGCTTCCTGAGGTAGATACTGAAACCCCTTCCTTATTCTTGCATCTGCTTGCAGAGGAGAAAGAGCCTTTAGGCCAAGTGACCATGGTTTGCAGAGTGGAACGTCATATGCTTTTTGTCACAGAAGTAATGGTTAATTAATGAAGTTCTAGTAGCAGAGGTTTGCTTTGAAGTGTAAACAAGCATTAGTAGTTAAAAGAGTGTGCAACTCCTAGATCTGTGTGCTTTCTCTGCATCCTTTAGAAAGGCATGTTTCAAGATTTCGAAGGGGAATATTCATATCCTTATTGGAAAGGATTACTGGTCATTCTGAATCAGTAATTAAAGAAGGATTAATAAATAATTGGTAAGGAATTCCTGAAAGATCTTCATTTACTGTGCCTAAAGAACACACGCCACTGTTTTCTTGAAGTATGTTATCGAGGTAAAACAATCAAATCATCATTAAACTTCTTTCAGTACTTAGTGGGAACTAATAAGAAAAGTGAGGACACACCTTTTAAGAGGGCCTGTAGTGAAAGGACAAGGGGTGATGTTTTTAAATTAAAGCAGGGTTGATTTGGACTAGATATAAGGAAGAAATGAGTGGAGCAGGTTAACCAGAGAGGTGGTGGATGGAAACATGCAAGGCCGGGTTGAATGGGGCTCTGAGCCACATGCTCCAGCTGCAGGTGTCCCTGCTTGTTGCAGGGGGTTGGACTGTGTGGCCTCTAAAGATCTCTTCAACCCAAACCATTCCATATTTCTGCAGAATGAAGTATAAGCAGGATGAGCTGGTGGAGGCTTTGATTTTCTGTCAGGAGCTGCTCCAAGACTGGCCATGTAACTCTGTACTGTATCACAAGACCATTTTTGTCCTGCACATCTGCTGCTTCCCCTCTCTCTTCCTCCACCACCCAAGGCCTTCATGCTGACAATGCTTTGTGTTCAGTTGCTGTGACAAGAGAATGCAAGGCAGAAGCATTTTGTGTCCATGGATCGTCCAGGGCTCTTGCAGAATTGCTGTCCTCAGGCTCAGTGAAGTGCTGGAAGTCTGGGCAGCAAGGAATGAAGGTGTGACTTCACAGCCTCTCAGGTTACTCTGGTGTCTCTCAGCCCTGCCCTACTGCAGCTGGGCAGCCCTTGGCTGGTTGGATCAGTTTGCTTGCTTAAGTGCCAGCAGTTAATTTGATGGAAAGATAACCTCTTGGTGGCCTTGGTGATACTGAGGTGTGCCTGGGACCGTGTAAGTGCTGGCTGGTGGGAAAGAGGCACCAGGATGGGCAGCCCAGGGACAGGGACATACTTAAGTAGTCACAGACTATTTTGGAAACATCCTAAAACTTTTTTTAGAAGAACTCGTGTGATAGGAATTGAGGAAGAAATTCCTCCCTGTGATGGTGGTGAGACCCTGGCACAGAGAAGCTGTGGTTCCCTATCCCTGGAAATGTCCAAGGCCAGGTTGGACAGGCCTTGGAGCAATGTGGGATAGTGGAAAGTGTCCTTTGCCCACGGCAGGGGGTGGAGTGAGCTTTAAGGTCCCTTCCAACTCAAACCCTTCTGTGATTCTCTGATGCTGAGACAAACTCAGAATTGTGGACTTTGGATTATGAAAAACTGCTGTGAGCTTTCAAAACTCAGACTTCTATAAAAGAATGGAAACAAGCAATTTGAAATTTCCACTTTTATGTCTTGCACATGGGAGCAGCTCATTCAGGAGAAAAAGGTTCAGAGAGATCAGAGAACATTTCTGGGGGAGGACTTTCATAGAAAAGACATTCATGCCTGTCTTTAAGTTAAAAAACTGATTTCTTGTCGAGTTTTACTTTATACAAAACCTCTTTATTTGGATATTGAGCTGTCTTAGCTTGTTTTAGCTGACTTTGCATAAGGAGTAATAATGAAATATTTTTTTTTAAATAATAACCCACTAAGTGGGCCAAGTGATATTTATGCATTTGCTTGACTAGCCTAGAAGCAGATTCAGAGGCAACAGATGGATCTAGACTAAAAAAAGACATGATAGACAGTTCACTTGTTTATCTTTTTAAAGCTTTTCATCACAAAGAGCTATTAAAAAATAATGTGAAAGTAAAAATTTCCCATAAATGATGCTGAAGATGGAGATAGTGCATTTCAGTGCAATTAAAAATATAGGCCTACTCATTTTAGAATTAATAACACCATAATAACTTGCTTTTTGTTTTGTGAGTTCGAAGTTTTCATGGTGAGGGATGAGATAAAGCCCGTGAAGGAGTTTTACACTTCAGATATTCATTGCATATCTGAGAGTTAAACATAAGGAGAGAGGGAGGCTGAAGTAATTTGGGTTAATTACTAAAACAGCTCTTACTGTTGCATCAGCATTTCTTTCTTTTCATCTCTTAGGAAGCTTTTTACCAAAAGTTGGCATATGTGTCTCCTAGGAGGAGGTTTTCTTGCAAATCACCTGCCACCTGTACAGAGCTGCTCTTCAGGCAGAGACAGCCAATGAATGGTGATAAATCTTTGCAGTTCATAGTTATGAAAATGATAGTGCATTCTGGTTTTGGGGACAAAAAAAGTGTTCTTTGATCCTGCAAACGAACTGTATTTATTGGTCCTAAAGAGAGGATTGAGGGTTTTTATGCAACTTTCACCTACTTGCTTAATCTTCTGGGTGCCTGGAGGAATGGAAAACAAGTTTAGCATACCTGAGGGCTTTTCTTGCTGAGGTCTCCCTTTATTGCTGTGTCCTGCCCACACAGTGCTAAAGATGAGCAAGAAAACCCCCAGAGCAATGCATTTTTGCATGGATATGCAGCAGTTCCTGCCCAGTCGACTCTTGCTGGAAAGATCCAGCCCATGTGCTGATCTGGAACTGCCTCTGATGTGCTGGGGAGAGGTACTGACATCACCAGTGGGGTGTGCAGGTTGTGGGGGTGCTTGTGCAGAGTGTGCACCAAGGACATTTCTGCTTTATTCCTAGTTGGAAGCAGAGCATGTGGACAGATGCTCTTCCATCAGATCAGGGAATACTCCTTTGCAAGGCCAGGCACAGCATTGCAGTGCAACTTCATCTCTCCCTGTTGCTCACATTTGGGGGAAGGGTGGTGAAGAGTCAGCTCCCTCCTCCCCAGATAATGCTTGAGTCCAGAGTGGGCTTGGTTTCAGAAGCAGTGTGAAGTCATTGGAAGATGCAAGCTGCAGTCTTGCTGGGGCTTTTGGAGTGCTGAGCCCTTCCTTCCTGCTGGAGGAGATTGAAAAACCTCTGGATCTTTCTATTTTTGATGCTGAATGCATCCTTACCTCTCAAGGCAGTGAATGTGTGACTGCTCTGGTGTCTCCAGCTCCAGCACAAGCTGAATCCTGCCAGCAGGGCAAGCAAGGGCTTGTTAGCTAAAGATAGTGTGCACACATGTACACAGGCCACAGGGGGGTTAAAGAGCTCTGCAAGCATTCTGATTTACACTCATCCTAGACATGCTCAGGAAAATTAAAGGGATCAGATGCATCCAATAAATAACAAGCCATTTAAGGTCAGCTTTATCTGTTATAGCACCTATTCTCAATGGCAGCCATACCAGATGACACTGCATCATATAAACCTGTGAGGCACTGACCTTTGCATTGGATCCAGCTCTGCCATGTGCCCCCAGGGGACCAGGCATTGATTTTTTAGCATCTCTCCTGTCTTTGAGGCCAGTATATGTTTGTAATTCAGTAATCTCTGCAAATCATTTGGGCTGCCAATGGTTGTTGCTTTATGCTCATGTTATTTGGGCTGGCCCTGAAGAAAGTTCTGTTCAGCTCTCTCATTTAGTTATACTTCCTTTAGATTTATTAAGTAGTTGTCTTTTGCATGGATGGAAAATGTTAAAAATAGAGCACTCAGAGCAGGGCTATTGTGTTGGTGTTGACAGGTTCACTGAAAGCTGAAGCATGTCTTGTATTTTAAGAAGTCCTTTAAGAAGGACTAGCTTTTGAAAGGAGTTGTGCTCGCTGGTGTCCTCGACCCCATGCTAAGGAGCTGCTTTTTTGAGCTAAGAGGAGACTGTCTTTGAATAAATTGGGGTTTAGTTGTGTGATTATTTTAAGTAATTGACTGAGCTTGGGATTTCTGAAGAATTGGGGATTTTTCTTATCGATTGCTGTGCAGGCATATATAAGAGAACAAGGCACAAGTGATGATACAGAGGGAAAAATCACTATGTAATGATCTGTACCATACAGAAAATAAGTTTTTGCAGTTTCCCTTTCCCAAGTAGTTGTAACTGGGTAAAAACCAAATTCTTTGTTTTCAGGATCCCTAACTTTGCCAAGCTTGCCCCAGACCAAAGCCGTGCCTTTCAGATGAGAAAGTAAAGGCAGGCAGGCCTTTATTTGATGGGGTTCTTAAACTATGAAGCTATGTCCCCAAACATAAACCTGAACCACAAGTATCTCTGGCCATCGTGGTTGCAGAGGCAAGATTCCAGATGTAAATAGAGCAAGGAATGATGGAGAGCAGTTTCCTAATTCTCCCATCTCAAGCTGCTTTCTTTACAACAGCTGTCAGCTGTTAATATCTGCATTTTGTAATCGTGGAAATCTTAACAGTGACCACACAGCTTTTATTGCACTGTGTCTGATGGTGTGAGCAGATACACAGGCTTATGTCAGGCCTGTGTGGGCACTTGCCAGGTATTGTCCTGTATCCATCTGTCTGTCTCTTGTGCAGCTGTGAAAGTCACCTGTAACTTGTGTGGAATTGCAGTTCTGTGGGAAACTGGGACATGGAACAAACATAAGGGAAAGGTAACAAGCTGTGGGGTTGTGCTTTTTTGTTTTTCTTTTTTGTTAGCCTTCCTAAAATGGTAGGAATAAGGGGAGGTTTTCTGAAGTTCAGGTTTTGACACCATAGTGATTGCTCCCTTCTGCCTTCCATTGCATTGCCTGCAAAAAGACCTTTTTTTTTTTTTTTTTTTGCCTCCTCGTGCGATGAGGATTCCCTCTGATTTAGTAGGATCATCTAATTTTCCAACTCCCAGCTCAGTAGAGAAGTGTGTATTTTGATAAGGAGTAATTAATGGTGCTTCCTCACCCAGGCTCAGGATAATCATCAGATAATGCATCATCAGGAGGATGCTCCTTTCCATGCAGCTTTGCGACTTGTGCATCAGATGGTCTTAATAACATAAAGAGATCTTTAAAAATGTACATGAAAAAGCATGATAAAAAGAACTGGGTTACTTCCTATCACTTACTGGTTGTGCCTTTGTTCCAAAAGTGCTGAAGTTTATTGCTTTGTTGGCCGAGGTTGGTGTGTGGCAGTGCTGAGGCTGGAGTTGGTGGGAAGCTCAGCTAAATGTGTTCAGAGTGAGTGCACACATGTACTTTCCATCTTCAGAAGTTAATTGTAAAATGATTTTAATATATCTGGAGATTTTTAGTTAAAGAGCATTCAACTTTCTTTAAAAAAATAGTGGGAACTACAGTTTTTTATGAGAAAATGCTGTTATGCTGAGGCTTTTTTTGGAGTTCAAATGAGTAGCATGCTTCTGTAAGCCTCTTTTTAAAGCTTCTTTTTATCCTTGTGGTTGTAAGTTATGAAATAGTCACTGCCATAGGTCATGATATTTCTGTGCTAAATTTGGGAATGTAACTGGCAGCTTGTTTTTTCCCTGGGAACTTTGTTGTCAGGTTGGTACAACAAGCTTTAGCTCCTTAGCTGTTGGGGGGAAAGAGGTTCTTCATTCCATTCCTTTTTAATATTTTTCTTTTTTGCTTCCAGTGCATTTCTGTTCGCTACCTTTTCCATAGTTGTGGAAGACATTGAGACTTGAAGTGGTAGAGCTGTTGCAGCCACTTGGTTTTTAGTGTTTGTCTTGCCTCTCGTGTCCAAGACTTCCTTTCTTCTTTGTGGTTTCTCACTGTGTTTTGCCAAACCTCTGTATTTCAGAGCTGCTTCCTGCTTGTGGCATTGTACCAGCTTGGGAATCTCCACATAATTGTTCTTTGCTTTCAGTGTGTGATAGAAGCAAAACTATGCGGGAGGTGAAAGTGTAGGAAGCAATGAAAATCTGTGAAAGAGATCCAGGGGTTTTCCATGTTTCTTTCCAGCTTTTTGCATATGATTATTTTGCACTTAAAAACCAACAAATAACATTATTTTAATTTTTCCCCCTATGGTATTATAGCTAGTCAATTTTTTATTAAAAGAACTAAAACTAAGAAAGGCAGACCCAGAGGTCAGCGGTCTTCACCTGACTGTAAGTGCCTGGACTTCAACAGCCATGGCAAATTATGTGGTTTCTCTTGCAAAAGTGCAGTAAAAAGCCAAGCTGCTCTACATGCCTTCCTCTTTTGTTTACTGGTGATTTTTCCATAATTAAATGCTGCTGACAAAAGGGATTGCTCAACACGTTGGAGTGTGTGTCCCACAGGGTCTGCAGATTAGGTCATGCAGGGCACTCAAAGACCAGTGGTTGACTGGGCTACAGCTTCCAGCTGGGGCATGTTGGGGGTGACATGTGGTCCAAGCACAAGTGACCAGGGATGCTCAAGCATGAGATCTTCTCAAGGGTACTGCTCTGGTGAAAAGAGTAGAAATGGTACTGGACCAGCTTGAAACCTCAAGGCCAGGTCCATGCTATGTGTAGATGGTGGGTGGAAAAGCACCATCTCTGGCTTGGTACCCAAAGTACGTGGTGTTGGAAATTTAGTGTGCTGCAAAAAGTCCTTTATATGTTTTACTTATTCCTGGGCTTTCTGAAGGTGTCATCGTTTGGCCGCTGCCGGCACCAGGTTAGACACCTGAACAAAAAAGCATTCAAGCCCCCCAAACTAGGCTCACTTTATCCATAGTGGCATAAGTGCTGTTGCTGTTAGCTCAGACAGCCCTTCCCAGGCACACCGTGGCCCTCAGAGGCTTGTAGGGTATATTCCAAGGGACTGTTCTTCAGCCCAGCTGCCCTGTGATACTCCAGCACGCTGTTGGAAGCTAATAGGCTTTTCCTGAGGATTTCTTAAGCACATAGGCATGAAAATTCTCTCAAAAAACACTGGGAAACAATCAGGGGTAAAACCCTAGGAAAGGAACCTGGCTGATCCTATTGTTTCTGGGATCTGCAGCTTTCCTGTTTACTCAGCCGGGCTTTCAAATTTTTGTCCTGCTGCTTAGAAGTAAAGTGCAACCCAAACTAGTGTTTAGTTCCTTCTATTTTTCTTTGTGTTCTAGGGACAGCACAGCCCCTTGAAAGGAGGCTTTGCAGAGATAAAAATTGCCAGGTGCTGATTGTTACTGTACTTTTCTGCTGGAGACTTGCTACCTTTGAGGTGAATTAAAATGTTAAAAAAATTTAATTATATAATTATAAAGTCTTCTATATGCATGTATTGGGAATTGACATACAGCTTCATTGCCTGACCCTGCTCTAAAAACGTTCAATGGGCAGTGGAGAAGTAGAAGATTAAATGGACAAGATTCAATGTCCTTTAGGGCTGTGTAGTAACTGACTATTGAAATGGCCTTTGCCCCTCTGATCCACTTGGTCTGTGTGGGTGAGAAGGTTGTGATTTCTTGGGATCTGGGAGTGGCAGGCAGCTCTGAAGTTGAGGATTTTGTCAGCAAGCCGTGATAGCTGGGGGCTCTCAGCTAGATGCTTCCTTCCTAACCTCTTCAGCAGAGCACTCTCAGCTAAATGAAGTTTTGCCAAAATAAGCATTCCTGTTTAATAGCAGTGTATCACCAGGAATGACTCTGACTTTAAAGCCTTAGGAAGAGAAGTTGGTCTGGACACTGTAGCAGGATAATATTTTTACGTATTTATTTTTTTAAAGCAGAAGCCTGGATTGCAGAGACAGAGTTTCAAGTTCTTGATCTGAAGTGAACCAGTAGGGAAAATGCCAAATTATTCTGGAGGGAGAAATGTTTTGTACCTCTACCCAGCCTACTCATGGGGTGATGCCACTGGAAGGGGCAAGGTGCTGATCTACAGCTGTGATAACTCATTACAGTTTTGTTCCTGAAAAATGTCAGGGACATTCTGTCTCTGTCCCAGAAAAAGAACAGAAACAAACTTCAAAACCTTGAAGGTTGCTATGAAACAAAAGTGTCTTCCCCTTGGCTCTATTAATAAAACCTTTAGATATACTCAGTGCTGAATTCCCTTGCCAGTGGGGTACAGTGTCGTGTGTGGCTGGTAGATAGGTATCTTCAAAAATCAGACCTGAACAATCTGTTCTGTGAAGGACCACAGACCCTTCTGGACTTCTAATCCAGACTTCTGCTTGAAGCAGGATCAATGTTGAATTCAGGCCAGGTTACCCAGGGGTTTGTCCAGTCTCATTCTGGAAACTTCCAAGTCCTTTTCCTGATGTTTGTTCATGCAGTGATACAGTAACTCATATTGGTGTTGATGTCAAGGGCTTCTCCCTGTGCAGTTGTGCTTCTTTGGATTTGTACAATTTCTTGTTCATGGCAATCATGATTTTCCAGGTAGCAATCACCAAACAGACTGCTGAACTCCTGCTTATTAAGCATCAATTATAAGATGACTTTTCAGATTAGGTTGGTTCGGGTGCTTGCATCTGTTTAACATGAAGATGCTGGCTTCAGGTAAAACACAAGTGACTGGAAAGAAGAAAAGGAGAAGTTGAATTGGTGACTTCTCTGCTGGGTCACTTATTCCTGTAGCTGACTGCTTGGGAACATGTCCTTCAGTGGTAGTGCAAAGCATGTGCTGGGCAGGGTTGAGGGATGCCTTGTTGCCCCTGCTGGTCCCCTTGGTGGGATGTGCTTGCTTTGAAGCTCTTCGGACTTGATGCTTTCCTACTTGAGGACTTTCTTGTCAATTTATATTTTCTGCAGAGCTTCCTGCATTCTTTTAAGGCGCACAGACCAAATTGATGAGTTTACAAAGCCACAGTAAGAAATGAGAAGTGTTCTCTTTAGGTGTTCCCTGAACCTCAGTTGCAGTAACTGTAGCAGTAAATGAAGGGTGTGAATTGTCCTGTTCTCGTCAAAGGGTTATTAAACATCTGAAACATCTGAAAGACAACAGTGGTGCTTGAGCCCTGGAGCAAAGGACTGCTTCTGACATGGCAGAGATTAACATGCAAGGTGGGTGTTGCACAACTGAGTGTTAAGAAAGAGTAGGTGGAATTGACCCTTCTCATAGGTGAGTGTGGTGGAGCAGTTGTTGCATCCTGTTACTGGAGCTTGGAAAGGCCCTGAGCTGTTCTGGGGTGCCTAAAAAGCCTTAGTTCTGAGTCTTTCTCTAGAGCTTTGAAGTTTAAAATGTTTGAAAGTAAAAAGATGTGGGTAGAAAAAAACCTGGAATGAGATTTCCCCCTCAAGCAGTTTAGAAACCCTCTGCACATCTCCCTGCGCTGATTTCTACTGCTGGTAGTAGCAAGCTGATCTCTGAATTTCAGTTTTTCTGTTTTGGAAAGCAGAAACTGAAGTATAAGTGACATCTCAAGACAAGTCGAAGGTGTGTATGGAGTGTTGGCTGAACAAGCCTGTACTTTGTGTGTGTGTGTAAAGGTGAGGGTGATGCAGGAGGCACATCTCTACATGGCTGAAGTCTGGTTCAAAGAGCTCACCCAAGCTGGAAGGGCAGGCCGAGCAGCCCAGAGAACAGATGGTGCTCATTTCTGGAGTTACAGTGTTTCCTCCTCTGTCCTCACCCCCTGCAGATATATGAAATAACTTCCCTTAAGAATTCCATAGACTTTTGTAAACAGAATGTGTAAATACGTGTAAGCATCTACTTGATCTGCTCTGGTTTGCATGTCTAGGAGCAGTGTTTTACAAAACTTTGCTCCCAGCCTCGGGGCAGAGGACGAGGAGTGGGAGAAGGAGCTCAGTCATGCACCTCTTACCTTTGCTCAAGTCCACCTCCTCTACAGCAGCTCCCTGAGCTGGTCTGGTATAGCAGCCCTTGCTACCCAGGGCAGGGTCACCTCAGCTGTTTCAGCTGGGCTGGGAGGCTTAAAGCACATCTGCCCTTTTGGAGCTTGGAACAAAAATGGTCTGTTGTGATGGAATAGGAATGAACCTTGGTCATGGTTTCATCTGCTGCCTTAGCATCCTCAGCGTGGATCACTGTGTGCTAGTCTCCCTTTCCAGGTCACCATCCTTGTTTTTGCTGATGTTTTGATTGTAGCTGGTGATGCTGGGCTCCTGAAGCGTGGATGTCTTCAGTTAAATAGGTTTGTGCCACTCAAAACTGCAGGTGTTGGGAGACAGACATTGGGTCACTTTGACCATCCAGTTGAACGCTTGACTTGGTGTAGAGCAAATGATGCAAAAGCTGTTTTCTGCTCTTTGTTGCTGAGCCTGGTGGTAAATTCTGCCAGATGCCAAGTGTTACCAAGGGAGGGCAGTCACTGTCTTAATGAGTTTAACAGGTTTTGGGCACAGTTATCCATCCTGGGACAGCAGTAATATCACCTCAAAGTTGTTGTTCCAGTGATCTTAAGGATTTTTAAAATGAAAGAAAGAAAAGCCCAGTTCCTTTCTAATCCTTATCTGCAGCCAGGAGGGTATTTTGGTGAGCAGCAGATTTTTCTAGGAGAGGGAGGCAACTTATGGCCAAGTTGTGCTGGGAGTACAGTATAGGGTAGATCAATGCAGTGAGTCTTCTAAACTTAATTTCCCCCTTTTCAGTGAAATTAAAAAACCAAGAAGTTGTCTAAAGTGTGTTCTGGGATTAAAAAAAATTATGAGATCACTTGCTAGAGCGTGGGGTAGGCTTGAAAAGATTTTACACTCCAGGTTTTGCTTGTGGTGAGGAGTGAAAAACTGGTGCAGTTGCTTTTTCATTAGAGGTTAGAAATAGGTTTCTCAAGAACCTCCGTTGGCATCTGTGGTTTTTAATCTCTTTAGAAAGTGAAGAGGTAGTATTTTCAGATAATATAGCTACTGAAGTTACTGCTAATGAAGTTGGTTACTTGGTTTCTGAGGAACACAAAAGGCTGGAGCAAGATCAGATTGTTCGGTAGCACCTCAGCAGGTAAAAATACTCAATGGATGTGTTTTGTATGGCATGCTGGAAAGGAAACATTGGAGTTATTCACTTCTGTTGATGAGATCTGAATTAACTCTGGGAGAAGCACTCAGCTATGCATTATTTGCTATAACTCCAAGGGCAAGTGGGATTAATGGTATCTCAGCTCTAATTTTAGTAATTTCCAAGTGAGAATGGGAATGTCCAGTGGCTCCTAATGCCAGTACCACTGTGACTGCTCCACAAGCTTTGTGTGGAATCTGTAACTCTCAAGATCTCTCCACTGCTTGGATTTGGTGATTGAGTTTAAAAAGATTTTTGGAGAAGCGAGGGGGTTGACAGCACGGATTAAGCTTAAAGAGGTTGAAGAAAGGGGGGAAGAATTAGAGCAGTGGGAAGACCTGAGATGGAAAAGTTGGTGTAGGAAGTGGCATCTTGGGTGTTTTTGGGAATACCACAGTGTTGTTGGATATCACTGGAGTCTCACTTCTGATGTTATGGGGCTCTGGTAGCATTTGGCAGAGTACCTGGTGCAGAATATCTTATTTCCCATGGACCACTGCTGTTATCATTTAAACTCTGCTGACTTTATGTGGAATAGCAGTTAAAGCTCTTTGGACTAATTTTTTGAGAGACTGTATGTGCCTATACATTCTCAAAACTCCTTCCTACCTTTTCCTGAAATTAGGATGGAGTGGATGGTAACTCACTGAAAGGAGCAAAACATCTCAAAACACTGAAGTGCTCCACCTTTGAGCCAGCCACATGATGCTCTGATTTGCTGGATAATGCCCTAATGTTAAACATAAAGTGCTTGAATGAATGTGAAGTCTTCTGCTGATGTTTTTTGGGAGTAAAAAAGTGACCACCACTACCCCCTACCAACATTTCTCCTCAAAGGAGATGGCCATGAGGTCAAGGACAGAAATTTCTCTCGGCTGTCCTGCCACTCCTTGTGGGGAATGTGCAAGTCTGGAGCACACTCTGACTACAGCACCAGCTGTTTTCCTATCTCTGATCCATAGCCAGAATTGGCTTCAGCTCCCTGTGTGTTTGGTAAGGACCTGCAAGCTGAAGCAAAAGGAAAAGGGAAGAAGCAAGTGGTTCTCATATGCAGCGGAGGGATGGGGCATGTCCTTTACAGTGACACCTCTTTCATTTAATCTCCAAATTTGAAGCACAGGTGATTTATCTGTTGCTGCTGGCACTTGGCAGTTGCCCTGTGAAATGTGGTCCTGCTGTCAGGATGGGCTGTGGGCCCTTGGCTGGGGATATTTGGATTTTGTCCTCGGTGGGGTGGGGTGAGCTGTGGATTTGGAGCTGACGCGTGGGAGCGGAGGTGCTGGATTTACTCTACGTGCTGTTCTGCAGCTTGTGGCCCGGTGGGGCTGCTGTGAGGAGGAGGAGGAGAGACTTCCCACTGCAGCTGCAAGTTTAAGGGGTAAACAGGAGGAAAACCAAAAATGTTAGTACAGTTTGTGCTGGACTGGGCTGTCCAGACTGTGAATGATCAAAAGGGAGCAGATGTGGTGTGTCTGAGCAGATTTGGAAGCCCTGGTCATGGAACACAGCCCTTCTTGGGCTTGCACACTCAGCTGAATGCTGGACATTAAGCTTCTGCCTTTGAACTACACTGCAAACCTGAATTGTATTCATTTCTTCTTAATTTTTTAATACTTTCCCTTTGGAAGAATGGTGACTGTCTTGAGGAGTGGTGGTGATTTGTCTGAGCAGACCAAAGATTAAACCAGCTCTTTGCCTGCAAGTTCTTTACAAAGTTTTCACTGTTTTGTAATTTCCTTTAACATAGGTTTGAAGGTACTTTTTTTCCCCCCTTCCTGAATGATGTTTTGTTTGAGTACACTTTTAAGATCCGTGGCTAGTGGCGGGTATTAGGCTTGAGAGATTATTCAAAGAGCTGTTGGAGCACTTCATTGTTGGACTCAGAAGTGGGAGCTGGGTGAATTAGTTGCTTATAAAAGGATTTAACAGCAGTGTGAGAAAAGGGGGAGCTGTGAGTTTCCCCTCTGTGCTGGCACTCAGCATCCACCTCATAACCAGGACTTACTGATTTTTTTTTTTTTTTTTAGTTTAATGCTCATTTAAACACTATGTGGAGACTACCCTGTGCAAATAGAGTTGGCACAGCTCCGTGTTTGTTTGCTATAGAGATACAAATATTTAGGAAAACTTTGCTTAGCAAATCCACCTTTTTCAATTGTAAAAGTGTCTGTGTCAGAGGGACCTTGAAAACTCGGTATGTTTTGGAGGGAAGGAGTTGAATCTTGAGAAGAGCTGATTACAAAAACACAATTATTTTCTGAATTGCACTGTGATATATGACTGCACAATGATTTTCCTCTGCATCCTCATGCTCACAGATTTACCTGTTCAAGTTTGTCTTAGTTCTAAAGCTTATTGGTATGTCCATGCAAAGGCTGGGAACAGTCTGGCTGTGTTTTCTCAGGAGCTGTGGGAGACTGAGCTGGGGGAACAGAGATTACTCTTTAACCAGCAAGTCTGGAGGAGGATATGCTCATGTTGGGCAATGTAGTTAAATTTGCACGCTGTTGCTATCTAGTCACTTGGTTAATGAAGCAGTGAATAATTTGTGTACTTAATGTTCCTGGGAGATTGAAGTGTCCTTAAAAAGCCAATCTGTCCAACTGCCTTGTCTTTCTGCAACAAAACTTAGCATAAAAACTAATCAGATCTGGTTAGGTGACCAGGTCAGTAATACCTGAGGAAATGAAGAAGTGTGTGATTAGCATAGTGACTTATTTATCAGTGACCTTGACATGGATGAAAAATACTTGGTGTATTTTTCATAAAAACACAAATTTTTAGCTGCACTCTCTCCAACTTTCATATTTTGTGGGGTTTTTATGATTCTTTGTTTTTTCCCAGCTCATATTTACTTACCTTCAGTACTTAGGGATCTAGATAAAAGATGACTGAGAGGAGGAAGGAAATTCCACTCTTGGAGTTGAAGTGAGAGGTAGGAGGCTAAGCTTGAATGCATCCTAAAACTCCCTGAAGGTCTTTTCCCACATTATCCAGAGTAAGCTCTGCTTAGTCTAGCAGTATTTTACCAGAGTGACACTGCACTGTGAAGTATATGGAAAGCAGGTCCCTTGTCCTCAGCAAAATCAGCTATTCCAGGAAAATGTCCCCTGCTAAACTGTCAACACTGTCAACTTCTTGTCTCTCCGCCATCATCACTGTCCTTCAGAAATCAGCAGTGCAGATCTGGACTTCTTTATACACTTGTCAAAAGAAATGTTAGTTGCTGGGTTTTAATGGACTGAAAATTGACTTTTTATTGCTATCCTTAGATTGGCAAAAAGTAATTGTGATAAAAGTTCAAATAACTTCTTGTAAAAGTATCCCAATGCAATCTGGAAGTGATTAGATCATTGCTGGTATTGATATAAGGCTTTCTTCTTGTCATTTGTGTGAAATCCAGTGTATCTAATCATTGGCCCATACCTTGGTTTTTGTTGGTTTTTTTTTAATAGCAGTGCTTTTCTTTGCATTGGCTTGTATAGGGGACCTGAAATTAAACTGTACTTAAATCTTTTTGTGTATGTTAAGAAAATTCATCAAGTATTGGGTGGTACTATGTGCTGTAGTGGAAATATTGAATGAGCTTAAAAACTACTTTTTTTTCCTGACTTGTAAAAGTAAATAAAACATTTATTTCATAAAAAAGCTTTTTGAGGTAAAATACTACTTCATATTACTATTTTTTTGTAGTAATACAAATAATCTACAGCAAGTATAGGGTCATCACACCTTGGTGGAAGGAAATCTGAGCATGCAACTTGTCCATGCCTTTGAAGTACTTGAAGCGTTATTTTTTGGAAACCGGTACCAAATCCATTCACTAAAACTGCTCTCCAAGTCTTTGGAGAGGAGTGAGACATCCAAGAAGGTTATCACTGTCCATTTACTCATCCAGAGGAGTCACTGCACTATCTGATATTGCTGCATAACTTTGCATGTTAAAGCTTTTTCCTGACAGTGCCCCTGAGAGGTTTGTGGAGTTATTTGCAGTGACTCAGGCAGGCACGGCTGTTAGCTGACTCTTTGCAAACAGGAGGCAGTTGTGTTCCTCTTGCTGGAATGCATTGCCCTGTGGAAGTAACACTCACCTAAGAATTTGGTCTGTGCCCTGTCATGTCTTACATAGTTTCTGAACTTTTTGCTCTTCTGCTTGAATGGGTAGAAGGAAGAAGCTCTCCACAATAATGACGGTGCTTTTTTGTGTTAGGGGAAAAATCAGCCAAAGAGAGAGCTGGGATTCAAACCTGCATCTTCATCTTTCACAGCTTTTGGCTTCTGCAGTCAGATGTGACTCTGAAGATATCCTTGTTGTGGAGCTGAGGAGATTCAAGACTTCCCTCCTAAAACTCAACCAAGAATCTGACACATAGGGAAGCCCTGCGTTGTTAATTCCTCTGCTCCCAGGGCTCCTACTGTATTTAAGAATTTAATGAAAACAAAGCCTTGAGAGCACTGTATTGTTTGAGACTTCACAAAGGCAAAGGTTTTACAGATGGGCCTAAGTGGCTGTTTCTTTCCCTTTCCCTAAGAAGTAGTATCAAAAGTGTCAGCCTGCAAACTAAGTTCCCTGAAAGGAGCGGGAAAAAGATTTCTCTTGACCCCTATTTAGTGGGCTTCTACTGATGGGCTACAAATTACTTGAAGTTTTAATGCATGGTATTTTATATTACTAGCTGGGTTATGAGAGTTGTTGTCTAACTTCAAAAAAAGCTTCTTTTCAACCTAGGGATTCAGCATTTTTATAATGAATGTACTTAGCAGTACTAATAAGAAAATGAATTTTTAAGTTTCTCTCCTGAGAAAAATATCTTATCTCTGGTAGAGTTCCTTTAGGCTTCACAGTGGTGTGGTGTGCCTGAACAAAATCTTACCACTTGGCATTCAGTGCAGATGGTTAAACTCACTTTCTGTGCAATGATCCTCTTTTGGGCAATGCTGTTACCTGAGGAAATCCCTGCTTGATATTCTGCTTGAAGAACATGTGCAGGACTGGGGGGGATGTGCTGTGGTCTAACAAGCTGTGGCTTGTTTCTCCCAACACAGGGCTTGGGGATGCAAAGTTTGTCCTCCTGTGTGCATGGTGGTCCTTGGTGTCTGTTGGGAGGCTCTGAACCATCTGGGGGTGAAATGCATTTCTCTGCATAGCTCCCACCAACCTGCTCAGCCTGTTCTTCAAAGCACAGCCTGCTAACAAGGTGAATTAATTGCACATCTGGAATTCCCAGGATTCCATTGTATTCCTGCTGCTGGGAACCAGGCACTAACATTTAGCTTCCTACCACACTGTATGGCCTAAGTTTCAACACCACCACACAGGCTCAGAAAATTAGAAGTTCCTGTGGAAGGTCCTTCAGATGCATTAGTGTTTAATTTTCTTGTATCTGCTGAGGCTGATGTAGCAAAGCATTTTTTCCAGGAAACTCACTTGACGTTATACTATCTCAGCAGTATCCCAGGTGGTGTTTGGTACCATTTCAGCAACTCTGTTGGTATCTTCTCAGTTCTTCCTTAATTCTTCCTTGACAAAGCAGCAAAGTAATATCTCAGTCCAGAAACCTCCCTCGTAGAAAGCACTAAGGAAAGACTTTTCATGTGCCCATTCTTTTTTTTTTTTTTTTTTCTTTTTTTTTTCTTTTTTTTTTTTTTTTTCTCTACAGTTTTCTCTGTTCCTGGATGGGCAGCCTTTAGCTTGTAGAAGGAATTTTGATCTATAGGTCTGGAGGTCTGGTGTGGATACATTGAGGTTTTTGGAGCCTGATGTGAAGCAGATCTGGCTCTTTCTAATCTGTCAATTAAATCCAGAGCTGCAGATTTTGCAGCTGAACATATCAAGAAGTCTGGACTTACATTACCTTTGAAGAGTCAGCAGGAAGCATCCAGTTTTATTTTCTTTCTTCATGATAGTCCAGAATAATTTTACAGAATTGCTTCTGTCCCTTCATGCTAAGCCATGCCACCTTCTTGAGTACTTGTGGTTTTTTGCTAAACTCTTTTCTCTGAAATAGCCACTGCATTAATTAGTACTTTGTCCTTCATGTGTCTCCAGATGGGATCTGTGGGGGAATGTGAACTCACACACTTGTGTGTTTAAGGCACTGTTGTGGCTTCCACAGGTGCTGGCAGTGTGTACAGATTATTCTCCAGAAGCAAAGTTGAAGGCATATGCTGGCTGTTACCTGTGAATTGGGAACTGGGATGCAGTTCCTCTCTGCTTCAGTAAAAATTTGGAAGAGTTTTGCTTCTGACTTCCCAAAACATATTTGAAACATAACTCAGTGGCAAGCTTTGTTTTGGAAATGGCCTCACTCCAGCAATGGTTTTGTCAAGTCTGTTTATCCCGATTTCTTCCCCAGCTTAATAGGCTGAGAAAGTAAAATCATTGTGTGTGTGGGTGGTTGAAAATGGGCTCTATGGATATTGCTGCAATTTGTATTTCATAAATAATGGTAGCTCGTGCATAAGCCTGTAATTGACTGAAAATGCATTAAAAGTTAGCATGAAGGCAGGTCAACTGCTGCTTAAAATCCATTGCTGGAGTCTCTTGGGAGGAGGGGAAGATGGAGTGGCAGGAGATACATAAACTGTGCAGCATTAAACAGCATGATTCAAATGTGCTCAAAGTTAGTTTTCTTAAATGTTTACTGAAGAAGGCAAAACCTAAATACTTGAGAAAAGAAAGCTGTTGAGTCTGCATCAGCCCAGGTGATGGATGCTCACAGCAACAGTATTATTCCCAAATAACAGTGCTGTTAATTATGGCCTGTGTCTGAAAAAAATCTGGGCTGCTGAGTGGGAGTTGGGAAGGCTGAAGGGAGAGTAAAACATCAAAATTCCAAAGAATTCAGTGTTCTGTGCAAGGAACATTTCTGGCCTCTCTGTGGCTGTACAGCCAGCAGTGGGTGAGTCAGTCTGGTGGGTCATGTTACTCCCAGAGCTGCTGAACTTGCTGCTACTTAGAGCACTCATTGTATGTAGTCATATCACTTAATTTGTTCTTAATTAAGCTCAACAATACGAGCTGTGTGTTTTTGATATCTAATTCAGATAGGAGCAAAGCCAGGTGTGAGAGCTGTTGTAGGCTCTGAGCACATGTGGATCAGGGGTGAGTGGGGAAAGTGCTGCCTTTTGATGGGGGAAAAGGCTTCAAAATGTTATTTAATAGAAATTAGTGGCTGATTATGATAAGTGATGGAGCCATTGAACTGGGTGGAGCAGCAGTGCTCCAGTGGGAGCTGGTGTGCCCACCTTCAGGAATGCTGAGCCTGGAGCAGGGGACATCTCGCTCACACATGGGCACCATCCAAGATAATTTTCATGCTGCCTTTGTTCAGCACATCTTTGGCTCTGATCATCTGGGTTTGTTGGACTTCTGAAACTGAAGCATCACACATGCTTTGACTTCAGGTGTGCTGGTTGAAAGAGCAGGGGGAGGACATTGAGCTGCTGGAGGTTGAGGCTCCTGGGAGGGCATGCAGAAGGAAAACAGGCCTCAGGAAAAACTGCTGACATTCCTGCACTAACTGCATTCACAAAATGAATTGCTTTTTATTTGATTTTTTTTTCCCCTCAAAAGTCAATTAAATCTAGTTGTCCTTTAAAGAAATGGTTTTGCAATTCTCACCAGATTATCTGATACTACATTTCTTTAAAGGTACTGCACTACAGTCCAGCAGACTTATTTTCTTTTTACAGTAAATCATGTTTTTACCAATTGGCCAAATACCATATTTAAAAGAAGCTGTGACCCCAGTTTTCTTAGCTGTTTAAACTTTCAGAGTTTGAAAGTAGTTTTTAGTCTCTTTCTTCTCAGTCATTCTTCCATCTCCACATCTCCACCTCTGAAAAGGTACAGTTGGAGCTGAACATCAGGAATACTCCTTCCAACACCTACTACTGTCAAATTAAAATTTCTGAGGGGAAATTATCAAAATGGGATTTGCTCTTTAAGTTGCTATGAGAATGACTTGAAAGTGGGTAGGACTTGTTGCTTTCTTGTGATTCCTGTGGAGATGTGGTCTTACACAGGAAACATTCATGAGAGATGCTTTTCCGTGTTGCCAAGGATGAAGGATGGAAAGTTTCCAATTCAATGGAAAGCTTTTTGGTGCATCTTCTCTGGCCTGCTGCTGCCACCAGCTCTGATCTTCGTGGGGCTGTGGTGGTGGTTGCTTGCTTCAGATTTTACTGGATGGTAGTTGTATCTCCAACATGAGAAAAACTCTTAGGAAAATGTAATCTTGCTTGGGCACCAAGGTCCCACAGTGACTTGGAATGGGTGAGAAGTGTCAGGTTTCAAGGGTTGTTATTGCTGCATTCGCTGTTAGTGTTGTCATTGGACTGCCAGTAATGAAAGGAGAGTAATAACTGTGCATTCTTCTGCCAAGAATAAAAGACAAACCACAAGTTTTGTCTTTTCTCCATACATAAATTTTCCTGATTTTTTTTTGCTTGGGTAAAACACCTGTTTTGTGAGAGTAAACTTCCACCTTCCTGTGTTCCTTCAGTTGTGGGAATGACCTGTTTTCACCCATGCCTGTTGTGTATGGGTTGTGGAGGAGCTTCTGGACCTTTGGTACAAGCAAGTGAACTTTCCAAGGATCCCAACCCACAGTAACACCAATCCAGCTTGTTTTGGTGCTGATCCTGGTGGCAGGAGGTAGCTTTGCAGTCCAGATACAAGAATGAGGTAGAGCCCTCCCCAAAATGGCCTATGGCATCCTTGATCATCTGTGATCTGCTGTGCTTGCCAAGCATAAAGGGCCTTTTTAAAATGAGCTTTTATAGTTTGTGCTGAAAAAGGACTTGGAGGCTTCCTGTGCAGCTAGGACTTTTGTGTTGGACATGGGATCTTCCCAGTCCCCAGTGAATAAACACAGCTGGCTGTTTTGGGAAATGGACTTAACATCTTTGCATCAAAGCTGTCCAAATAAGGCATCAAGCTGTACTGAATTAATGGGTAAGGGTTTTTAACTTTTACACTGACTTAAAAGTGATCAAATGAAAAAATGCATTTTTTGCAAGGCTGCCTTCAGCCCAGAGCAGGGGGAAATAAGCCTCACCCCTTTGGAAACATGAGTAAAACAAGCAGCCTTGATGACCTATCAATGTTGGATTATCATGCAATAATTTACTGGGCAGCCTTTTGCTGTCCAGAGCCGCCCACGCACAGGAGTCAATGATGCCTTTGTTTGGGAGTGCTGGAAGAATGCATGATCTAATGGGGTGGTGGGAGTTTGCCTTCGTTCCAGCATGCTCCAGGCTGTGCTCATTCCCCCAGTGTCCCAAACACATTTCCTTCCTCTGTCCCTGTCTTAGAACGGGCTCCCAGAAAAAACAATCCATGTCTGTATCTGTCAGGCTTTTTAAAAACCCCTGCACCCGTCTGTGGTGGAGCTCCACATGCCAAAATCTTTGCTTTGGTTTAAGAAAAGACTGTTAAAATCCTTCAGGCCTTTCTTGTTCATGATATATGCACGTAAATCTTGAGGTTCTTCAGGTGAGGACAAGAAAATAAATCTAAAATTTGTTATTACTAGTTTGTGTTCCTATAAAGGCCACAGCTTGGCATGTAAGAATTGTTGTCTGTGCTTCTGTGTGGAGTTATTTCCCTAGTGGAATTCCTCAGAAAGTGGAAATCCTTTACTTTCCTGTTTCACATGCTGGATATTCCATTTGCTTGTGCAATATCAGTGCTGTCATCTTTCTCCTCCTCCTCTACAAATTTTCTCAGAAAGGCTAGGATCTAGTTGTAAAGGACATCTGCTCTAGAACTACAGAAATTTCTTGGTTTTGGTCCCACGTGTGGCTTTTTCATGTACACATGATGCAAGTGACATAACTTAACGCTTATGCATCTTGCAGGTGTTGGGCTGTTGTTGTTTAATGAAAGTATTTTATTCCAAAAGAACAAGTGTCTCAGGGTGTTTGTCACTCTCCTCCCCTCCTTATAAACTCTGTCCTGGTCTTGTTGCCCATCTGCATGCTGAAAAATGTTATCCCATTCCATTAGATGGGATAACTCACTCTCCTTATATATTCCCTCTCATTTGCTGCCCCTGTGATCCAGGAGGGAAGGCTCTGGCAGGGTTTCTAGCATGAGAGGCTGAACAAAATACTGCAGAAGGTGAGAACTTGGAGTGGTCAGTTGGCTCAAGATGCAGCAATTGGTCTTAAAGAAGACCTTGTGAACTTGCTGGCCTCTGTCTGCTGACATCCAGGTTTCTGTCCCCTGCGAGGAACACACTGCTTGTGTGGGGTTCTGGGATCTGTGTGTCTGCAAGAATCACAGCCAGTCTGTTCTGCTCATGGCTGGTCCAGCATTGCTGGGTGCTG
This sequence comes from Trochalopteron elliotii, assembly GCA_024734555.1. Classification (NCBI taxonomy): domain Eukaryota; kingdom Metazoa; phylum Chordata; class Aves; order Passeriformes; family Leiothrichidae; genus Trochalopteron; species Trochalopteron elliotii. The sequence goes on from JANPWX010000200.1 coordinate 281,580, forward strand.
GGAGAGCTGATGGTTCAAGAAGGGCAGAGTTGAGGTAGGAATAAGGGTGAGTGGCATGGAGCACATTTCTGTCTGGTAACTGGAAAAGCTGGCCTATCTTCCTGGGAATGATGGGGAAACAGGTCAGAATCAAAAAGCAAAATGAAATGTCAGTTGTATTTGATTGCTCTCTGCCCTGTCACTGCAAAATGGAAAAGAAATCCAGTCAAAAAGTACTAAGTTAGCTCTATTTGTTACTGGGTTTGTTTTCAACTCTTTTAACCTTTACTAAGATGTAGGTTGTCAGCAAGTATCTATGTGAGAAAAGCTGCCTTGTACCAGGAGCCAACCAAAAGAGAAACAGTAAAGTTTAACCATTTCATTACTGCCCAGGGGATTTTGTGGAAAACAAATCTGCAAAGGTTTGGTTCTTTGCCCAATGCAGTTTTCTCCGGTGGATTGTTTTTTCCCTCAGCAAAACTCAGTGGCTGTATGCAGGAGAGGTAGCATCGATTCTTCCCATGTGCCAGTCCCATGTGCAGGGGATTCAAGTGGACTGATAATGAAGGAGGCTGAGTGTCCTCTGGGCTTATCTCACCCAGGCATCTGCTCACAATTCAACACTTGTAGTCGTGGTGCCAGCTGGCGGGACACTTTTCCTGATGTAAATTATCCATCCGTTCTGAGGGGCCTGAATACAAGGAGGTCTTTTGTGTGTAGAACGAATTCCTAACTTCAGGGAAAAGGGAGGAGTTTCTGAAGATCTAAATGGCATTTGCTTATATGGGTTTTAGCATGGCACATTTCCTGGTGGACCTTGGCATACTGAAGTTGGCTGTGACCCAGCTGAGGGAGAGCTGTAATTGCTGATGACAGCTGGCCAAGCCCAACAATGTGAGCAGGTTGTTTGGGGCAGTATCCACTGAATCAAGCAACGCTGAACATTCTATTGCAATATTGTCTTGAGGGCTTATATGTGTGCTTACAGTAGAGAAAGAGATTTAAGGTTTTCTGCATCATCCTGAATTGTCAGAGGGGACTGGCTATTGTGTCACCTTGTCACTTGCCAGTGAACAGCTCCATGCCTCGGAAAAGATGCAATTTTAAAATGTGTGGCTCATGATTTTGAGCTGTGGATGCTTTAAACACACATCAGGTTGCACTCGTGAAGCACTAAGCTGGGTCCAGCATCTGGAGTTCCTCCTGAAAAATAGATCTGCCACTTCTCAATACACACAGGGACATACTACCTGACACTTGACACTATCAGACAGTTCTAAGCCAAACTGAGCTCCAGGTAAGTACTGGCTTCTAGGAACAGGAGAACAATGTCTTTTTGTCTTCTAACTGTAATGTTTAAAACTGCCTTTCACCTGGTTGTTTCACCTGTCAGCATTTCTTAGCGTAATAGCTGTAAATGTTTATTCAACCCGGCAAGACATGAAAGCAACCTGGGCTGCTTATCTTTGCTAGAAAAAGACTCTCCAACCTCAAAGAACTTGCCAAGCTGTTTGAGCACAGCATTTATGTTCAGTGTGAACAGTGGGGAAACACGTTTCCACACTGTGTCAGCTGGTCTTGGGTAAACTCCATTGTTCCAGCAGTATTTACCCAGCAAGGCACTGCACAGCCCCTCTCTGTGCATTAACTGCATTCCTCTTTAATGCCATTAACTGCACTGCTCAAGGAGTTACGCTGCCAGCTGCCATAAATGTCTTTTTCACGTGGGTTGCTCATTTGGGAGGGGTTTGAATGTGTTTTCTTGGCCTGCCATGTAAAACTGGAGATGAAAAAGGGAGGGTCCTTGCCATTTAGCAGAAGGAGTTCCCAGGGAAAATGTTTTCATGCTGCCCAGAGCGCAGTTGGCATGTGCTGTGCCTTTAGCTGAGCTGGGGCTTTCATAAGGAGCTGTGGGAGACCTTATCAGGAAACAGGGATCGTAATTCAGTTATACTGGAGAGCAAAAAAAAAAAGTAGTTCTTTTCTGGGGCAAGCAGCCTGTGACCTGGCCTTTCATCTAGAGCAGAAAGTTGTGTGTGTGAGTGAAAGCACATGCTCAGCCCCCTCATCATTCCCAGGATTCTTTTGAAGCATTTCCTCCCCATCTTGGTGAAGCCTGAACACAGGGGTTTTGCTTCACACCAGAGGAATGCAGTACTAGTAGAAGAAAACTAGCCACCCCAATTCAAAAGACCAGGGTATTCCTGACAATTCAGCTGACACAGTTTAATGAAGTGACCTTCATTGTTGTCTCTGGCTTCCCTCTTGTCTTAGGGAGTGGCTGCTCTTGCCTGATGTTTTCCTGTTTCCATTTGTCATTAAAGTTGCCCAAAGAAATCCCACCAGGACTGACTCTTCAGCATTAGATTTTGCTTTATCTTACCATGTGAGCTCAAAGAAAACTTTCTCATTAAACTGATGACACTTTTACTAGTGATAAAACTATGATAGTAGTTGTGGTTTTTAGTTGCTCTCCATCCAAGATGTTGAAGTTCTGGGATAGGCTGCCAAGTTGTGGGTCAACACACTGGGGTAGTCCTGCAGAAGAAGGAGGAAGTATTCGCTTCCTGGGCCCCTTGCCTTTTACCTGGAAAAGGTGTGAAGTACATCCTGAGTTTGTTTACCATGGACCTGAAAAAGATGTTTGTGTGTATCCTCCCTATTGTCTTGTGTCTGTCTTGAGTTCCTGCACGTGCATGTTGTTCCTACCTCAAGTATATTTTGCCTTCAATGAGGAGCTCTCTTTGAGAAGAGCCCATGTAGTAAGAGAAACAGGAAAGCTGGGGGGGTCTGATTTGTACACAGGATGCCTGTTTCTTACCTTCATTGGGTTTCATGAGAAAAACACTCCAAATACATGGAAACAGGATTCATCTCTTGGACTGGGCAGGAAGGGGAGGGAATGCCTAAGCTAAGTTAGTGCTGAGCATTGATCCGTTGGAAGAAAGCAGTTTGGCATTAATGGCAGTGCTTCATTCTCACTCGTTTTCTGTGTGTAAGGAAATCTCATTAAATAATCAACCCCAAACCAGCAGTGAGCTGGTACTGAGCAAGAGCCACAATTGTGAACGTCTGGCTTCCAGTCTTGTGCTGAGGTCATCCATAACTGCACACATGATATAAATAGGAAAGGGTATTTACTAAAAAGTGTCGGGGGTCTTGTGTCTGTATAACATCCCAGCTGTTTTGCATGTCACACACAGACAATACTATTTGGTGGGTGGTTTAAACACCAGACTGGTCTTTTTCTGTTATGGGGTGTCGTGGTTTGGCACTGGCCAAATGCCAGGTATCCATGAAAGTCATTTGCTTACTTTCTTCTGTTACAGCTGAGCAAAGGAGAGGGGAAAAATTAATGAAGAGCTTATGAGTTGAGATAGGGACTGGGAGAAAACACTTTAAGGGCAATACAGGTTCAATTTTAAAGTTATAAAGTTAATTTATTTTTAACAGAGTTATAGGAGGATAATGAGAAATAACATAAGCCTTTATAATAAATAAACCTGTTTTCCCCCAGCCCTTCCACTTTCCCACCAACACTGCAGGAAGACAGGGTATGGGGATTTTGGTCAGTTTGTCATTGGAGATCTTTTTCTGTTCACTCAGGGAGAGGAGTCTTTTTTTCTGTTGTGCCGTGGGGTCCCTCCCATGGGGAAACAGTCATCCCAAAACTGTTGTGGCATGGGCCATTTGTCCACAGGGTGCAGTCTTTTAAGGATAGACTGCTCTAGTCTGGAAGCAAGGGCTTTTTCTCTCTATCTCTGGAAGCAGGGGCCCTCTCTTTCTCTAGTTGGGTCTCCCACTGGATCTCAGCTTTCCCTGCCATCCACCCACTCCACTTTTCCCACAGGCTGTGAGTGGATCTCTGCATCCCCTGGGGACTTCATGCATGACAAGAGGACAGTTTGTTTCACCACAGTCCTCACCACGGCCTGTAGAGGAATCTCTGCTCTGAGACTTGAAGCACCTCCTCCCCCTCTTTCTTTTCCAGTGACCTTGGTGCTGCCATGTTGTTTTCCTCACATGTCCTCACCTTCTCCTCTTCTCTGACTAGAAGAAAAATTGCTGCCCCTAGTTACCACTGCCAGCAAGTTCCACTAATTCAAAGATTCCTGCAGGATCCTGCAGTTCTGAGAGGTCGATCTTGTCCAGGTTCCACTTTGGGCAGTCACCTGCCATGTTTTTGCTGCCCACCATGTGCCCCATTGCCATTGGCGGGCAGTGGTGGCTGCTGGGCAGCAGTGCTGTTTGATGCCTCTCTCCATGCAGCAGCAGCGGTGCTGTTTGATGCCTCTCTCCGTGCAGCAGCAGCGGTGCTGTTTGATGCCTCTCTCCATGCAGCAGCAGCGGTGCTGTTTGATGCCTCTCTCCATGCAGCAGTGGTGCTGTTTGATGCCTCTCTCCGTGCAGCAGCAGCGGTGCTGTTTGATGCCTCTCTCCGTGCAGCAGCAGCGGTGCTGTTTGATGCCTCTCTGCGTGCAGCAGCAGCGGTGCTGTTTGATGCCTCTCTCCATGCAGCAGTGGTGCTGTTTGATGCCTCTCTCCATGCAGCAGCACTGATGCTGTTTGATGCCTCTCTCCGTGCGGGGCCGGGCAGGGGAAGCCGCCGCCCCTGCCCCTCAGCCCTGGCATGGCTGGCCGGGGGGGACCGGGCAGGCGGGGCTCGCTGAGGGCTGCCCCAAGATGGCGGCGGCGCACTGCCATATGCTGCACTGGCGATGGCCCTGGCAGCTGCACTTCGCCAGCCCTGGAAAAAAATACAGTGCACGTGCGGTTTTGATTTTCTTCTTAAATATGTCATCAGAGAGGCATTATCAACCTCTCGAATTGAGTCAGCAGTGTGTCCATCTCCAGAGCCATCAGAGATTGTCCCTGTGTTGGATATGGTGGAAGCTTCTAGCAGCTTCTCACAGAAACTACCCCTGTGGGCCCCCCTGCTAACAAAAACCAGGCTGTGCCAAACGACCACATTGGGGGGACATAATTTTTCAGTATATCTTGATTTTTACTTAATCTTTTTCAGGTATGTTGGTTTCTGGACCCTTTGCTGTGCTTCTCCTGCTACTGTGGTTCCTCCCTCGTGCCAGACAGGCTTTGGGTGTGACGTTCCTAATGCAGGCTGGCCCCTGGCCTAATCACTGTGGGGCCTGCAGGACAGAACCGTGGTTCGTGACCTAATTCATGGCTGTTGGGTTGTGCGTGTGTCCTTTGAGGACACTCTGTTCTTGGTGCGTGGTGCCGTCTGGTCTCTTCGCACTTGTGAAGGAGGTGAACGCTTCAGCAAGTGCCAAGCCTCACGTTAAAATTTAACGTGGTACAGTTCATTCATTTTACAAGTTGAGGTTAAATCCGTATGACTTCTACAGGCTGAAAAATCCTGTTTTTCAATTAGCTGAAACACTTTTAGTAGCTTTTTTTTTGATCAGTGAAAGAACTGGTGATGGCTGCAAGTTCTGCTTAGAGCACTGTTTTTCTTGGAAGTGGTGGGAGCATAAAAGAGCGTGGCAAGGACTAAACACCCGGGGGTTTATTCCAAACAAACTTAACGTTGTTTTAGCAAACTCCCTACATGCTCCAGGGTGTCCTGATTGTACACAGTCTGCTTGCTGAAGTGGAGCAAGAACAGCTGGTACACAGCTGTATGCCTCCTCCTGGGAACCCTTGGCCACCCCCTTGGCCAGTGTGGATAGCAGACAAAGGTGGCTGAAGAGTGTTGTGGTCCTTTTCTTCTGATGGATTCTCTCAGGGATGTGACTCCCCTGGGCAGTTGGTTTATGGGGGTAGACGCTCAAGGCACAGGAGAAGAGTCATGATAGAGGATGATGTGCTGACTGTCACAGACTGGTTTGGAGGGGAACAGAGGGCAAGGAGGTGGATTTTCTTTCATCCTACTAGGAGATGGAGAACATGGGTAGCTTGTAAATCATGGCACTCTGATCTGAAAAATGCCTTGGTGACTTTAGTTATATGATGCAGGAAACTTAAACCTCATTTTGTTTCTCCCAGGGAATGAATAGAAGAGGGCTGTAGACAGTAGTTTAGTGCTGGAGGAAAGAGGTTGAGGTATTGTCTATTTAGGGAGGCAGAAGAGGTACAAACCAGGCTCTACAGTGTGACTTGTTCCTCTCTGGTTAATACTGTTTCTTCCATGCATGTATTTGGGAGAAATATCATCAGATATAATGATTAACTTGGGCCTGGCCTTAAATACACACAAACTACCGATGTGTCTGATGTAGTCTGCCATCTGTTAGGGATGCATGCGGAAGAGAATTGCAGTTTCTGAAGTGTGTTTCATTTCACAGAAGCTTGTAGGTCTCTTTATTTATCTATCCAGCCTGCCTTCAACTTCTGCTTTCGGTTCCTTCACCTTGTCTTTTCTTGGAGATACAGTACTGGACTGGAAGAGATACATCTGGTGTTGCTGGACATGCTCATCCTTCTGGATAATGCTGGGAGATGTTTTTCCAGAGGGAGAAATTCAGTGGAGCTCTCTCCATTTCTTCTCAGTTTTGAGTCTTTCTCACGTGCCTCCTCTCACCCGCAGGCAAAGCCTTTGACATCACGTACGTGCGCCTGAAGTTCCACACCAGCCGGCCCGAGAGCTTTGCCATCTACAAGCGCACGCAGGAGGACGGCCCCTGGGTGCCCTACCAGTACTACAGCGGCTCCTGTGAGAGCACCTACCGCAAAGTCAACCGCGGCTTCATCCGCACCGGGGAGGACGAGCAGCAGGCGCTCTGCACCGACGAGTTCAGCGACATCTCCCCTCTCACCGGAGGCAACGTGGCCTTCTCCACGCTGGAGGGGCGTCCCAGTGCCTACAACTTTGACAACAGCCCTGTGCTGCAGGTATGTCAGTAGGACTGTGTCAGCTGGTCTGAGTTGAGTCTTCCTGTGGAGTCACTGTGGATGGCGGCTTCATGCTGACTGGGCTGCACTACAGCCCTTACTCATAGTGAAAGGCCCTTGCACAGCTAAGTTGTGCGGCCCAGTGGATGGACAGTCTGGGATGGACAATCCACAGAGATGCTTTTGAAGGAAGAGTTGAACTCTTGAGTCTGTTGATAATAAGTTTATGGTACGAGAAAGCAAACCCATTGGTGGTGGCATTAAGGGTGATTTGTCAGTAGACATCATGGAAGTCTTCAGAGGATGAATGTAAATCTCTGCCAGCTTAGAAAGCAGCTGTGGATATTCTGCTGTTGTTTTAGATGTGGGGACAGAGGAAGGTAAAGTCTCAGTCCAGTTAATATTTGAAGCATCTGCATGTATATTTCAAGCAGAAAAAAGTAAGAAATGTAAGATTCTTCTAAACACATAAAGCATTACAGGAATCCCTACCCTGTTCTCTTACATGTGTGTTGAAGTAGAGAAGTTTGATTTTATCCTTGATGTTTTTCCCTTACAAGTGGCTTGGCAAGCGGGTTTTGGCAGGGGTTTTTTGTTGTTGAACATTTTTGAAATTTCTTTTTTGCATTCACAGGAGTGGTTGAGCAGTGGTCAGGAGCATACTAGGAGCGCTAGTTTTGTCTGATTTACTTGCCAGTTTTTGTGTTCTGCCTGATGACTTCTCCAGTTTATATTGCAACAAGGAGCTAAAGCTGTAGGGTTTGCCTCACTGGAGCTCGTTGTCTTCCTTTCAGAGCTGTAATTACAATCACTTCCCTTTGGTCTTAGAGTATCAGAGCAGACTGAGACGAGCACCCAGCAGGCTCAGGGCTTGCTTGTCTCTGATTCCCAGGCAGGAGAGCAGAATCTGGTGGGGTTGCTTCTGCAAACTAAAGTAAAATGAAAAAATAAGATTAATGGGAAAGGACAAAGAACTTCTGAAGTGGAAAAGAACCAGTTTGGCCACCTCATTGGTGTAGCTAACCCTTGCAGAAAACCATGCCTTATCGTTAAGGTGAACAAGGAGGTTTCAAGTTAGCAATGTGTACAATTTTCTGATAAACTTCTCTAAGGAATAGAAAGCTGACCACCAGTTTCCTAAAATATGTACCTAAAATATGTACCAACCCCAGAACTAAAGTAAATGTGTATATTGTGATTGGTATTTCCATGTATTTATGTCAGTGTTTGTAATTCAGTAAATAAACACTGTTACTGGCTGAGCAGTCACACAGGTGCTGCACAGTTGTACATACAGGCATGTTTCTTTGTGTTCTTTTTTATGATGTTTGAAGGAAAATAGCTTTGTAAAGGGTGTAATAAAACCAAGGAGGGGCCAACGTAGTGGCTGGCAGAAGGCGATAGGGAATTTGGCAACAGACTGTGTGTGCTGCCTGCTGCTGCATGAGGGCAGGGCAGTGTGTTACAGACACTGTGTAAATATTAGAAAAAACTCTTGTATTGCAAATCAGATCTGCCTGTCTTCCTCAGCCTCCCCCAGCCTCACTCTTTTGTCTGTCTCTGTCTTTTAGTCTGGTGCAATATGTCTGCAGACAAATGTACCCTAAAGCTTTTCTCATTGGTGCTGCATAGCTTTGCAGGAAAACTACAGCCAAACTGATACTGATACAGCTGGCATAATTGCCTGCCCTGCACTTTTTGCTGGAGAGGTTACTCAGTGCTTCCCAGTTGAAAGCAGTCAGGATGCAAAGAGGCATTGGAAAGGGTCTCCAGAGAGGAGAAAAGCTCAGGAGAACCCTTGTCAGCCAAGAGGATGTGGCATAAGGCTTCTGGAGCCAGGAGCGTGTGAGCTCCGAGGTGCAAAGGGGAAAACAATGACAAAGGAGCCAGCTGCTGCTGAATGACTTCATTAATAGAACTGCTAATGACTGGTACTCTCTCAGGGAGAGGGTGTTTCATCTGATGGGATTTCTGTCTGATCTAGGAATGGGTGACAGCTACAGATATTAGAGTGACCCTCAACCGTCTGAACACGTTTGGAGATGAAGTTTTCAATGACCCAAAAGTTCTCAAGTCTTACTACTATGCAATTTCTGATTTTGCTGTGGGTGGTAGGTGAGTAGACAATAAAACTCCATGCTTACTAAAGTTTTTGGTTCGTTTTACTAGACATATTTAAAGATACTGATTGCATTCACATGATACCAATAGGCTCTGGTCTTCACTGACTATCCTAAATCAAGAATGCATTAGAATGAATTCTACATAATTTGCAAATATATTTGTGTATAAGCTGTTGTGACTATAACTTCAGGGCTGGCAGAGATCAATTTTTTTCCTTGATTAGATGGAATACTAAGTGATTTGAGAGGCTAAATGGTAAAAAGAGTAACAAAAGGAGAAATTTTTTTCTACTCTGTGGTTTGTGCATTTTTAATGTGTTTTTAAATTGTTCTCTGCCCATACCTGTACTCTAGAATAACAGTAAGTAGAAAATCTCAGTGTCTCTACCTCACATATATTGAGACCTCCTTTGGAGGTCTGGAACACAGTATAATATGGTTGTAGCTGTCCATTCCTTTTGCCAAAGTCTATTGCAGAATGTTTAAACCTTAAGTAGTTGATGTTTTAATGAGCAGAGATGAGACCACTGCAGGGTTTTGGGCTGTTTGCATATGGTGGTCCTGAGACTGGGATTTGGCCACATGGGGATTTGTATTGGGTGCACCACCAGTCTGGAGGTCCCTGGGCTTCTGTATTGGCACCTTTGTGCTATTTAATTTCCTACTAATACCACGATAGCCCACACTCAGTGAACATACCATGTTCTGGGCTCTCACAAGAGAGAAGCTGTGGAAAATTTACTAACATAAAACAAGCTAAATCTTTTCTTCTCCTACTCAGGTTAGTCTGAAGACTGCAGAGGAGTTAGTTAACTTTCTTCCCTTTCTAAATGCCTACCTGGAGCAGGCTGCACACCATTTGTTTCATAGAATGGTTTGGTTTGGAAGAGACCTTCAGAGATCATCCAACCCCCATTGTGGGCAGGGACACCTTCCACTATCCCAGGTTGCTCCAAGCCCTGTCCAGCTTGGCCTTGGACACTTCCAGGGATGGGGCAGTCACAGCTTCTCTTAGCAACCTGTGCCAGTGTACCACCACCCTCATTGCAGAACATTGATTCCTTATGTCCAATCCAACCCTACCATCTTTCAAATTAAAATTTGAAATATGTTTAAAATTACTGCCCCTTGTCCCATCACTACAGGCCCTGATAAAAAGTTTATCTTGTAAACCCGTTTTAGATATTAGAAGGCCTCCATATGATATCCATGAAGTCTTCTCTTCTCCAGGCAGAATGACAGCAGTTTTGTTCTCGATTTTGTTGTAGCCATCTACCTTCAAATTTCTCCCATCTGAGATTTTGAGATCTGGGCCCTATTTTTTGGTGCTGCTTTGTGAGTGACCTGGAGCCCTGGCATTTCAATACCTGTTCCTTACCTCTCCTGAACCAGGTGCAAATGCAATGGGCACGCGAGTGAGTGTGTGAAGAACGAGCTTGGGAAGCTTGTCTGCAACTGCAAGCACAACACCTTTGGGGTGGACTGTGAGAAGTGCCTTCCTTTCTTCAACGACCGCCCGTGGAGGAGAGCGACCGCGGAGAGCGCCAACGAGTGCCTGCGTATGTGTGGCTGCACCCGGGGACAGCCTGTCCTGGGGCAGGGTCCCTTCCTTCTGCTGGCAGCCACGAGCTGGCCCTGCCTTCTTCTAACTTGTCTCAGTTACAGTTAGCCAGTGTTAAGCAGTTTGTGGGACTCTTGGTCATTCCGCTCCTCTCCCGGGGGAGCTTTCTGGTAGATCCTTAGGAATGGGCATCTCCTTTCTGGAGAAGGATGGGAACCACCTTTAGGAAAGAGGTGCCCTGCAAAAATGTACAGGCTTGTGCTTTATGAGACTCATGGGAAGAGAAATCTGTTTACTATGCTGGTGGATAATTGCCCTTTCCAAAGCTCCTCATTTAGCGTCAGCTGATTTTTGTGTTTGGGTTATTGGTTTTTACAGTTACTTGTTGATAATTTAATGTAATTTCTGGACTGCAAAGGCAGGTCTCTGTCACGGAGCGCCAGTTTGCTTGGTGTTTCATCCCAGACCACAGCTCCTGGTAGTTTACTTTATGGGGAAGTTTTTTCAGACAGAAAAGTTTTCTTCCTGTCTGACTTCTGTGTGTCTAGATAGGTCCCAGCTGTCTGTGGCTTCCCTCAATGGGCTGGTGAAATTGGGATGTCTGCCTGTCTAGGGATTTGCAGTCCAGGGGAGAAGCTCTCATTACATGGAGTAGCCTCATGTTACCTTTTTGTGCTTGCTTGGATGACAGAGATCGGTGGTGCTGTGTGGGAGGACGACATTGAAAGAAGTGGGGTAGAAAATGCTGGTTTTCTTTTGGGCATTGATGAGAACGGTCTCAAGTTTGTTTCAGGTCTTGGAGCGGTTAAAAGCTCCTGCTCCAGCTCCTCTACACTGAACTGTGCAGGGTGGGTTTTGTGCCGTGGGGACGGGCTGGTCACTGACATGTGATTTTGCAGCGTGCGACTGCAATGGACGGTCCCAGGAGTGCTACTTCGACCCCGAGCTGTACCGCGCCACGGGGCACGGCGGGCACTGCACCTCCTGCGCCGGCAACACGGACGGGCCGCACTGCGAGCGCTGCCGCCACAGCTTCTACCGCCTGGCCAGCGACCAGGCCTGCCTGCCCTGCAGCTGCAACCCAGTCGGTGAGCACTGCTGCACACAGGGCTGCTTGCAAACTTCCTTCCACAAAATCCATCTCTCCTTTCAGTCATGGAGCTCTTTGCAAACGCCGGGGTAAAAAGAGGGAGGGGTTGTTTGGATTCCCCCCCCACCCCCCCCATGTAGGAAATGTTTATTGCCTTCTATTTCAGTTTAAGTTATCCTTGGATCTAAATGGGGTTAGGGTGGCAGGGGCAGATGGGTCACCTCTGCACTACTTACATCTTCGAATGTATTCTGAAATAGATCTTTTTTTCCACTGTGTATGTGTTACCCTGGATGCTCCCAGCACTAAAGAACTCATTTAAATTCTTAATAACCAAGATGATGTGAGTGGGTATTTCTGGAAATTGTTCATGCTGAGAAATTGTAGTGAACTTTAGCTGCTGCATCAGTTTCTCCTACTGAGTATCCAAGCACTATAAATACAAACCAGTGAAACATTAAACACAAAAGGGGGTGGGGTGAGATAAAACAAAGTAAACTCAAAATATGTAGTTAAACTTCTTTAAACAAAACGGGGAGGGGGGTAATTCTGGCAGGAGAATAAATGTTTTGTTGTGAAGGGAACCACTTAACTTGTAAGGAGTGATCCCATGACTACACCAGCCCACAGCAAATAAGGTAGAGGGAGGGAAAAGAGAGAAAAGAGGAACACATAGTAAGATATGATGTAAGGTTTCAAAAGGGTAGCTGGCAAAAGTCATTGCTTGCAGCATGCCCTAAAAGCAGCCAGGGAGAGGTCTTCCAGGGTGCATCTCCCATCTAATTTTGTCAGGAAGTCATTGAGTTGTGCAATTTTTGACCAATAAAGGCCCTTTTTTCTTCTGACTGCTTTCCTGGGTCCTCGTGTTAGACCTTATTTTAAGAAGGGTTGAGGGTGGGTATCAGCTGAGACAGTCAAAAAGATGCAGGGAGGTGACTTCTCAGGTCTAAGGACAGCTTTCAAAGGCCTTTATAACTTAGCCATTAGCTTGTATGCCATGACACACTAACACCCAGGGTGTGTTTGAATCTCCTGGCTATGTTTGGATTGGTATTTTTTGTCAAGTACTCTTTTTTCCTAAATAATCCTAAGTGGGACTGCAAAGGGGATTTGACCTTCGGCTGTATATGGTAAAGTTTTGTGAGTTGTTCTGTCCCGTCCAGCCTAATCATCTTATAACTCTTCAGTTTGCTGTAATCTTCTGGTGTGGATTGAAGTGGAAACAAGCAACTATTTCTGTATATTAAAGTATTTTTCTCCTGGTAGTTAACTCTTACAGTGCTGACAGCTCTGAGGCTGGCATGCTTGGGATGAAAGCATTTTGTCCACTATGGATTAGAGAAACCTGCTACTGCTTTTTTGTGCAAGACCACTTTAATGGAGCAGTAGTGAGGAAGGCGTCCTTCCAAAAATGAGGGGTTTGCTCAAGAGTTTACTAAGATTCATAGTGGCACATACAGCCTTGCTCCAAAGAGGCAGTTTTAGTCTTTAAATGCAACTTATGAATCAAGGAGGGAGTGTGAAAGGGAGAGGTCAGGGAAAGGGGAGATGCTGATTAGGGGGAACACAAGGGATTCAGGGAATAAAATCTTGGAAATTACGTATTGCAGGGTAAAGCAGATGTGGAATTGGAGGCATGCAAATGTAGCACTGAGGATGAAGCAGGAGAACGCAATTTGAAGTTAAAATTGTATTTTATATATAAAAAGGTAGGTTGGTATGAATAAAAGGCTGAATATAGTTTGGGAAGACTAGATAACAGTTCATCTGTCTAGAGCTGCCAGGGGAAAAGTCCCTGTGAACTAGAGGCAGTCTTTAGGTAAGCTGTCTCTCATCAACTTGAGGCTGTGCTTCCCTCTTTCTTCTTCCTCATTTCTTGGCCATTTTGTGAAGTTTGAATAGCTGCTGGAGCCATATGTGAGTGCTGAGATGCCTGTCCCTGCTGTCCCCACAGGCTCCCTCAGCACACAGTGTGACAGCTACGGCCAGTGCAGCTGCAAACCCGGTGTGATGGGGGACAAGTGTGACCGGTGCCAGCCAGGCTTCCACTCCCTCTCCGAAGCTGGCTGCAGGTAAGGAGGATTGCAGCTCTCTAAAAGGAAAACTAGGTTTTTTTAAAGCTTTCTCTATGTGGCTCTTACTGAGCTAACCTCTCTCCTGCCTCTCCCAGGCCGTGTTCTTGCAATGCTGCTGGCAGCACAGGGGAATGCAATGTCGAGACGGGGCGGTGTGCGTGCAAGGACAATGTGGAAGGATTCCACTGTGAGAGGTGGGTTTTTTCTTCCCATGGCTTTGTTTCAAGAATGAAAAACATTTGAGCGAGGACCTGGGGTTAAGCATCAGGGAAATTAATTCTCTTTCCTTCACATCTTCAGATGCAAACCTGGATTTTTCCATCTGGATTCCTCCAATCCAAGAGGCTGTACCCCCTGCTTCTGCTTTGGACACTCTTCAGTCTGCACCAATGCTGTGGGCTACAGCATCTATAGCATCACCTCCAACTTCGAGTTTGGTAAAATTGAACTTTCCTTTCTATCTCAGGTTGGGCCGTAGACTTGAGTCAGAAGCGACTGAAAAAACTCAGCTACCTCCTTTCTGTGCAAGACCATAAACCTTGGGCAGGCAGGTCTAGGATCCCTCTTTCAGAAGTGTTGAAGCTACCTGGAGCTTCCATGTCTGCAGCTTGTTTGTTCAGATGGGGAGGAATGAGTTCACAGCTCTGGCCTCAGGCACACAGTTATTGTACACCGTGCAGGTGCAAGTGGGAATTGCAAATAGAAACCATTTCTAGCCTGAGAGATGTGCTGACAAAGCAGTTTCCTCAGTTCTAGAACCGAATCAAGACTTTCTGATTGAGACGATCAAAATCACTTTAGATTTGGGGTTTATGTGGCTCTGAATAAAACACAGTTGTGTTTCCAATGAGTCTGTAAGCCCAGTAAAAATCTGGTTTTTTTCATGCAGTAAGTTTCCTGCATATGCATGTTTTCATCCTGCGCAGTCTGAAAAGAACATTTTTTAATTCAAATTCCACTGGAGAACAGTTCATACAAAGGGTGCAATTCTAAACGACTTGTAGGGGACTGCAGGTTTTTCTATGTCTGCTTAAGCTCTTTAGAAAAGAAGGTTTTGGACAAGTAGTCGCCGGAGGTTTCAAGTCAGCACTTGAGTTAGGGGCTTAAATTGGGAAGATGGTGTTTATTATCTAAATTCTTCTGCACAGCTGCTTTCTGCAGCCTGTCAGTGCCCATGCGCATTAGATTAACTGAGACATGAACAACGTGACGTGAGCAGAGTGTACAAATCTCCATCTTCCAAGGGGGTTAATTCTTGCCCATCTGATTCTTCAGGAGAGGATGGGTGGCGTGCTGAGCAGCGTGATGGCTCGGAAGTCTTGCTCCAGTGGAGTGCCGACACCCAGGATATCTCCGTTATCTCAGACACCTACTTCCCCATGTACTTCGTTGCACCACGTAGGTCATTCTAACAGCATGGCTTTCTGTGCTGCTTGTGCTCTTTGTGTTCTGTTCCCTAACTGTAAGGATTTCTTCCCCTTTCAGGCAAGTTCCTGGGCAACCAGGTTTTGAGTTATGGGCAAAACCTGACCTTCTCCTTCCGTGTGGACAGGCGGGACACACGCCTCTCTGCAGAGGACCTGGTGCTGGAAGGGGCTGGGCTGAGAGTGTCGGTGCCTCTCATTGCCCAGGGCAACTCCTACCCCAGTGAGAATGTGCAGACCTACACCTTCAGGTACAGTGGGAGCAGCTGTCACCTGGCCTGGGCTGCCTTTGGCCTCTGAGCTCTTGAGGAAACAGAGATCACTAGATTTAAACTTATGTGGGTGATGTCGCAATAGCAAGGCGCTGTTGCAAAAGGAACTTTTGAGAGGGTGCAGCTGTTAGCAGCTGAAAACTGTGCTGATGATGCTTGGCTCTTCTCCCCAGGCTCCATGAGGCTGCAGATTACCCGTGGAGGCCTGCTCTTACGACATTTGAATTCCAAAAGCTTCTCCACAACTTGACTTCCATCAAGATCCGTGGGACATACAGTGAGAGAAGTGAGTCTCTGAGCAGAACGTTGCAGAAGAGGAGGCAAACTCATTTTTCTGGTGTTGGATTGCTTCATTGTAGGGCCCAGCCATAAACAGCTGCGGCAGCTTATTTGACAGAGCTTGTGCCAATAGCTTTTCACCTGGCTTTCCTGTATAGCATCTTCTCCCAGGCCTCATGAAGAGGATATGGGAAAGAAAAGTGTTGTCTTTGAATGTCTGAAAGCTGAACACTTATCAACTGCTGTTTCCTTGCTCTAGACATGGGAATTTTGGTTTGTTTTATAGCCACTATCCTCCTATTGGTAAAAATACATAGTACAGAGTACTGAAGGACATGGTAAAATGTAAGAAGTTTGCAGCACTTGGCTTTAAGTTTCACTACACTGGAAATGGTTACATCCCTCCTCTTTCTGGGTCTTGCCTTGATATGACAAATGGAGAAGACCAGGTCTAAAGTGCTGCCTGTGTAGACTCTGAGTGAAAGTTCTTCATAACGAAGCCTTATAAAAATGGCATGAATTAGAAGCAAAAATTTGCCCTCAGGTATTGCTGTGTGTTGAAGAAAATTTTTGCAGAAAGATGCAAAGGATGAATTTGCATTTGGGAAAGATGGGAAAACTGCAAGTGTTTTCAGAGGGATGGCCCATAATGAGGAGTGTGGGGTTTTGAAATGGAGGGGAAGAAAGATGTGGAGCAAACCATCCCTGAGTGCTGTAGCCACTGCTAATACATAGGACCTGAGGCTCTGCTCAGTGCACTGCAGCTGCTGAAGTGCTGCAAACACAGTGGTATAAGTTAAAAGCCAGCTATGTTGTGTCTAGGCTCTGTTTTGCTCCAGGGAAGGGGCTGGGAGTAGAGGAGGGAAGTGCTGAAATGCCAGAGGAAGGGAATGGCTCAAGAGAAATAGTAGAAGAGTTTGTCCTGAGGTGTGGGTGGCAAATGGTGTGTTAAAATTGCTAGAGAAATGGTCTTTTCCATCTTGAAAGCCAGGAATTGGTTTTGGTATTTGATTTGGAAATGGGAACCAGACACATGTAAAATATAACTTAATTTTATTCGTCTGTACTTGCTCACCTGCTGTTCTCAGATTCTCCTCTATATTGTTGTTCTCAGCTTTCCTACCCTGCATGTTCCCTCAGTGAGCTCTAGTGCATCTTTTCTCATCTCTCTAAGCCTTCCTGGAGGGTTTTGTATCTTGATTCACCTTACCAGCTGCAGGCACCCACCTGTCTGCCCCTCGTACCGCTCAGCTGTGTTTGGGGCAGCAGGGATGACAGCCTTTGTGGTTACACAGGGTTTGCCCCTTGGTGCTTTCTAGGTGCCGGTCACCTGGATGATGTCACCATCACAAGTGCTCGTCCTGGACCTGGTGTGCCTGTGGCCTGGGTGGAGAGCTGCTCGTGCCCAGTGGGATATGAGGGGCAGTTCTGTGAGCGCTGCACCCCTGGGTACCGGCGAGAGACCCCAAGCCTCGGGCCCTACAGCCCCTGCGTGCCCTGCACGTGCAACGGGCACAGCGAGACGTGTGATCCCGAGACGGGTAAGAGGGGCTGAGCAAGCAGGGAGCAACAAGAGGGTGGTTCTTCTTTTGTGGATTGAACAGTGAAGCGAAACTCATGTCCCTCTCTATTCCAGGCATGTGCAATTGCAGGGATAACACGGCGGGGACTCACTGTGAGAAGTGCAGTGATGGGTTTTACGGCGATGCCACGGCCGGCACAGCCTCGGACTGCCAGCCCTGCCCGTGCCCAGGCACCTCCAGCTGTGCCATCGTGCCCCGCACCAAGGAGGTTGTGTGCACCAGCTGTCAGGCTGGCACTACAGGTGTGTATGCAAAACATACTTTTCTACATCCACATGCTTGTGGAAATGTGTCTCCTGCTAGTTCTTGTTCTTTGATCCACAGTGAGTAGCTCTGAAAGCTGCTGTGTCTTCTGGTTCAAATTCTTCTCCCTTCCTCAGCCCTATTTTTTGTCCTGTGTGAGGCTTGGGGCGTCACATATTTTTCATGCCTGTTTCTTGAGAACAGAAGGCTTGATCTGCAAAGTCTGACCATTTATGTGCTGTATAGGAGAGCCATGCTGCCTTCCGGTAGAGCTGTGATGAAAAATAGATGAAAATAGATTTAAAAGAGCCAGCAAGGCAGGTCAGACAGAAATAAAATTAGAAGGTGCAGTTTGCCAACAAGTGAGGCACTACAGGATGCTTCCTAGGAAGAGCAGGAAGGCTGCAGTGACTTATGAACACTGCCCAAAAAAATACAAGATCAAACTAGTGCTCAGCAATTTTTAGGACTAATATATGAACAGATACAGATCTTTTTTTCTTAGCAATAAGCTGTGAAGTCCAAGCATGAGTTGTTAAACAGAAACTTCTGTTCTGCCTGCAGACAGCAAGGATGCCATAGGGTGGTTGGCAGCCTTCATGCTTCTCTGCTGATTTTATGCTTGGTTTGGCATGGCAGTCCAAAGTACAGAACACCTGTTAATTCTTGAGTGCTTAGGAAAGCCTCTGACCAAGCACATAACAGCTCATGGGGGTTCCTGTGGGTGCCACTGCAATGTGAACCAAAGCAGAGTCCAGGCCCCAGGTTCCCTCCAGCTCAGGTGTCTGTAGCAGCTGATCTTTCTTGTAGCTATGTGATTGCAGAAGAGGTCCTCCTGTCTCACAGCACCTTTTTGGCATGTGAGGAAAAAAGGGGTTTGTGCAAGAACTGCCTAAGAAATGGAGCTCGTAACTGGCTGGGGAGGTCAGATCTGCAGTAAGTGTAGGAAGCTGCTGAATCAGATGCTTCAGTGGCTGCCTGTGGAGGTTTGGCAGGTCTCATTGGCAGAGGAGCTTTCTGGAGCAGTGATGCCCCACAGAACTCTACCTATTTGGATTCTTAAATTAACAAAAAATTGCAGCAAATAGGTTTGGCTTAAAGGGATAGGAGGGCAAGGAAGAATGGAAATAGTTCATAATGCAAAGTGAAAAATCAGCTTGAATTTAGAGATGAGGAGGGATTTGTGTCTGGCACCAATGGAAGGATGAAAGGGAAGAAAGGACTGCAAAGGGGCTCCATGTGAGATGGCAGCAAGGGGCTTTCTGCTGCAGCACCCGTGTCTGTGTTGTGTCCCAGGCAAGAGGTGTGAGCTGTGTGATGATGCCTATTTCGGAGACCCGCTGGGCAGAAATGGTGCTGTGAGGCCCTGCCGGCTGTGCCAGTGCAACAACAACATCGACCCCAACGCCGTGGGCAACTGCGACCGCGAGACCGGAGAGTGCCTCAAGTGCATCTACAACACCGCCGGCTTCTACTGCGACCGCTGCAAGGACGGCTTCTTCGGGAACCCCCTGGCCCCCGACCCCTCGGACAAGTGCAAAGGTGAGACTGGCTTCTTCTTGCATTTAGAAATGGTTTTGTCCCCAAGAGCTGCTGTCAGGCTGTCACTTGTGCCTGTCAGCGGCAATGTGTGGCTTTACCCCGGTTTGATGGTTTGAGCTTGCTGAATTCCTTGTGTTTGTGGGCATGTAGCACTATCAAAGCAAAAGCATTGTGTGATGCAGGGGCTGGGTGGCCATGTGGTTTGGATCCAGGCCTGTTTGGATCCCCCCAACATCACAAGGGATTTCTAACTTTGTGCATGTTTCTCCTTTTTATTTTTGCAGCTTGTCACTGCAATCCCTACGGCACAGTGAATCAGCAGACGATCTGCAATCAAGTGACTGGGCAGTGTGAGTGCTTGTCTCATGTCACTGGGAGGGACTGCAGTGCCTGTGAGCCTGGATTCTTCAACCTCCAGAGTGGACGTGGCTGTGAGAGGTGAGGTTTGTCTTGACTTGGGGCAGGGACCCAAGGAGGTTTTGGAGGGTCTGTGCTTACATTGTGCAGGAATGTGATGTTTGTCAGAACTAACAGGTGTGCCTCTGCTGCTGTAGCTGGGGAAGAGCAGTGGTCAAGGAGCAGCTACTAAGGCTGTACAAAAAAGCCTGACTTATAAATAGCTTTATAAAGAGCTCTGAATCAGGGTTTTAAATAGAAAACTGCCGCATGACTTTGTGACTGTAGCTGGGGCTCTTGGGTTCCTTTTTTAGTGCAGGCAGCAAGTGACCTTCCATGGTTCAAAAGCTCAGTGCCTTGCCTGCTGCATCTTCACAGCAAGAAAAGCAGCTTTTGGCGAATGCAAGTGTTGAGCTGTGCTCTTCAGAAAGGCACTTTGCCCCATGTGTCCCTTCTGTGTCACATCTGACGTGTGCCTCCCTCTCCCCCAGGTGCAACTGCCACGCTCTGGGCTCCACCAGCGGGCAGTGTGACATCCGCACCGGGCAGTGCGAGTGCCAGCCAGGCGTCACCGGCCGGCACTGTGACACATGTGAGGGCAACCACTTCGGCTTCGGCTCTGAAGGCTGTAAACGTAAGTCTGAGGGGCCAGGGCGAGGCAGATGGGAAGGAGGTTGCACACCCAGCCTTGCCTTTGCTTTCCTTCTGCCTCTGGGAAGGTATTTTGTCACCTTGCTCCTCATCACAGGAAAAGTTGGTACTTTTATGTCCACACTGTGCGTGATGAAATTTGATTTCTGTACTATAGCTGATTCCCTTCTTCTTTTGTTACCTTTTTCTTGTCTGACTTAATAGATATCCAACTTAGTAGATACTTACTTCTCCTTGGTGTAAATATATTCTCTGCATCTTGGCCTCCAACAGCTCTGTTTCCTAATGTGTTCCTGCAGTTACTCTGCAGATGTCCTCAGTATACAGGTTCTGTCTTGAGGAGCAGCTGATCTTGTAAACGTGATTGCAAAGCAGGATGATCCAAACTTTTCCTCATTGATATCCCTGCCTGTAAAGAGCAGAAAAACTAACTGCAGTTGCTTACAGTGCAGTGGGGTAGAATGATGCCTTGTGGGAGAGGTAATAGCAACACTGAACACACAGAGTGAGTGTTGGATCCTGCTTGTGAGTAGAAGCACTGCGATCAGGAGTGGGGTCTAGGTGTGGGTTTGTGCCCCATAGCCTTTGCAGATGTTTCAGGGTATGAAGGATATCCTCTTACCCTGTGAGTTTTAGGGTATTTCTGCCTCTCCTGCAGTCTGACTGAGGTTTAACTTCCCTGCAGCCTGTGACTGTGATCCCGAGGGCTCGCGGTCCCTGCAGTGCCGGGAGAACGGCCACTGTGAGTGCAAGGAAGGTTTCGTGGGGAGCCGCTGCAACCAGTGTGAGGAGAACTATTTCTACAACCGCTCGTGGCCAGGCTGCCAGGAGTGTCCAGCCTGTTACAGATTAGTGAAAGATAAGGTAAGGCCACAGACACTGCTGTTGGTACCCCTGGAGATGGTGGCACGGGTCCGCTGGTGCAGCATTCTGGCCTGTGGCTGTTGGTGGTTGCTGAAAGCAGAGAGGCTCAAGGTGCTTTGCTGCGTCATAACTGTGCTCTGTTCCTCTCATGTAGGTGGCGGAGCAACGTCAAAGGCTGCAGGAGTTGGAGAATCTTATAGCAAATCTGGGTACCAGAGAAGACACTGTAACTGATGAAGCCTTCGAAGAGCGGTTGAAGCAGGCAGAGAGAGAAGTTATGGAGTTGCTCCATGAAGCACAAAAGAGCAAAGGTGAGTTGACCTGATCAGACGTGGACCAAGTAAATGAGTTCTTTGCCTGATGTTCCTGTCTCCTTTGGAGACAGCACGTTTTATTTCAAACCAGTGCTGTGCTCCAGGATTGACAGCAATTTCAGGCAGCATTGAGTCAGTGAATGTTTTTATCAAAACAACAGTGGCTGTGCTTTTATCCATGCTGGTCTACCAGCGGTCTTTGTTGTACATGAAAGTAAAGATCTGCCTCTAGCTCTGTATGGATGGAAGTTTTTTATGTGTTACCCTCTTTTCTTGATGCAAAGGAGGGTTTTATTTGTTAAACAATCAAAAAACTTTTCAGTATACTTATTATGCTTTAAATTAGCTCAGACATCTTGGGGTCAAGTAGTTCTTGTTGGGATATCGTCAGCAATCAGAATGAAGGCTTCAAAATCCTGATGCCAATCTTAATTATCCCACCATAAGAGTAAATTATTCTGAAGAGTGCCATTTTTCCTGTTAAACTCTGTTTCAAAATGATTCTTGTGTTGTCACCCCTACCACAGGATGTCTGTGAGCAGGATGTTTGTCATGTCTGTGGCAGTGGTTTGTCCTTAGGGTCTCTTTAATGTATAAGATGATGCATGTTTTGGAAAAGAGAACCCTGAAGAAGACTATTGACTTTGCAGTAAAAGATGTTCCCCTGGGAGCTGGTTCAGACCACTTTGGGAAAATCTGTCCTCTTTGTGTGAAGCTGGGAAAAAGCTAACATGCATCAAATGCTGGCATTTGCTTGGGAAGATTCCTGCCACAGAGAATGGTTGCTTAAGCTTTTCTCAGCTTTAGCTGAGGTAGATTTATACTGCCTGCTTGGCATCCGTGCCTAGGTAATGGTCCCACATAAGGGGGTAGCGGGGTGGGGGGTGGGGGTTGGAGAAAGATCAGTGAATGGAGTTGGTTTTGTGGTAGAATTTTTGATATCTCTCTCTGTCTTGGAATCATAGAATCATTTAATTTGGAAAGGCCCTTAAGATCAATTCCAACTGTTCTCTGCCCTACAGCACTGCTAAGGCCACCACTGACCCATGTTCCCAAGTGCCACATCCACCCAGCTTTTAGATCCCTCCAGGGACCCACCATTTCCCTGGGCAGCTGTACCAGGGCTGGACAGCCCTTTAAGTGAAGAAATTTTTCCCACTATCCAACAAAAACCTCCCCAGGCACAACTTGAAGCTGTTTCCTCTCATCCTGTCCCTGTTCCTTGGGAGCAGAGCCCAACCCCCCTGGGTGCACTCTCCTGTAAGTGAGTTGTGGATAGCCAGAACGTCCCCCCGAGTCTCCTTTTCTTCAGGCTCAACTCCTCCCCGTCCCTTCAGCTGCTCCTTGTGAGACTTGTGCTCCAGACCCTTCCCCAGCTCCAGGTTCTTCTCTTACTAAGAGAATAAGGTAAATGCAACAAAAACTACCCTTGCAAAAATCTGTGCACGCCTGTAGAAGTTATTTTTGTTTCTCTGCGGTAGTATGTTCTTGAAACGTGTCAAATGTTCATATTCAATATTCAAGGTGTGCTGCAAGGTCAAGGTATTATTAATCTTAATTTTGGAGTTCTGTGGGCTTCTGCTTGCCCTTTAACTCTTGGTAACATTCTCAGCTTTTTGAAAGTAAAAGGCTTTTTTTTTGCCTTGGTTTTGAAGCACATGCCTGTGCTGTGATGCCTCCATTATTAAGATGCTGTTGTGGGGAGTTACCTGATGGTCCAGAAATTTGGTGAAGTTTGGGTGCCTTATATGTCCTACATATGTGAGAACCAAGGCTCTATCCTGCCAGCTTTTGTCAGCCCTTTGGTTTGGGGAGAATTTGGAGTGGGTTTGCTATTCCACACAGCTTCTAGCTGCTCCATATGGAGCACCTTATGTCTTTCTTCCGAGTAGCCTGAGTGTGGAAAAATGTAAATCTGCACTATTCCTCCATCTCTGCTTTATTTCTAGGAGATAAGCTAAAGAGAATTCACAAAACAGACATTTCATACCCACTGAGGAGCAGCTCTGTTGTCATTTTAAATCAATGAGAGAGGTAAAATGTGATTCTGAATACAAAATCTCCCATCAGAGTCAGTTCCAGCACCCAGCGGGATTGTCTTATTAGCAGTTAATGGCTTTTGATTTCTCCTGGTGTTCATTCTGATTATGACTTTGATCTCAAGCTAAGTGAGTTGTGAAATGGCTTTGCCTGGTTCTCTTTCAGTAGGGGATTAACCTACCAACACGGGGCCTGCAGTGGTAAGCTGCTGCTCCAGCTTCTCTTCCTGCTCTAATTAATTTTGCTTCCTCTCTTTTGTGTCGTGTGTTTCAGACGTAGATCAGGGCCTCATGGATCGTCTCAGAGACATCAACAGCACCTTAGTGAGTCAACTGAACAGGCTGAGGAACATCCAGGGCACAGTGCAGGACACAGAGAACCTGGCAGAGCAGGCCCGGGTGCGGGTGGAGGACACTGAGGACCTGATCAGCTCGGCTTCTGATATGCTGGAGAAGGCCAAGGCAGCAGCTGACAACGTGGTGAGTGTGCTGCTGAGATCCCACGCAGCTGGGACAGAGTGAGGGCCTTCCCTTCTGTGCCCCTGGTGTGTTTCTCCACTTGCACTCTCTCTCATACAGCAAATTCGCATCAAGATCATGGGAAATCAGTGTCAGTCACAGATTGTGTCTTAGTCCAAACCAACATAAAAAGTTCTAAATAAATATTAGCTCCATTGTTTTTCAAGGGATAACCAGTGGTGGAAACTGCATGAACTTAAAAAAAAAATACAGAGAAGCGAGAAGTTTAGATACATCTCTAAGCATTTAGATCATGATGATAAATATTTAAAGCAAAGATAAATAAAAGATGAAAAAAGAACTTTAAGGGTTTTTGTTTTTCCTTTCTGTTTCTTTTCCAGTCCATTACACCTCCAGAGCAAAGCGGGGACCCCAACAACATGACTCTGTTGGCAGAAGAGGCCCGTAAGCTGGCAGAAAGGTAGGCTGTGGCAAGACACCCTCATTGTGGCCTACATCAGGTCCCTTCTCTTCCCTACAAGGGGGAAACAGAATTTCATTTGCTGGGTAGGAAACACACACCCTTTGCTGCTTAAGAGACTGGGACTGTGGGATGATGGCTATGCAGCACTGAGGGCAAACATTACTCATGTAGATGACAGACACGATAACTATCTTCAACTGCAAATGTTTCAGCATCTCCTATATGTAAATCTAGGACAAGGAAAAGTAAGAGAGAATATAATCAAGAACTGAGGATAAAAACTATTGGCTGACAAATCTAATGGCATTATTTTAATTTTGTCATTTTGTCCAGGCACAAAAAGGAAGCTGATGAGATTGTTCGCACAGCCAAGGCTGCAAATGATACTTCCACGGAAGCATATCAACTGCTGCTGAAGACCCTGGCTGGAGAAAACCAAACTGCAATTGATATTGATGAGCTCAACCAGAAGTGAGTCAGCAACAGAAAACTGTTTTTATTTCCTGACTTTAGAGCATTGTTTAAAACTAAGGCAATCCTTTGTATGCTTTGGATGTGCAGGAGGTGATTTTCAATTTCTTAGCCTTTCCACTCTCTTGCTAAGTTCAATCCTACAAAGAGTACTCTTACATAACTGGATCCTTTGGGGATTTTTTAGGTACAATCAAGCAAGGAATATTTCTCGAGACCTAGAGAAACAGGCCACCAAGGTACTTGCGGAGGCAGAGGAAGCTGGAAACAGAGCCCTGCAGATCTATGCTAATCTCACCAGCCTGCCTACTGTGGATTCCACAGGGTTAGAGGTACATGTGGTCACCATCATATGCAGTATTTCCTGAAGATTGCTATCTTTCTGGCATACCCTACCTGTGCTCTGCTAATGTTCGCTGCATAAAAACATTCTGTAGGGTTTTTGTCCATCTAGGCATAATCCAGCTTTTATGCAATTCCAACGTTTGTGCAGGAGATATAAATGCAGAAAACCACCTACATAAACCCCACCTCGCCCAGTTTCTGAAGGACAGAAATCTGAGTGAAATGTTTGCCAATCATCTTGGCTTGAATGTAGAAGTGGAAAAATTTACCACCTGTTCAGGAATTCTTTAACATTCACGAATATGTGTGTGTGATTTCCACCTGCAGAATGAAGCAAATAAGATCAAGAAGGAAGCAGAGGAACTGGATCAACTAATTGCCAGGAAGCTAAAAGATTATGAAGACTTGAGAGAAGATATGAAAGGAAAGGAGCTAGAAGTAAAGAACCTCTTGGAGAAAGGGAAGACAGAGCAGCAGGTCAGTTCTGTGTTGTGCAGGCTTTTGTTCCCTGGGGAAAAAAAAACCAAAGAAGACAAGTAACTTGCCAGATGCAAATGATTTCATCTTACACAGTGTTACTTATTGATTAAAAGGATGCTGAAGAATGCCCCCAGAAAGGAGATGCAGAAGGCTGTTAGAAGCAGTGGCTTTAATGCTGTATGGCAGAATAGGAGGTATTTGCCAGATATGGTGTCAACTTTGTATTCAGAACAGTATTCCCAAAGTACATACACTCACCTGGTCTCAGAGGAAGCACTGCTGTTCTGGATGGCATTGTTGTTTGAGGCTTAACAGTGCTTTTTCATACACCTACACAGTTGTCCTTCAGAAAGTGGGAATGCATTGATATAT
The DNA here is from genome assembly GCA_024734555.1 of Trochalopteron elliotii. NCBI lineage: Eukaryota > Metazoa > Chordata > Aves > Passeriformes > Leiothrichidae > Trochalopteron > Trochalopteron elliotii. The sequence continues at coordinate 307,478 of JANPWX010000200.1, forward strand.
GTCATGTCTCCTCAGACTGCAGACCAGCTCTTGGCTCGAGCAGATGCAGCAAAAGCCCTGGCTGAAGAAGCTGCTCGGAAGAGCAGTGGCACACTACAGGAGGCCAATACCATTCTCAGCAACCTGAAAGGTAAAGAAGAAGCACTTGGAGTGAATCCTTCAATTCCAGTGTGACAAGTCACTTGGCAGTAGGATGTTCTGGTTAAAGAGGCCCTACTATTGCCCTTACCTGAGTGTTGGTTGTATTCTTTTGGCTCATTTTTCTGTAAAGAAAAAACACAAGTGTTTTCAGGGACTGGAAATTTCCTTTTCACTTCCTTATTTAGCATCAGAAGATGTGCAGTAGGGAGAGCTGACCCCAGTTTGCCCTTCATCCCTCCAATGTCAGGGCAGCAAAGCCTTGGGTAGCCTGGTCAAAGGAGCATCCCAGGGCTCTTCTGGAACACGTGATCAGGATCTGCTTTGCCCCCCTTAGACTTTGATAAGCGGGTGAACGATAACAAGACGGCGGCCGAGGAGGCTCTGAAGAAGATCCCTGCCATCAGCCAGACCATTGCAGAGGCCAACAACAAGACCCACCAGGCAGAGCTGGCCCTGGGCAACGCTGCTGCCGACGCCCGCGACGCCAAGGCCAGAGCAGATGATGCTGAGAAAATCGCCAGCTCCGTTCAGAAGGTGGGTCTGCTGCAGCTCACCCCACTGAGATCCTGCTGTGGGACTGCATGAACTCCTGTTACAGTGTGTCCTGGTGAGCCCCGTGCGCTCTCTGCTATATTCCCCACTGCAAATGCAGAATATGGCAAGATAGGAAATCACTGTATTTTGATGAGCAGGATTGAAGGAAGTTCTGCACCTTCACCACCTTTTTCCATCCTCTCCCACCTGTTGGCTGCAGAGTGCTGCTGCTACCAGAGCTGAAGCCGACAAGACCTTTGCTGACGTGACAGGACTGGCCAAGGAAGTGGATGACATGATGAAGCAGCTGCAGGATGCAGAAAAAGAGCTGAAGCGGAAGCAGGCCGATGCCGAGCAGGATATGAGGATGGCAGGAGAGGTGAGTTCTGTTCTCCTGCAAAGACAGCACTGTGTCCAGCCAGTATTCTGACTCTTCCAAGTTTTAAGTGGGACTGAAAAGGAGACAAGTCTCCTGGTGCGTTAGCCTAGGCTCCCTGCTGGAATTTGAGAGCTGCTTTTCCTTTTATTTTAACCAGAACTTGACTGTATAGCCCTACTGATTCCATCCTGGCTTTTACTGCAAAATCCTGCTCGGTTTTCAGGGATCCCCATCCTGAAACATTCAGAAAACCAATTACTTGAAGATTGTCAGTCTTCCCACCAGGCCTGTGATAAAAGGCTGTGCAGGATTGTTATCCTGGAGTGAAGAGGCAGTGATGTGATGACTAAGTGCAGAGGAGAGACAGCAGTTTTGTAATCCCTACACCTTTTCTGTGCTCTCATTTTTTTTTTATATCCTACAGGCCTCACAGGCTGCCCAGGAGGCAGAAGACAATGCAAGAAAAGCTAAGAACTCTGTGAACAGCCTACTCACTGTCATTAATGACCTGTTGGATCAACTAGGTAGGACTGTCTTTAGTGTAATCTATGCATTTGAGTGTTTCCTGATGTGTGCTGGCTTTTCTGCCAGTATTGTTTGAGGAACCAGATGGATCTGTTGATCTCTTGAAATGGGGTTTGTGTGGTCTTGGCAAGGACTTTGGGTTTTTTTTCTTTCCCAAGTAGCCTCAGAGCTTGTTGGGCAATGTCCTGTGTTGCTTTTCTGCAAACTGAAGACTTCTTGAGGCAGTGGAGATGTCACCCATATGGTTGGTCCTGTTTCAGATGCTGTCTCTACTGCAGAGATGGCCCGATGGAGGTCTGCTGTGGGTTCAGCCATGTGAGCACCCAGGTGTCAGAGGGGTTTTAGTGACTTCACTATTTGCTTCTGGCTTTTCAGGGCAACTGGAGACAGTGGATTTGAACAAACTGAATGAAATTGAAGGTAGCCTGAACAGTGCCAAAGACCAGATGAAAGATAGTGACCTGGACCAGAAAGTGTCTTTCCTTGAGAGAGAAGCCAAGAAGCAAGATGATGCGATACAGGCCTACAACAGGGACATTGAAGAGATCCTGAAGGACATTAGCAACCTGGAAGACATCAGGAAGACCTTGCCATCTGGCTGCTTCAACACCCCGTCCATTGAGAAGCCCTGAGGGGGTGGGGGGAATCGCCCTGGTGAGTGGTGGTTCGGCCATGGAGTGCCTTAACACACATTACCTTCTCCAAATCCCCAGCTCTTCGCTGCTCGCAGCCACTGTTTCCTTGTCAAATCAGGATAAGTTGAAAGGTTTTTGGGTTTTTTTGTTGGTTTGGTGTTTTTTTGTTTTGTTTTGTTTTTTTGTTTGGGTTTTTTTTTGTTGTTTTTTTTTTCTTTTTCTTTTTTTGTTTCGTTTTGGTTTTGTTTGTTGGTTTGTTTGGGGTTTTTTTTTGAGAAGCAAATTAATTAAATATCCGTCTTTGGGCATCAAAGGGGTTTTTTTATATAGATTGTTTTCCTGAGCACTCCACCTTTGCCCCTTCCTCAGACACAGTTTCCCTTTGATTAGTGCAAGGATGAGAGATGCTCTGGACTCTTTATACTGTGGTTCAGAAATAACCATGTGAGCTGTATACAGCAAGGCAAAACTAACACAACTTTCTCTCCTGTCTTCTCCTTTTGACTGTAAAATCCTCAGTCCTGGAGCTCTTTGTCTCTATGAAGGAAGGGGATGGCTACCAAAGTATTACTGTAATGGCCAGTATAGCTGCACTCAATTCAGATCCTTCTTCCCAACTTCTAACCCTGTGAATTTATTTTTTTCATCATTACCTAGTGGCCAATCCAACAGTGTTGGTAGCCTTTGACAAAATAGCTGAAGCCTCTTTCTGAAATGCTTTCTGTGATGATGCATCGCTGTGAGAAAAAGGCAGCCTCTGATTGGAGCTCTTTGGGAAGATGGGATACTGGTGGAGCAGTGGGTCTTGCCAGCCCCACTTCTGTTCTCTGGAGAAGTTTTGGGTCTAGTCTGAAAGCTGCTACCTGCTGGGTAGTCCAGACTGCCAGAGTGTGGAAGCCACAAGCTGCATTCCCATCTGTTGCTACTGAATTTACAGAGGATCTGGTTTTCTGTGCTTGGAATGTGACTGACAGATGAGTTTGTTGAAGCAGGACAAGTCTTGCTGAAGAGGAGAGCTGCCATCCAGAGAGCTCCGACACTGCACTGGCCTCCATGCTGAATGTCTTTGGGTGGGGAAGGAAGGGGGCACATGAGTGGAGATGGAAAGGTCTTTTTTTTTCTCCCCATCTTTTTTCTGAAGGAGGGCAGTGGGATTTTTATCTCTCCTGCCACTGCTCTGGCCTTTTGCCTATTTTAAAGCTGGGAGGAAGAGCTGGAACGTCCTGGTGCCCTCCTTTCTTTTTGTCTCCGGATCTCCCAGCCACCATAAAGCTACTGCAGCACAGGGACCTCAGGCCAGGCTCAGGTGGCAGCTCTGCCTTTACACCACTCCCACTGCCTCCCTGCTGGCTCCCTCCCCAGGCAGTGCTCACTGGTGCTGGGGGGAGTGGCGGGGAGCCCCTCTCTCCCAGACCAGAGCATCCTCTGCATTTTCCTTCTTGCCTCCAGCCTGGCACCCCTCCCCCCTTTCCCTGAGATCCAGTATATATCTATCCTTAAACACTATGCAACTTTGTACGTTTGCGTAGCGGGGAAGAACTTATTATCTGACACACACTGGTGCTATTAATTATTTCAAATTTATGTTTTTTGTGTGAATGTGATTTCTTTTTCTGTTTTTTTTTTATCATGGTTATAGTGTGAGGAAGTCTCTCGTGTGTGTGTGTGTATGTGTGTGTAAATATACTCAGCCATATTTCCAGAGTGGCACAGCCTGGCCTCCTCTATGTGCTTTCCCCTGTAGCCATTGGGGCATGTGCACTGTGTATCGCTTCTCTCTGTATCATTCCCTTAAAACCTGGGATTTCTCCTAGCTGGGCTCCTGCTTGCTTCCCTCTGCCATATCCCCAGCAGCCATCCATAACCACTTTGCCTGTCGGGTAGATGCTTTCCAGCCCTGTCTCTAAAGCCAGCCCTGTCCCCCACAATGCCTGCAGCACCCAGTTCTGTGTCCCTTGTCCCCTGGGATGCTGTGCCAGGAGTGGGACAGGGGCTGTGGTTTTGCAGCTGGGCTGTGAGGAGCTGTAGCACTGTTGGGACACCAGACCAGTGCTGGGGTGCTCAGAGAGCTGCATTTGGGGACATCTTGATACCACTGTGCATGGCAGGAGGCTTGGTGCAGACAGTGCTGCTGGGCAGGGGGTGTTTGGTCTCCCAAACTCTGCATGGCTCCTGTATCCCTTCCTTAATGATTGTGGGATTTCCCTTCTGCCTGGAAACACCTCTGGAGGAGAGCTCTCTGTGCCTGCACGCACAGGGGACATTGGGTTGCTCTGGGAAGATAGCTGTGACCACATCACCTCTGCCAAGGCTGTGAGAAGAGCAGATGTGAAGGTGTGCTCATGCCCTGGCTGACCTCAGGCCTAAGGTTTCCTGCTTTCTTATGTTTTTTTTTTTTTCTTAAGCTGTTTTTAACAGAATTTTATTTTTAAATAAAAAAAATCTTTATAAGCAATCTGTTAATCAGTACTGCATTACAGCCATTATTCATTGTATAAGTCCAGTTATTTCTTTACCTAATGTGATGATGTGACAGCTGCTGGTGGAGTGCTGGGTGTCATGGATGACATGTGACACCCCTTCATCACCTTACTCCTGACTGTGGCCCCCTCAGTATGTGCCTTCACTCCAGCTTTTTTTGCCTTAATCTGTGGTCTTGCTGTCTGGGGCGGTGAACAAAATGCAACACTTGCAGTTTTTATGTATAAAACAGTATTTCTTATTTATAATAAAGTCTGAATATTTGTAACCCCTTATACCTGGGTATTCTGTTGAGTGTTACTTTATTTTTGGTGGTAGGATGTTGATGGTGATGTGTCTCAGTTGCAAGATTCACCTCTTGCTCCTTAGGCAACCTGGCTTGGTATAGGAAAAAGGGAGAAGAAACTTGGAAATGCATGTGGTGGGATACAGAGGGCAAGGATGACAAGTCTTTCCTTGTGTCCACTGCTCCACTGCCATGGCTGTGATGGATCTTAAGCTGCTGGTTTTCCAGGACTTAAAAACATACTATGTTGTTGGTGCTGATGCTATTGGAGTGGCACTGTCTTCCTGGAAAGCCTTGAGGAACTGGGGGGAGTTTATTTACACTGTAAGGGGAAAATCCTTTTTATTAAACCTTTATTAATCCTTTTTATTAAATCCTTTTTATTTAGAAAAGGATGGGGCTCCTGGGAAAAGAAAGAAAAAGAACTGAATAAAGAAACTGAAATTACTGGGAACTGCCACAAATCTGGGTGCTCTGTGTTGCTCCTGGGTCCTGTCTCTCAGAGCCGGGCCTGAATTAAGCAGATTTTTAAGGACATACTGCAGTGATAAGAGACTAGGCTGTTCTGCATTCACATTTGTTTTACAGCTCCAACTGGATTTCTGTTACTTTTCTCAGCAGAGGAAAACACACAGGTCTCATTAACTTGCATCAGAGCTAATCCCATCTCAGCTGGTAAATTCTTAGTAATTTTGCATGTCAGTTTTTCATTCTTCAGTTGTCACTAATGAATTTGTTTTCTAAAATACATCCTTTTTTTTTTTTCTTGCCGATGTTTTTGTAAAGCAAATTCCAGCTGGTAAAATCTGGCTGAGGTTTCAGCTGGATTGTGGGGAGCAGTCAGGGGGCAGACATTTGGGTAGTGGGACAGTTCTGGTCTTGTATGAGCTGTAAGTTGACATGGAGCCTCTTACCATTTTGAGGAAAAAATGCTTGGATTAGGAAGCAAGGCTGTGCCCTTTTTTATCTTCAGGATTTTTTATCTCCAGAAGTTTTTTGTGGGCATTGTGCAAATGTGTCTCAGAGGTGATCTTGAAGAAGGATGAGCCTTGCATTCATGTGGTTTTCAGAGGTAATGCTGGAGGATAGTGAAGGGTGATGAGGTAAGAGTAACCTAAGTAGATACTCAGAAATCTGTTACAGGGAGGAGCAGACCCAGCTCCAGGGGACCATGGTAATGGCTCACAGGTTGCCAAACTGTTCTACCAATATTTTAAAGCCCAAGTAGAGATGCCCTCCTCGGATACTCTGCTCAGTGTAGCCAGAACCTGACATCTAGGTGGGTGAGGAGGCACCTTGCTGAGCAGTGACCAAGCCATGCTCTGGTAGCCTTTATTCTTCTTCACTTCCCTGTGTTCCTTCTCACTCATTCAAGCCCCATCATCTCTCATGTGCTCTCTGGAGAAGCAGAAGCCTGGCAGGGGGCAGGGGGGGAGGCACCTGGTGAGCAGGTGGTGTGGGGAGGGCTGAGCTGGGTTCCCTCTCACTTGTGGGGAGGACAAGATATTGTTACAAGTTAAAAAGGGCTGGGAAGAACTGCCTGGAGGAGACATCTCTGCTGTGTTTGCCTGGATCTGAGGAGGTGGAGGAGGTCATACACCTGTCACATCGAGCTGGCAGTGCCCCATGCTCCCCAGCTACAGCCGTGACATGTTGGACCACATTCTGGTGAGTTATTTTTTCTAGTTGGCTGCTGGCTTGACACCTTCAATGTGCCCCCATCCCAGAAACATCAGGAATGCCTTGTAAATTACCCCATAGAGGCTGGGCGTGGGGACAGAGGGGAATGCAGTGGGATGGCAAAGCCTTCTTCCTTCATCCTTGTTAGTCTCACCCCTCCCTGGCCCAGGCAAAGCACAGCCAGGCATGACAGCACTTCCTTGCTGCTGCTGCTGCCCTGCCCTGCTTGCTCACTGCCAGCATGACCCCTGCCTGCTCCCTGCCTGCCTTTGCCCATCCCAGCAAAGCTGCTGCCTGAATGATCTCTGCTCCAGGTGTCTCTGGCTGTCATGAGGACTTTTTTCCAGGGCACCCAACTGTCAGAGGAGAGACTGAAGTCCAGGCTTCATCACTGAACTGGTGGTTGGTGCTACCAGCACATCATGATCACTGATTTTCCACACTGTGAGGAAATCCCAGAGGATTTCCTCCTGGAGGAAGTGGCAGATTCGATGGCCCCTTGCAGAAGGAGGCTTGGGGATGCAAGGGTTGACCTGGGCTGCAAGAACCCACAGCATCATGGTGTTCATCTGGCATAAGTCACCAAAATGGGTTTTCTCCCTTGCTTACATTAATAAAACCATCACTTCAGAGTTTTTATACATCCACCACTTTTCACCAGCAACCATCAGCAAAATTTAGGTTATTATGTTGTTTCAGACAGGTTTTGGAGTGGTTAATTCTGCCATGGCCACATCCTCAAGGACTGATGAACTTGTGAGCCACAGTGGTCTGCCTGCAGGAACAGCTTTTTTGGCTCTGTTGTGGATGAACATAAAACATCTTCAGAAGGACTTTTCTTGTGTTGCAGATTAAAAGACAGATTTTACAGTGAAACAAAACTGTTTCTTTGTGGTGTCTGATGAGCACAGCTGTTCTTCATGCCTCCCTTTCCTTACACTTTTGCTTACTCTAAAAGGTAAAATATCTCTGTTAATCACATTGGTGTGAGACCTTTTCTCAAGGGTGCTGCCATAGCAACAGGTTGCAGTGGGACATTGCTCTGTGGAGGGTGGTGAGCAGCTGCTCGTTCCAGATTGGGTGTGTTTAGAAAATCAGGGCCCCAGGAAATACATTTTTGGTAGTCTCATGGCTTGTGGTTTTCAGAGGTAATCTTGAAGCATAGTGGCAGATGACAAGGTGAGAGTAATCTGAGTCAATAAGCAGAGATGACTGAGGAATGGCCTTGTTTGCACAAGTGGAGTGAGAGGTGGGGTGGCAACAGTGAGATAAAAGGGGTAACATGGAGGAGACAGATAAGGGCAAAGCTTCCTGATGGGGAGGGCTGGTTTTCCAGGGGAGGTCAGCTGAGGATGTGGTCTGGGTGAGATCTAAGGGAACTGTTGTTAAGCACCACGCTGCTGGAGATGACCTTCCCGAGCAGAGGGGTGTCAGCAGGTAGGAAGGACACAGCAGAGGTGTTGTGGGACAGTGATGTACTTAACAGCAGAAGGGATTGTGTCTCATTTTAGGTATGAGTGGATCCTAGAGAACTTCTGAATTGGTGGGAGCAGCATAAATAATTTTATCTCACTTAAAAAAACAGTAATGACAACCAGATAAAACAACCTGGGATGCCAAAACCCACCATGCTACTATCACATCTGGAATGCTGTGCTCCTTGTTGTGAGCTGTATTAAGATCCAGCAAGTGAGATGAAAAGGAAACCTCCTGTTTAGAAAAGTGAGTTGACTCAATCAGCAGAGGCAGGTACAGTTGGCAAAGGGAGGTGCAGAGATGTGGTGAGTTTGGGCTGGCTGCACCCATGAGATCACCAGGAGCCACAGAGGAAAGCCCTGTGAGTCAGCTCCAGGTGTCTGGAGGCTGCTGAGGAGTGTAAGAGGCCCAGACAAGGAACTCAGTGTTAATCACTCTGGTCTGTCAGGCCTGAAGTGAGCAGCATGTCACACCTTGGATTGAGTTTGAATCCCTAATGGAGAAGGGGACCTATAGGCAACTTGTGTCTCTGGGGATGAAATTGTTAGGTGTTTTCATTCTATTTAAAGGTGCTCTTGGACCACCTGCAGTCACTTATGATGTTAGGAGTCTCATGGCATTAGGCACAGGAGGTGCTGTGATTCATCATGAGGGCCCATCCTTCACTGTGTCCCTCTGATGAGCTGCTTCCTCAGGGCAGGTGGGTATGCTGGAGTCCTGCTTGTCCTGATGTGTGCAATGTGGACAACCCTGCCTGCAGATTGCTCTGTTCCCCTGTAGAAGTGGTCATGTCCTCCTGCCAGGCAAAGGCAAGGAGTGAGGTGGACCTGGCCTTCATGCTTTGTGTGGCTTGTCAGCTACCCTTGAGAAAAAAGTGCTGTTGGACCTGGGTTGTGGAACCTGGCATCTTCCTGGCTCTGTCAGCAGCCTCAGACAAGTGTTTCCCCCCTCTCTGTCTCCACTCCTCTTCCTTCTTACAGCATAAAAAATGATGTCGTAGGCGAGGCCAAGGACCCATCTAAGCTCATTTTCCCTCTCAGGAGCAAAAGCAGACAAATATGTGTGATGATTTCCCCCTCCCCCTCATCTCTAGGTCTGGGGATTTCCTGAATTTGGTGCTTATCTGGTAAATCCCAATCGCTCTGCCTTCTGGGCATTTATTCAAACTGACCTTGGGTCACTTTGTATCCCCAGTCCTGCTAATCACCTGAAATGAGCCCTGCTCTTGCAGGTTGGCTGGCTGGACCTGGCTTGCGAGCAGGCAGCCCCCATCCACCCTCCTCAGGCTTCCTGTGAGCTCATCCTGTTTCATTTTGTTCCCTGCAAGCCTCCGGCGTGCCCGGACAGCCCCGGCTCTCCCCAGCCGGCACCTCTGCCCGGCCTGTGGAGGCAGCGGCGTCCGGGGACATGGAGCTGGGAGAGCGGGACGGGCAGGAGGGCTGTCTTCAGGAGCTGCAGATACATTTTATTTCCCTAAGAGGGTGCCTGCAGGAGGTCCTCGGGGTGCTGTGCCTCGTCAGTGCCCGTCTCTGGATGGGGCAAGGCGCCTGTCTGCGCTCCCTGGGCTGGGTCTCGCTGTGAGTCAGCCCACGGCACACGCGCTCTTCCTGTTGGGAGTGACTCAGGTGGAGCCGCCGATAAAACACGCACCAAAAAAAGGCACAGGCAGCCGGTGTGGAGCCCCGCCGGGACGGGCTCCTGGTGCTCCCCGGCACGAGAAATGGCCGAGTGCTGGCTCCTGCCCCTCGCCTGCCTGGCCGCGTCCCTCCTGCCCGCAGCCCGGAGCGCACGCAGCGGACAAGGTGAGGCTTCGCTGGGGCGGCTGTTCCTGCTCCCATCCCGCCGGAAGATTGGCTCGCAGCTCTCTCCCGGTGCTGGAGAGTGCCGGTAACTGGAAGTGCTGGTAACTTGGGTGCGCGGCATCCTGCTAGGGCACTCTTCCCCTCCTGCCTTCGGGATTGATACTGGATCTGTAGGTTCTTCTTAGTTTTCTTTCGAGGTTAAATATCCCACGAGGAGCTGGTCTTCGTTTTGCCACTGGCATCCCCTTTCAATAACTTGTTTATATGTAATTACTCATTGCTGTCGGTGTAGAGCTTTGCTCCCAGGGTGGGATGCGGGTGTGAGCACAAGCATCGCCCAGGCAGTGGCTGATCTGCCCATCACTGCTGGAACCAAAATTTTCCCCGAGCCTGAAGAAGAGCTGGAAGTATCCAGGACCCAGTTTGTTATTGTTTGCCATAATAACATGGCAGTGTTTGGATTTTGTGTGAGTCTGTGGGGCTCACAAGGTGCCACAGCCCTGCTGCATCCTATGGGAGACAGGAGTCTCCTGCAGTCCACGTGTTTAAAAATACAGCAGATCCTCTTGTACATGCAAATCTCACCTCGTGGATGGTGTCATGGAGGGAGATTTAAATGCATTCAGCCCAGTGGTAATTCAGCTATCCAAATTTCAGTTTCTTTGGCCTGTAGTGTGGAGATGGGTAAGTTTGGCCAAAATCAGGCTTCCGCATGTATTTTGTAAAAACTGAGTGATTTAAATTTTTTTTGGTCTCCAGTACTGATGTTCTGAAATAAGCTTGCTGGGCTTGAAGTTGAATTTTATCAATTTTAAGTTTGGTGCAAAGGGAAATAAGTGCTGAATAATGTTCTTGTTTGGGTTTTTTTCCAAAGGAAAAAAAAAATCTGTTTTGCTTTATGTGCTATTTGGGTTAATTATTACATCAGCCTTAATTACATGCAAGTTTTAAAACAGTGGTATAGATTCTTCCTCTGCTACTTCCTGGCAGTGTGTGGGAAACTGCTGCTTTCTCCAGGACTCTTGAACCTGTTTCTGTGTGTATGTAACACTGGTGGTCAATAAGGGCTGTTTTCATGCTGCAGCAGACTTTGAGTGGGTTCAGTGGTGTAACTTAGCCCACTGATGGAGGCCCAGAAGCCCCAGGCAGGTCTTCCTGCAATGAGGAACTGTGAAGCTGGGCAATGGGGACACCCAGCCGTGGAGCAGCAGGTGGGACAGCCTTGTGGGTCACTGTCCCAAGACCACAGAGCAGGGAATGGCTTCTATTGACATGGAGCCTTCATTGCATGCAAAGCTCTGTTGTTCTCCTGATGGAAGGAGGGATCTTTGGAGGTTAGCTCATGTGTACAGGGCTGTCAGATCCTCACAGACCCAGGGCCACCCTCATTGTCTGGTTTTGTAAATTCAAGGAGACAGTTTAAGAAACCTGAAGCTGACTGTCTTCTTCTCCAAGCCTTTCTGATGTGAGAATTCATCTCAGCACAGCCATCAAGCATTTTTCATGCTTTATTTGGTGGTGGGAGCTGGGGGAATGGCATCCTGCTGGATGTGTGCCATGGATCTCCTGCATCCTGTTGTAGCACTGAAGAAACCCAGCTGCAAATCTTCTCCTCAATGGAACCTGCTCTTTTCCATGGATGATCTCAGAGCAGAGCCTCAGAGCACCTGGATACAGAAGTGATCCTGTCCTCAGTTGGTCCTCATCCTCCAGCAGTCCTTCCTGCTCCATCTCATTATCAATCCCAGTGCCTTGCTCTTGGGAAGGATTAGCCTGCCTGAGCTCCTGGGTTTCTGGGGGATGACCAGGAGCAGACATATCAGTGCAGTGGTGGCACTAACCTGCCACAGCACCTTAAATGGCTTTGAATCAGCAAGACAGGAATTTGTTCCAGGGCTGGAGAGCTGTTTCCTAACATGCTGCAGCAGTAGAGCAACACTCAAAGAAAGATTTTCATTCCCTGGGGGAATGGTGCTCATGCCTGTAATTTAGCAACCCAGTAAATCCTCTAGATTGCGTAGGGTGATGCATGGGTGGAGTTCACCTCAAAGATCCTTATGGGTCACTTCCAACTTGAGATCTAGCTGGAGCGTAGAGGGATGGGGAATGGGATCAACCCAAGTGAGATCTTTCTGCTGTGAAGGTGAGTACAAATACTTGAAGAAAGTTTCACACTGCTGGTCTCCATTGGTTCTTTGTGTTGTCCATGACCTTTGGTTGCTGGTGACACTCTCTGGGGCTGGAGTTGCTTTCCCATACCCTAGAATCAGGAATTCTGTGCCCACAGGTCCCCTCCCAGCAGGCTAGGGTGGCAGAAGATCTCCTGAGCTCTGTCTTGGTCTCCTGGCAGCCAGCTTGTGAGGCTGTGCTTGCTGAGGTTGGAAAAATCTCTCTCCCTGTTTGCTGGTGCATGAGGTCATCCCTGCTCTTGGCAGAGGCTGCACTGAGTGCCTCCCTCTGGAATGCGGGAGCCGATGGGTGTGTGGGAGGGCGGCGCCCAGGTGTGAGCACGGAGCAGGAGGATTTGCCTGGTCCCAGGAATCAGCACATATGCAGAGGACAGGGACGTTGTACCCTGGGGCTGAGCTATGCCAGAAGAGAGCTGGGAAGGAGGAGTCAGTGTGTATGAGTACAATGCACTGTCTGCATCCATGCAGCAGGTTTTGGACTCCCTGCAGCCCATTTTTGGACTCCCTGCACCTCCTGTGCTCTCAGAGGTGACCTGAGCAGGGGTTGGGTAACTGGGGATGGCCTTTCCTGTCCCAAGGAGGCCAGCAGTGAGCAGAGCTCCTTAGAGGGAGGTCGAGGCTCCCATGGCTGCCTCGACCACCATCAGGGTGGTTTGGAGCAGTTTCTCAGCAGGCTCTGTGCCCCTGAGGACCTGGCTTTTTCCCTTGGGATGTTTCTTTCTCCTGCCTGTCTTTGCCAACCATTCTCTCAGCTCTGCCTGCTCTCCTCAGTGATCCTGAGGGGCATGTCTGAAGTAAAGGCCCTCAGGATTAAATACTCCAGCACTGGCAACTGAGGGATTGCCAAGTAGGTGAGAGGTGGCTTCAAGAGAGCAGCGGGACAAGGCAGTGGAGTGGAGTGCTGGAGGAGGCACATCTGGTGAGATGCCTGAGTCTGATGTCCAGAGGGATCATCTGTCTTGGCTATAGAGGAATGCAGAATCTCATGCCTGTTCTTCCTGGCATCCCTCATGCAACACTGTGGGCAGCTGCAGTTTTTCTTCACAGTGAGGGAGGGTGGGGTGAGGTGACCTGTCCAATCCCACCCAAACCTTTTTTGTTTATCTCCCTGGCTGGCACACTTCTGCCAAACTCCTTGGATCACAGACCACTCCTCATCACCCTGCACTGCAGACCTGGGTGGGGAGACCTGGTGGAAGTTGGTTGAGCTTTTCCTACTCAACTCACTCCTGGTCAGGTGAAACAAAGGATAACCTCAAGAAACTTTTCCTTTTCCCCAAAGTCTCCAGTAAGGTTACCTCTCATGGCTGCAGCTGATCTGTAGCTGCAAAGATAAATTTGGCCATAACAGATGCCCAAACTCCAGCCTAGAATTAAACAAGTCCCTGGGTGAGCAATGATAGGATGGATTTGAACCCAAACAGGGACCCCAGACAATCTTATTAAATCCTGAATAGGATTTACTATCACTGGTCAGGGAGCTGGGTGGTGCTGGGACCCCAACCAATCAGTTGTCTAAGCCTGTTAGAGTTTTGAATGCCCTATAAAAGGGGGTGGCCATAATAAATCTGGGCTGTTTGTTGCTGACCTTCAGTGAGTCCTGTCTGTCTCCAACCTACAGCGTAATGTAATAGTTACCCATGCTTTTCTCAGGACAAGACTGTTTTTTTTTTTTTTAAACCATCTCTGCTTATTCAATGTCCTGTTTGTGCTGCAAGACCTGTGAAAGAATGGAGAACAGCCCTGGCAATGCTGTTGTGTGGATTGTGGCTGCTTGGCTTGGATTTGTCCATCCTCAGCAGTGAGACGAGGCATTCCTCCCCAGTGTGGGGATGCAGGGCATGGTGTGGGCACCGGTGGCACTGGGGTGGCTGATGGACACAGACATGGGGACAAACCCAGAGGTGTGGGGAAGCAGCTCACTGTTAGCAGAGCAGGAAGGGGAGGTTTGCATCACCTGCCCCCTGTTCCTTGTCCCTCAGGGCGGGATTGCTGCTGGTGCCTTCATCTCTAGGTGTCATCTGAGATGTCTCTCTGCTCTCCTCTCCCCAGTCTGTGACTGCAATGGGATGTCCAGGCAGTGCATCTTTGACTGGCAGCTCCTGAGGGAGACGGGAAACGGGTACCGCTGCCTCGGCTGCCTGGGCAACACGGAGGGCGTGCACTGCGAGCGCTGCAAGGACGGCTTCTTCCGCCGGCAGGGGCAGCAGTGCTGCCTGCCCTGCCTCTGCCACCCCTGGGGTACGTGCACGGCTGCGGGGTGGGGTAGGGGGGCTTAAGGCACCTGCTGAGCACCTGGGCAGGTCAGGCTCTGAGCCCCTACACACCAGACCACAGGTTTCAAGACCCACCTGCCCTCTGAATTAATCACAAACTCACAGTGATTTGGGTGGGTGGGAAGGTGCCCATCTCAGCCTCTCCCTCGTGTCTTTCTGCAGGTTCCCTCAGCCCACAGTGTGACAACGATGGCCGGTGCAGCTGCAAACCTGGAGTGATGGGGGACAAATGTGACCAGTGCCAGCCAGGCTTCGAGTCCCTGTCCGAGGCCGGGTGCTGGAGGAGTGGGCAGTGAGTGCTGGCCACCATGGGTGGCATGGGGCCAGTGGGAGGGCCAGCCTCCAGAGCTCTCCTGGGGCTATGCTGGCTGAAAACTCCCCCTGTAAAGACAGGGTTGGTTTCATGGCAGCTCATGGACAACCTTAAGCCAACCGTGCTAGGAGAGAGTGGGCTTGAGTGAGGCTGGACCTCCATGCTAACCTGCAGGGCTTGGTGTCCTGCAACGCCATCAAAATCTGAACTTAGCCACTCTCTGAGGGGATGGTTTCATTACCCAGATAATGCCCAACAAGCGACAGCCATGTAAAACAAAACCTGCCCGTTGTGGGGCTGCCTCATGTTGGTGCCACTCACAAGGAGATGTGCATGCAAAAATCATCCCCTTCCTTTTCATGAGGCCCTGTTTAAACACCTTTAGAAACATTTCTGATCTGACTTCCTCAGCTGTGTCTTCTTTTTCCTGACCTCATCCCCCAATGCTCCTTTGGGGCTGCTGGCAGGCAAAGGGTGCTAGCAAGAGACTGCTGCCTGCAGTCTTGCTGCTGGGCCTGGCCTCCTGCCCAAGCCTCCTTTGGTGTTGCTGCTTGGTGGAGCTCAGTCAAGGTCTATTAAACTCGGCCAGGGCTTATTAAGCTCAGTGGAGCTTCACTTTGCACTTGTAGGCAGGTCTGATGCTTTGGGATGCCCTGGAGCAGTAGCAATGAACACTAGCTCAACCCGGCACCCACAGTGCTGCAGATTTTGGAAAGAGGTGGCTATGCAGATTATTTTCCCACTTCTTGCATGGGAATAGTAGCTGGGAAGGGTTCTCTCTCCTGTCTTGTGTAGTAGCAGGAAGCACTGAGCTCCCAGGCCAAGCTGGAAATCCAGGTAGAGGTTCCTGCTGTACCTTTGCAGGAGCCTGCAGTGTGAGTGTGACCCAGCAGGCAGCACGGGAGACTGTCACTCTGGCCACTGTGTCTGCAAGGAGAGCACCACTGGAGAGCAGTGCCAGAGGTGGGTGTCAGGAGGATGTGCTGAGCACTGCTTGGCACAGCCTCTCCTCTGCAGTTGCTTCCCAAGACTTAGAATGGTTTGGGTTGGCAAGGTTGTTAGAGCTCATCTCATTCCACCCCCTGCCATGGGCAGGGACACCTTCCACTACACCGGGTTACTCCAAGCCCCATTTAGCCTGGCCTTGGACACTTCCAGAGATGGGGCAGCTACAGCTTCTCTGGGCAACCTGGGCCAGTCCCTCACCACCCTCACAGGTGTCAGAGTCTGTCCAGGACAGTTCCTTCCCAGTATCCAATCTGGCCCTGCCCTCTGTCAGGTTGAAGCCATTGCTCATGCCCATCTCACCATCCCAGCCCAGTGATGACCCTGAACCCTGCTGATGGCTATATTGCATCAGAGGGATGGTTGTGTAGGCCAGTAAAAGGAGAAAACACTTTGAACATTGTCACTTTCTTGCATTTTCTCAGGTGCAAGCGACACTTCTATAACCTGGATGCCAGAAACCCTGCAGGATGCTCCCCCTGTTTCTGCTACGGGCACTCAGCCAATTGTATCAGTGCAGACAACTACAGTGTCCACAACATCACCTCTACCTTCCAGCAAGGTGAAGCCCAAGCAGGACATCCCCATGGCTCCTGGGCCATCCCTTCTCTTCAATGGGCTGGAGGAGCCATGTGGTTCACAGCTGTGCTGGAAGTCAGCCTTGGGTTGTGCTTGCTCCTTGGGTGCTCATCCAACCTGCCTGTGGCTGCAGCAACCTTGCTTTGATGGGGTGGCTTGGTCATAGGTAGAAGGAGGGTCCAAGGGTTGAGGGGGGCATAGGATTTCTTCATTATGTCCTACCTGCCACTTGGAAGGAGGCCTCTGTGCCCAGCCAGGCTGATTTACAGATGTGTGGGTACAGGGGTAACTGTGCTGCCCCCTCAGAGGTCGGAGTAGGGAGCTGCAGAGTTTTGATAAGAGACAGCTCAAGGAAATTACTGGAATCCTAGAAACACCTTCCCTGTCCACGATGACTGCTCCTTGTTTGTGCTCCAGGTACTGAGGGCTGGCGAGGTGTCCATGAAAGTGGCTCCCCAGCCCAGCTCCAGTGGTCCCCACGCCACCAGGATGCCTTCATAGCAGCAAGGAGTGAGGAGCCAATATACTTCATGGCACCTGGTAGGTGTGGGATCAGTGGTGGGCAGAGGGAACCCTTTGCTTGGTCTGATCCCGTGAACTGAACGTTTAGGAGGAAGGAAAGATTTTGAGCCTTTGATTTTCCCTTTGCAGCAAAATTCCTTGGGAACCAGCAGCTGAGCTATGGCCAGGTGCTCTCCTTTGATTACCGCCTGGACCGAGGGGGACAGCAGCCATCTCCACATGATGTAGTCCTGGAAGGACATGGCCTGAGAGTCACTGCCCCCTTCTTGCCCCAGGGAAAGGACCTGCCCTGTGGCATCAGCCAGACCTACACATTCAGGTAAAGTGGGGAGCTGTTTGGAGCAGGGGGAGCAAGAATGGTTGTGGCTTCAATGAGGTCCTGGGTTCAGCCATGCTTCCATGGGCGTGGCAAATAGCTGCCTGGTTTGGGCTGGAGGCATCTCAGGCACTTCTGTCCTGGACAAGGAGGTTACTTTGTGAGAGGGGCAGCAGAAAACGTGGCTTGAGGCTGAGTTGGGTTCTCAGCTCTGGATCACTTGCACGTATGGAAGTCTTTGCTGAAAGCCTTGAGCTCCCAGGAGGGAGATGGTTGAGGGTTGTTGTGTTTTTGGAGGAGGCATATCATTTTTTTTACATCAGTTCCACTTCCCCCCTCTCCCATGGCAGGCTGGATGAGCACCCAAGCAGCAAGTGGAGCCCAAGACTGAATCACTTTGAATTTCGCAGGCTGCTGGGAAACCTGACAGCCCTCTGGATTCGAGCCACCTTTGGGGAATACAGTAAGTGCAGAGAGAGCTTGACAGGCTGGCTTCTCTTAGTAGTTGGAGGTAACAAGTCTCTGGATGGATACACCTTTGCTAAAATTTATTAAAAGATAAAAATAGCAAGTGCTCCAAGGGGGCAAAATTAAATACCAAAGAGATTGAGCAGGACAGCAACTGATTTGGCTGCTCCATTTGCCCATGGGCATTGCAATGGGATATATGACCTGTGCAGGTCCTGGCTGTGGGGGTCGTGCAGGTGGCGCTGCTGTCCCCTGCGGGTGACTGTCTGTCCTCCCCTGCAGGCACCGGCTACATCGACAACGTGACCCTGGTGTCGGCACAGCCCGTGCCCGGCGTGCCCGCGCCCTGGGTGGAGCTCTGCCAGTGCCCGGCGCCGTACCGGGGCCAGTTCTGCGAGAGCTGTGCCCCTGGATACCGCAGGGACTCCCCTGGCCAGGGGCCCTTCAGCACCTGCGTGCCCTGCAATTGCCAGGGAGGAGGAATCTGTGATCCTGACACCGGTGAGAGAAACCACCACCATGCTGTGCTTGTATGGGAATGGCGGGAAGCTACCTGTGTCCTGAGAACAGAGCTGTGGGGAGTCGGGACCACTGACCTCACAGAAATTTCTTCATGGATGGGGTCATTAGATATTGTAAGGGGCTGCCCAGGGAGGAGTCATCATCTCTGGAGGTGTCCAGGGAAGGACTGGACATGTCACTCAGTGCTCTGGGCTGGTTTACAAGGTGGGGATCTGCCGCAGGTTGGATTCAATGGTCTTGGAGGGCTTTTCCAACCTTAATGATTCTGTGATATTGTGGCTTGTCTGTGCTTCTGAGATTCTGTCTGAGATCATGATTCTGTGACTTGGGTCTGAAATGTGGGGACCATCCAAGACAAAACTCCCCAGAGCCTAGAGGCATTGCAGTCAGATGCATTTGGAACAAACTGGATGCATGTTAGAGAGAGAAAAAAGATCTCCTACTACCCGGATAGCAATATTTCTTTGCTTCTGATTTATTATTTGAAAGTTAAGCATGGCAATGCCTCAGGTTGGACAGAGCTTCAGCAGGCTGGTTTAGTTGAAGAAGTCCTTGCCTATTGCAAGGGAGTTGGACTGGATGACCTTTAAAGATCTCTTCCAATGCTGACCATTTCATGATTTTATGTGGTGCATGATGTGAGCGTGGTGAGGATCTGAAGAGATCTCGTGGAGGTTTCTGGACCACGTGTGCTTGTGTTGCTGTGGCTGGAGGGGTGGAGGATGTCCCACCAGGAATGTGAATAAACTGCCCTAAGCCCTTTCCTTGCTCCTCCAGGTGAATGCTACTCAGGAGATGAGAACGTGGGCAATTCTGTCAGCTGCCCCTTTGGCTCCTACCGAGACCCCTGGCAGCCACACGGCTGCAGGACCTGCCCCTGTGGGCCCGGCCAGGGCTGCTCCTTGGGGCCAGGCAGTGAGGAGGTCATCTGTGACCACTGCCCTCCTGGAGCTGCTGGTAATGCCCCTCTTGCTTCTGCTCTGCCTTTTTCTACAGCTGTGCTTGGGGCTGAGCAGGTGCACACTGTCCTCTCAGCCCAGCTTGCCTGGGACACTGCCACTCCTGCCTGCGGTGGGGTGTTTGAGCCCCAAGGGTTGGGTAAACACACCTTGTCCTGCTCTGGGAAAAGTTCTCATCTAAATGTAACATGCATGGAGAAAGGATGGTTAGGAAAGGGAGGGGAACAAAAAATAAGGAAAAAACAAATTGGAAACGACTTGTAGAAGGTCACTTGTGGCACCCAGCTTTCGAGAGCATGTGTGGGGCATCATGTGTTGGCTGTGGTGATGATGACAGCAGAGCAGCTGTTGTGCCAACCCTGATGGGGCCGAACACGCTCATTTCTGTGGGGCACAAGTGATGCTGTTGTACACCACAATGACACAAAGACTCCAACTTCAGAAGGCTGAAAATGACTCTTATTCTTGGGATGTGTCTCCCTTATATACTATTCTACACAGACCAATTCAGTTGGTGAAACAAAGACAAACCTCTTCAATCACATTGGTCAGATCAGAGGGACATCAAGAAGAAGGCCCTCCTAGGGAAAAAATGTGAACAGATTTGCAGTTACAAAAACGTGTCTCTTGTTTACAGAAAATTCCCTGGGAAAAGAATTTCAGAAAACCAAAACATCTCAGGCATGAACCAGGGCTACAGCACAAGCAGCGAGTCAGCCTTTGCCTCATGGACGTTAAGTCCTGCTTATCTCTCCTTTCCCAGGTGCCAACTGTGAGTACTGTGCCGATGGCTATTTTGGAGACCCAGCAGCCTCCCAGCCCTGCCAGCTGTGCCAGTGCAATGGCAACGTGGAGCCCAACGCCGTGGGCAACTGCGACCGGCACACCGGAGAGTGCCTCAAGTGCATCTACAACACCGCCGGCTTCTACTGCGACCGCTGCAAGGACGGCTTCTTCGGGAACCCCCTGGCCCCCGACCCTGCTCACAAGTGCAGAGGTGAGGGGCAGTCAATGTCTGAGCTGGGGATGAGTAAGAAAACCCATGACTGACTATGGAGTAGTTGGATGGGAAGGAGGATGCTGGAAAGTGGGAATGGTGAGCAGGAACCAAGGTGCAGGGCTAAATGGTGGGAGGAAAGCAGGGAGAGATGTGCTGTGGCTTGAGGCAGGCCCAGGTCCCCCTGAATCTGTGTCACTCTGACCTGCAGCCTGTGACTGCGACTCAGTTGGTGCCGAGCCCCTGAAGTGCAGGAGTGACGGGAGCTGCATCTGCAAACCTGGCTTTGAGGGGCCCCGCTGTGAAGAGAGTGAGTGCCCAGCTTGCTATGGCCAGGTGAAAGAGCAGGTGAGCATCTGTGCCAGCCCCAGGGCCACTGAGCAGCAAGGAATGCAGTGATTCACTCACCCTCAGTGTCTCCTGCTGTCCTCCTCAGGCATCTACTCCTGGTGCAAGTGAAATGTGAATTCAAATCTTGGCTTTGTACCTGATTCAAGTGATCCTTTGTGCCCCATCCTAAGATGAGCCTTCATTTTGGTCTCTGTCCTTAGGCCTGACTGTGGCCCTGGTTCTCACCCTGGTCTTTCCCCTGTGGTTTAGTGTCCTGCTGGCTGATGGCCTGGTCTGTGGTTGCAGGTGGAGCGGTACCTGCAGCAGCTGGCAGAGCTGGAGCTGCTCTTGTCAGAGGTGCGAGCTGGTGGTGGGACTGAGAATCAGGAGCTGGAGAGGAGGATGCTGGTGGCTGAGGAGATGCTGCGGACCATCCTCAGGGAAGCCCTGAGCCTTCAAGGTACCACCTGCCCACTGCCCTTGGATGGGGCCATGTGGGCTGTATCAGGGGGGGTTTTGCTGCCTGGGCCTTTTTGCACAGCAACGAGTTCAGCCTTTCTCTTTCCTTCTCACCAGCCTCTGACAGGTCTCTGGAAGGCCATGTGGCCAGGATGAAGGGGCAAGGGTCCAGCTCCCAGAGTCACTTGGATGAGGTCAAGGCAACAGTGGGGAGACTGAGGTCTCTGGGGAGCCAGTACGAGAGGCAGGTGCAGGAGACCCGTCAGCTGCTGGAGAGGGCCAGGCTGGACCTGGATCGCAGCGGGGCCGCTCTCCGTCGGGTGGTAAGAGCATCCCGTGGGACACGCTCCTAGTCCAGCTCAGGGCTGGGGAGAAAAAGAACAGGGAAAACAAGGATTTAAAGAATTACAGATGTTGTTTTGTGAATGTAGGTGTTCTGATGGTCCTTTCTTTGGAATCAGGACCTTGAGAGGAGCTGGCAGGGGTTTTTGGGGGCAGTGGAGGTTTAACATGCTGTAGTTGCCTCTTTCACTGCCAAATTGGATGGAGAGCAGGGAAGAGCACACTCACACCTCTCTTCCTTCCTCCCTCTTCAGACCATTCCTGTTTCAAGCTTTCCCGGGGGTTTAAATCAGTTCTTGCTGCTGGCCCAGGAGGCTCTGAGACTGGCCAACAGGTAAGTTGCTCCCACTGTTAGCCAACAGAGAGGGGAGGAGGACTGAGATCCTGCTAGGTGCCCAGAAGGTCCTTTTTGGAGGGTTCTGGTTGACATCTGCCAGCCCTGGAGCAGGGAAAGATGCAGCTACTGGACTGTCTTTGCTGCCCTATAGAGTTGTCCTCAGCTGTCTTTGAGGATTGGATGTGATTTAGAAGCATCTTTGGGATCAGAGTTTTGTCCTTGGATGTCCATTGGAACAGAGAGTTTCTGCCCTCCCCAGTGCTCCTCTGTCCTTGGGAGGAGCAAGCAAAATGCAGGTCCCCTTCGCAGACATGCTGTGTTTCCCGAGGGGGTGCGATCTAAGCACCAGTGAATGAAACAGTAAAGGAAGTTGGTGGAGGAAAACCTAGGTGGGAGCCCTTTTTGACCAGCCCCCTCTGTGCTCTGCAGCCACACACAGGCAGCCAATGCCATCGACCAGGCTGCCAAGGTGGCACGGGAGGACGCGGGGCAGGCACTGGAGCTGCTGCGAGCGGCCGCCGGCGGAGAGGCTGCCCTGGGCTCCCTGCCCAGGAGGTGAGCACAGGCTGCCTTGGCCTGAGTGCCCTGTGTGGACCTGGGAGGGAGGAGGGGGGTGGCCAAGAAACCCTGCCTCCCCATCTGAGCTGCAGAAATGTGCAGTTGGAGGCAGGGAGTTCGCTGGCATGTCTGAGGGGTGGAGACAGAGGGCAGCTCTGTGGAGCATTTGCTTCCCACCTCACAGCCCTCAATGCTCCTGGGGTCCTGCCTGCAGCTGGGCAAAGGGGTTTAACACCACATGTGTGAAACAGGCTTCTGAGGATGTTATCTACATGAGGTCAAAAATCTAGGCTGGGTTTAGCCCAAAACCTGTGAATTTAAGCCCATTGTGGCTCTTTTGGTCAGATTTGGCCTCTCCAGAGCCCACCACAGTGGTGCTGGGACTTTTCACACCATGTGTGGAATGTGAGCAGCAGCCTTGAAGGAAGTTAGAAAGTTGAACAGGAAAGTTGAACTGCAGGAGAAAACATGCAGTTGCAGGGCAGAGATTAGCAGAGACACCATGGAGCCTGTGAGGGTTCAGCTGTGTGAAACAATCTGATTTTGGAGTGGGAGTAAGGAGCCAGCAGATACTCTGTTCCTTGGAGGGACTGAGGTGCAGGTAATATTTGCAATTGACTTTTTATGTGTGATAAATCTGCATGGGGCCTTGGAGAATGTGAACGAGTCAATGTAGATGGAAGTTATTAATGCTGGGGTGGGAGGCTGGCAGCTTGGCTGGTATCAGGCCGTCCAACCTCACATCTGTACAGGTATGAGGAGCTCAAGTCACTGGCTGGTGGGCTGAAGGCTGATGCTGATGGAATGGCTTTCAAGGCAGATGAAGCTTATCAGGGCAGCCTGGTGCTCCTCAGCTCCCTGTCCCGCCTGACAGAGATGGACATTGGGTCCTTTAAGGTGAGGGCTTTGTGCCTGTCAGACCATGAGATCCCCTTTTGGTCTTCCTGATGCTCTCCCTGCTTATCCTACCATCAGCTCAGCCCTTCCCAGGGCTCCATCCTCGCTGGAGACACTAGATAGGCATCTTCCTGCCCTTTTTCCCCTTTTGCCTCTGATTCCTGGGGGCACTGGAGAAGTGCTGGGGTCCCCACCGTGTCTCTCTTTCAGGAGGAAGCCTCGAGGCTGAAGCAGGACTCAAGTGCCCTGCTGGACCTGGCAGACATGTCCCTGGCCCAGTACCGGGCCCTGCAGAGCCGTGTGGGGCACTGGGAGGAGGAAGCCAAGGAGCTGCTACAAGGGCAAGAGGGCGAGAGAGCGGTAAGAGGTTGGCTGGTGACCACCCCAGCAGGAGCTGCAGCCTTGGGGGGATGCTTGTGGCCCCACCACTGTCCTTGCCTGGCTGTCAAAAGCAGCTCTGCCTGCCTGGTGCAGGATGGGACCCTTCCTCAGGGCTGGTCTTCAGACCTCAGTGTGTGCAGGGAGCTGCTGGTGCAGGATCTCACCTGCACGTCTCCTCCATGTAAGGCGGATTGAAGACCTGATCCTGCAAATATTAGAGCTAAGATGACTCGGGATCTAGCTGGAGCTGGTTGAGGAGCACCAGCACAAGCTTCTGATGGCAGATCAGCCTGTGGGAGTCTTGATTAAGGGGCAAGAGCAAGCATTTGGGAGCAGACTGATGGGTGTCTTCCAGCCCAGCTCCTCCCAGACTGCTCTGGGAGTACGTGATGCTCCCATACCATGTCCTTCACCTACCCTTTGTGTCCCTTGATACATTGCAGAAGCTGACACAGCTGCTGTCCCGAGCCACCCTTGCCAGGAGCACAGCCCTGCAAGCTGCCAGCGCTGGCAATGCCACCTTCTACGAGGTGGAACAGATCCTCAAGAGCCTCAAAGGTAGCATCCTAAAAACACTTCCTTTTCCTTGCCATGTGGGATCTCACAAAGGTAGTATGGCTTCATTTCCACATGTGTTTCTTCCAGAGTTCAACCTGCAGGCGGATGACAAGAGGAGGGAAGCCAAAGATGCCATGAGGAGGCTGCCCATTATCAGCAGCATGGTCAGCAGTGCCAGGGAGAAGACAGACCGAGCCAAAGGGATCGTGGATAGTGCTGCTTCTGAGTCAAAGGCAGGCAGCGCCATGGTGGAGGAGGCGAAGGAAATCACCACAGGGATCCAAGAGGTGAGGACAGACTCTGGTGCTATTGCTGTCAGAAAAGAATTTGGAAGGGGAAAAACATGGGAGAAGAGGAGATGGTTAGCAACCTCATGGTGGACCTGATGGGTTGATTTTTGAGCTGAAGTTTCTCTACAGTGGGCCCTTCAGATACCAGTTCAGCTGTAGATGATCTCTGCAGGCACATTCCTTCCATGTGGGTCTCTGTGGCATCTCACTGTAGCCGCCTTTCAGTGACCAAGGGGATTTTTTCACTCCTGCAGCCAGAGTCACTGGCAGGCTTGTGAGGTCCCAAAACTAGTGTTTGTGGGTTCACCTCCCAGATGTGTGTTGTAATTCCCCAGGGATTTGCTGATATGTGAGGGAGGGATTGAGCCATGCACACAGAAACAACTCTCTGGAGCAATTGGTGAGAGCACATGAGGACAGCTTGTGATACTTCTGGGTCCCTTGTAGAAGGAACCAGTTTCTACCAGTTCACTATTCCAGTGCACCCAGAATGATTTTGGCTGTGCTTTGCCCCTCTGAAAGTGCCTTTTCCTGTAATCACCACGCAGGAGATTGCCCAGCTGAAGGGGGAAGCCAACCAGACGGCTGATGGTGTCCTTGCCATGGAGAAGGCCGTGGCCACCCTGCGACAGGAGGCCAAGGAAGTGAATGACACATTTGAGAGGAAACTCTCCGAGGTTGAGGCGGATGCTGCTGTGATAGAGAAGGTGTGTCCCCATCTCCCTTGCCTTGTCTCCTTCCCTCTTGACTTGTGGGCTTGATTTCACCTCACGGCTGCTGCCTTTCCTCCCTCAGACAGCTCAGGAGGCTCAGAGGGTCCATGACAAGGCTGGCCAGGCAGAGGCAGCTGTGCAGCAGACACTGAGTGCCCTGGAAGAGCTGCTGCGTCTCTTGAGTAGGTTTTGTGATGCCACTGTGGGGTGTGGATGGAGACAGATCCCCACTGGGGGCTAGGCAGGGCTTCTGGAAGTTTAGTGGGAAGCTAAATTGCATGATGCCTGTGAACGGGCTGGGCAGCAGGGTGGAGAAGTATCTAGAAAGATCTAGTCCTCAGCTTCATGCATGCTTTCCCATTCCTTGTTTTCCTTCTGTGCAAAAGACCAGCCTGGCGCTGTGGATGAGGATGGCCTGAGGCAGCTTGAGGAGAACTTCAGCAGAGCCAAGACCAGGAGCCAGCAGCTGAAGGCAGAGATGTTGGAGCTGGAGCAGACGGCTGCGCTGCAGAAGGCCCGGGTGCGCGTGCTGGAGAGCAGCATTGATGACATCCTGGCTGATATTAAGAACCTGGAGGATATCCAGAAGAGTCTTCCTCCAGGCTGCTACAACACAAAAGCCATTGAATTGCCATGAGCCAGTTCTGGAAAGGCTGCAGCACCTGCCAGGCTGAAGGCAGGAGGGCCTCCCCAAAACGGGCAGAACTGGCTGTGTTTGGTTGTGTTAAACTGATCCTTACCCTCAAGATCAGTGTGGCAGATGAAGTTCACAATGTCCCACTGGCCCTGGAAAGTCTCTAATTTTTCAAAGTGCTCCGTCCCTTGCTCATGGGAAGAAGGAGATTCCTGGTTTGTCAAGGTGCTGCTGTCTGAAGAACAGCCCATTCCTACAATATATCTCTGAGGTGCAGGGTTAGGGGTCAGCCGTGTGAGTTTGCAGAGTTTGGACCCTGAAGCTCATAACCGAGAGGTTCTCCATCACCTGTGGATACCCTGTCCCAGTCCAGCACACACAGAAGGACTAGAGTCCCTGTCCATACTTTTGACACTGCCACCACCAGCTCCTCCTCCTGTTCTCTGTGGGGTTTTGCTCACCTTTGGCAGTTCAGGAGACAGGGAGCAAGCAGCATGAGAGGCTGCTGAGGGAGAGGAATTCTGAGTTGTGGCACTGGTGATGCTTCATGTGGTGTCTCTTCCCAGGCTGGCAGTCCTCCCCTTGCTGGGAGTGCTGCTGACATGCTGTGGCTCTTGTACCTGAGAACCCCATCCCATCCTGCTGCAGTGCCTGTAACCTGATTTCATTAGTTTAAAAATATTGAAGATGTCTTGAATGTGTCTCCACCTCTGCTTTGGTCCTGCCTCCCTCCCTCCCTGATGGTGCTGTATCTTTCTCAGAGGCCACCATCACCACTAAGGTGGCTCTTCACAGGGATTTCCCACTGTTCATCTCAACAGAGCTGGGATGAGCCAAAGACCACAGTGCTCCCTTCACCCTTCACTGCAGCTTTCATGTGGGTCCAGCTGCATTCTGGGACTGCTCCCACCTTCCTTCAGATGCCATGCAAGGGAAAAAAGGGAAAAGGGGAGATGAGTGCTGCCAGGTGCTGGAAGCTGAAGCTCTGCTGAAGCCCCTGCCCTGCATGGTGGTAAAAGAGGAGGTCCCAGATGGAGACGGACACTGGGGACTCACTCACTCACCCCTCCTTATCTCTTGAGTATCTGATAAAGCGACATCTGATCAAGCAGCATCCATGCTTTTGCTTCATGATATACCAAGTATTATGTCTGCATTACACTTTTATTTAAGTGAGATGTATTTTAGCCCCTCGCATATGTCCCTTCTCCTGTTGTACAGCATAGGGACAGCTATTAGGGACCTGTTTTTCTGTGAGTTGGGTTTTTTGAAAGGTAGGAGGTCAATGAATGATGAATACTCTTGGCTAGATCTTGCCTAACACTTTATTTTTTCAGGCTTCCTCATTTGGAGGAATTTGGCCATGGGTTATCCCAGCAGTGCAGGCATTTGCTCTCTTGCTCTGACTTGGTCGTCGGGCTGCTTTAAAGTCATACCAGTAACATCTCTGTTTTGTTTTGTTTATTACATAATTTAAACATTTTGCTGATAAAGTATTTTTTGTCAATGACCATTTTTTCATATAGCAACAGAAAAAAAGAAAAAAAAGGCTCAGAAACTTTTGACAAAGGTGAAATTGGTGGCATGGCAACTTCAACCCCTTTCCCTCCCCCCTTTATTTATTTTCTTTCCCCAAAAGACATTTGAAGTTCATTTCACTTTCAGCAAATTGACTGTTAAAAAGTGGAGGTTCAAAGACCAAAACCCACAAGCTTTTTCCCACACCTCCCCTTCACCCCAGAAACCCCCAACCTCACCTCCCCAGTGGTCACATGGATCATCACAGATGATTATTTTCTTCCCATGCCCACCCAAAGATATTTTTCCAAACCAGTCCCAGAGCTGAAGGCCCCATTTACAAACCCCCATCCCTCCCCCTATCCTGTGAGTTTTACTGAGCAGATACACAAAGGTAAGAGCAGTAGGACAGAACAAACTCATCATCCCTACCACAGCTAAGCTTCACCCTCCCAACCATGTGGATCAGGAGGCCATGGCATTTCCACGTCCCCTGCCATGTACCAGAGGGAGGGAGGAAGGGAGGGAGGATCAGAGATGGCTCTCAGACTTTCTTTCTCCATCTCCATTGTTTAATTTTCTGTGTCTTTCCTTGGGGAAAACCCACTGTCTTTGCTCCCACTTCAGAAGTGTCACTCCCCAGGAAGTTCAGTCTCTCTGTGTGTTTTGGGGGCTGGTTGCCACCATGGCTGTTTCTCTGGCTTGGAGCTAAGAAACCCAGGGGACCTCTGGCAAGGAGGGGAGGCTGCTGTCTGGGGTGACTTGTGTGTTGGGGTGGAGAGGGAAGGGAGGCTGACAAACAGAACGTGTGAGAACAGCAGGCAGAGAGGAGTCCAGCGAGTGGCTGACATACACTGGGTGTCTCAGGATGAGGTGTCACCATCAGGGAGCTCAGTGGGGTGGTGGTGGTGACTGGCTCAGGCTGGCTGAAGGCCTCCCACCTTCACACACCCACCACCTTCTCTGCTTTGGCATCTCCGTATTTCATCCTGTGGGATATGTACTCAACCACCTGGAGATACCAGAGCTTGCACTGAGGGACTCAGCTGCCAAATTTAGAACAGTTCCCAAACAAATCTCTGTGCAAAAGGAAATCCCTGACAAGGAAAGACCTCTTCTGGCCTTTGGGTGAGTCACATCACTTCTGTCCTTCTGGGAAAGGCTGTGCCCTCCTGAGAAGTTGTCAACTACTGCTCCTAAAATCCTGTCTGCTGCAAGGATCCTGTGGCTGTGCGTTTCCTTGCTTGTCCAAAGCAGTTTGCTGTTCCAGGGAGGCCAGCAGCACCCAGCAGGTCACTAAATTTAGCACAAAGTCCCACCTTTGGAGCTTGCCCGAGAGCTTGTTGTGACTCTTTGTGAAATTTTAAGGGACAAAATGAAAGAAATTTCACATCTTTCCTTGAAAGACCATGGAGGACTCTCAGCCACAGGCAGGACTCTACCCAAAGTGAGATAAGGTTACAGGGAGCAAAGGGAGAGGAGAAGGTGAGGGCTCAACCATGGCTGTGACCTTCCCCAGGAGCTGTTCGGGGTCCTTGTGCCCTAGAGATGACCAGCAGGACACGGCCCTGCTCCAGCAACCCTCCTTTCCACAAGACTTCAATAACTGCTCCACGTTACCTGTCCTGCTTTTGCTGTGAGCATCTCCACTAGGGTCCATCCCCAGCATCAGGGGGATGTCACAGGCAGGAGCAGGAGCCTGGTTTGTCCCAAGGAATGTGCAAAGTAGCCATGGCTGGTTTGGGAGGGGGAGGTTATCATGCATTTAATGAACTCTTAAAGGAGAGGAAGAGAGTAGGAACGGTGGGAGAAGATGGATGGAGCAGAAATGGATATCTGGAGGGTAGAGGATGGGGATGGACATAGCCAGGTATGGGGCAAATTCTCACCAGAGGCTTCAGCTCACCCCCTGCTTCTTTCTACCCAATTTCTTGGCCCCATAAATGGCCTTTCTAGGTGGTGTGGGATGCTCCCTCTGACACTGAGTAAGAGTAGCTCACCCCAACTTCACTTGCCTAGGGAGCGGCTTGAGTTCTTGCAGCAAAGGGAAGGTGAGACATGACATTCTCCCCGCAATGCTTCAGCAGCAGTACTTACCAAGGCCTCTGCTCCCCTTTAGAAATGCCCTCTCCATGACTTTTCAGGGCAGGGGGAGGATTTTGTTAGCTGGGTTATCTCATGGCTGGCCTGAGGAGCTTCCCCTGCTGTGGGGCACCAAGCTGGTTGTGTTACAACTGCCTGCTGCCCACCAGGGTTTGATTGGTCACTGTGTTGAGAGGCTCAAAGGGCTCACACTAAAGCTACTTAATAAAAAAAAAAAAAAAATCCACCCAGATTTATTGAGCTTAAGTTGTGTAAGATGATGCAGAATAGTCAGCCCCTGCTCTGAGCATGCTGGGAAGATGGACTGAGGGGACCATTTCCCAGGGACACGCTGGGAGCACCCGGAGCACGTTGCTCCCTGACCAGCCCCTCCTCCCTCCCCATGCTTGCAGGGCAGGGCAGCACCCCAGAAAAAGAGACCAAACCATTCCCTGTGGCTGCACAACAGAGCATTGGTGCTGGGGGTGAGAGGCAGGCACGGGCAGGAGGCCATGGGGTGGGGAGAGAGATGGAGACACGGACTGAGAGAGAGAAGAGTGATGGAGAGCAGTAGGCAGGAGGGACATGAGGGCTGTCTCGCTGCAGGAGCTCGGGCACTTAGCCAGAGGCGTTGATGTAGAGCTGGCTCTTGAGGATGTAGTCAATGACAGGCTGGCAGAGGTAATCCACAACGTGTCCATCCCCGTGCTGCAGGGCCAGTCTGGGAGCATGGGGAGAGAGAAAGGGGTCAGAGCCCACTTGGGTGGGTCAGATGCCCCTGCAAATGGAAAGGCTGGCTGGGGACTCTCTGCTCTGTAGTGGGAGTAGCCCCGCTTCACCCACCTGCTTTTAGTGGAGCTGACAACTGACATGGGGTGGTTTGAGTCGTCCTTCACCACCAGGATGTTGTTCTGCAGGGGAAAGAAGAAAACAGGAGCAAAGGAATGGCTTGAAAGCAGATATTTGCCCCTCCAGCCTCCCCACTCTGCTGTGTGGTGGCCCATTGCTCATCCCACCCATCAGGTGAGAGACCTGACCCTGAGATTCTTTGTGTCCCATGACAAAAGTGTCCCCCTGGGCAGAGAGAGACTGCCAGTCCTCTTGCAGCCTTCCCTGGCGACACATGCACCCAGTCACTCACTTTGTACTTGCGGAGTATGGAGGAGTGGTTCATGATCCTCTCAGGGTCTGCTCCGTCCCGGGGCACCACCACGATCCCAAACTCCCCGACAATCACCTCCATCTGGGAGCAACACAGAGTGTGGAGAGCTTTATAGGCACCCCACACAAAACCTGCCACTGTCTGCCAACCCCACCCTGCCCCGTGAAAGCTGGACCAGAGGGACATGGGGAGTGATTTTGAGGCTTTGGCAACAGCCTTTGGCAGAAACATGGAATTATGCAGGCAAGTGGTCTGCAGTAGATCAAATAAAAGGCACAGGGTTATATCCTATTAGCAGATGTTGAGGTCAGGCTTTGAGGAGAACTTGTGGCAGAAGGAGGTGACAGCAGAAGAGGTTGCCCAAGGTGAATGTGACCTCTGCCTCGCTGGAAGGGTTCATGAGCAGGATGGATCTATTAGTCCTGAACAAGGTCTGGGAGGATTGTCCTTCCAAGGTGGTTTGGCCAAATTTGCTACTGCAAGGGGACCACTCATAGTGCTCACACCTATCTCAGGTGAGACAGATCAGGCTCATCCAAAAGAGCTCTGAGTCAGCAAATTCAGGCAGGAACCCATGAGGTGGTACTGCTGCAGAATGCATCTTCTGCCTGTGCTTTGATGTCATTTCTGCGTCCTTTGTGCTGGGCTCCAGGGCTTGGCTCATTCCAGTTTTTCCAGCCCTTCAAAGGAGATGCCTGCTGCCTAAATGCTTTAAAAAGGTAAGGATTGGAGATGTGGTAACTGATTTTTGAAGGCTGAGAAGTTCAAGGAGGGAGGTTTGTGTTGACTGACTGATTTCAATGAGGAACCAGGGGAGCCCTCATAGCCACCATGGCTCCAACTCCTGGGAGCAGCTGAAGGGTCTCCAGGGCTGGTGTTCTCCCATGAAAATATGGCTTCTTCCAGCAAGGACCAGCAGTGAAAGATGTTGATTTGGCTCTAAATATGTTTAATTCCTAACATCTGGACCACTCCTGTAAGTACCTTATTTTCTACCTGCATACCTCACTCTGCTGGGACTGGCATCTACTTGATAGTGGCTTCTTCCAAGGGGCAAGGAGTGGGAGCAGAGCCTTTGGAAACCTCTTGGGATGGGCTTACCCTGCCACCCCAGGTGACATCCTCTGCATGAACAGTAAACAGGGTACAGGGCTTGGGACCATGGAAGCCCTGTGTAAATGTGTGGGGGAGATGTCAGGGTTGGGATGGAGGAGGCAGCAGACATGGTGGGCACAGCTCCTGTCATCCCAAGGCACCTAGTGGCTCCCAGGAGCACTGGCTGTGGGAAGCAGAGGAGGAGCATGGAGGGGTGCCTGGCAGTGGTGACTCACATCTGCCTCATTCCAGAGGCCAGGGATGCAGAAGGACTCCAGCAGGTCGCTGCCACAGAGCAGCAAGATGCGAAGCTCTGGAAAACAGACGAGAGAAGCTCAGAGGTGGGAGCACAGGGGGCTGAGCAGGCACCTACCCACCCCACCCCCCCCAACTTTGAGGGTTGGCTTTGCAGCTCAGCAAGAAAATTGTGTTGTGGGAAGGAGTTTTCTGCTCTGATAGGCCCATAAAGATTAATTTATTAGCACAACTGCCAGGCAAAAGCTATAAAACCCCCCAGAGGAGTGAGAAGAGGTGGCTACATAGGAAAATGCCTCCCTCTTTGGGATTCTCAGGTGGCCAAAGCCTTTAGGCTCTGCATGGTGTTAGGATGGCTGTAGTGCCAGGCTGTACATGGAAAGGGTCTCAAAACCACCAGCAAGATGGTTTGGTCCCCATACAGAGCTCTGGGTGATGTCTGGTGGGGCTAAAACCCCTAAAAGTCTTTAGAGCAAGGGGCACCATGGCTGGTCAGGCAGCCAAAATCTCTTCTGCTGCTGTGCAAGGCTCTGCAGGGCTGCAGGCAATGCAGGGATGGGGTGACACCACCATGGGAGGCCAAGTTTGATGGCACTTGAGGGGACTCTCAGGACAGGATGCCATGGCAGGTCTGTGCCAGTGATGGGAGCTGTGTCCCCACTGCACACTCCCTTATTTCAAGCTGTTGTCTGTCAACAGAACTAGGCTCAGCCCAGTTGGAGCTGTTTCTGTTGCCTTCCTGAGCCCCAGTAGCTGGCACCAAGGTGAGATGACCCTGTATCTGCCAGAGCTGTCATGCAGATGCTCCAAGTCATGCAGCACTGTCCCAGAGGAGTGGGAGCAGTGTGGAGAGGGGCCGTGTACTCACCAATCTCCTCGTATCTCATCACTGTCCCCAAGTTGGCATTTTCATCTGAGAAAGGGCAGCAAAAGAGAGGTTCTGGTGCCCAGCCTCCAAGAGGGGTTGGGAGGAAGGGTGGGGAGTGGATCTCTAGAGGTGGTGCTGGACCTCTCCTCTACATACCCACAAAGGTGAAGCGCTCCATGGGCGGGCGAACGCAGCAAATCCGGCTCAGGCTTTCTCCCACCTTCCCCAAGATCTTTGCTAAAGGGGAAGAAGGAAAATGAAGGGGAGAGAGGCTGTGTGATTAACCCATCCAAGTGCTTCAGCCACCCTGGTTCTGCAAAATGCTCCTGTGCCTGGGTGTGCAACTACTCCCAGCATCTCCCAACACCTCCTCTCATGGTCTTAACTCCCAAGAGTGCTCCACTGTGCCTTGAAGGGACCAGCCAGAGAGCTAAAATCATGAAGAAAATCATAAGATGTCCATTTTTATGGGATTTAAGTAATGTTACTGCTTCTCAGCTAATACCTTTATGGTCCACATCCCTCTGTCTTTTAGGAAATCTCACTACATCATCTCTCTTGCCAGTTCATCCCTTGGTACCAGATAGCCTTTCCTTTTGCTGGTCTCACTGCCTAGCCATCATCCAGCTGAAGTCCAGGGAGATATCCCAGCCATTTTAAGCTGTTCTTGGCTTCTGTCCTTGCTGTGCTGGATGCTGACTCCTGCATCACACCTCTGCCCCACCCTGGACTTGGTGCACCAAGACTGATGAGACACCTGTCCAAAAATAAGGTGATGGAGCACTGTTCTAATATTTGGCAGTCCTGACTGGGAGGTGTGGGGTGAGTAGTCATCCCTCTCTCCCCTACACCACTGCCACCTACCTGCAGTGGGCTTGCTGGAAACATTGTTGTTGTTCTGGTAGATGTTCTGGGAGGACTCGTTCTGGGGCTGGCCGATCACAGGGGTGATGGAGGGTGTGTTGACATTGGAGAGGATGCAGCCAGTCACTCTCTGCAATCAGGGAAGGATGTAGTTAGAACAGTGTCTTCACCCCAACACCCTCACAGAACCTTTCTGACCCTGTAACAGGCCTCTGCATCCCTGGTTCAAGGTCATCTTTCATGACAGGTACATCCCAGCTCAATTTAGGGTCCCCAGTCCCATCTGACCTCACCAAATGGGTCTGGGGCTATCAGGACCCTGTGGATAATGACTTGTGTTTAAGGTGGTACCAACTTTTTTGTGTGGGCTAGCAAGGAGCAAACATGTTTTCTTCTTCTCCACCCATCCCTGCAGGAGAAGGAAGGTATCACCAGCAGCTCCCTGGCTCCAACACCACAGTCCCTGGATGCACTGGACATCCTGCTGGGCTGGCTAATTCTACTCCTGTGCCTCCTGTCTGGGCTGCCTGTGAGCTTGTACAATGCTCTTTCATCCATTTCCTGTCTTTGGTTTTCTTCCTGTATCTGAGTGTACCAGCAGCTCTGCTACCCCTGTCCCTGTGGTCACCCAAGGCCAGTCACCTTACTCCTTGGCTTTCAAGCCTGCCTGGAACTTTTCTTCCTGGGGCTGTGCTCCCTGGGGACTTCCCAGCTGCTGAATTTTCCTGTCAGGGTCTCTCTGGGGACTTCCCAGCTGCTGAATTTTCCTGTCAGGGTCTCTCTGGGGGCTTCCCAGATGCTGAATTTTCCTGTCAAATCTCTCTGACAGATTCATACAGTAGTTGTGGCTCACCTAGTGAACGGGGAGGCCCATCCACCCTGTGCAGGGTGTCACCACTCTGTGCAGGGTATCACCAATTATGTGCTTTATGCCCACCCCTGCTTTGACTCTGCCTTAAGCCCTGCTGCCCCCCTGGTGTTCCTGGGTCCAGGATGGCTGTTGGCTCCAGCTGCCTCCATTTCCTTCCACCATCAGGGCCCAGACCTGAAAGCAGCTGTGGCAAGGTCTCACCCCTTCCAGGTTAGGATCTCACTGTGTTCCTGCAAGTCTTCTCACTGTCAGTCTCTGATGTATTTTGATTGTTGATGGCCATGAGCTGGTGGAAGAGCATCCCCACCCCTGCACTCTCCCCATGCCCTCACCCTGGTGCACCCATGGCATAGGGGCTGCCTCACCTTCATCAGGTCACGGTGGTGCTCCAGCACGCTGCAGGTGGTCTGCCAGGTGTCCTGGTAGCACTCCCAGGGGTCCACCCTGCCCAAAGCACAACAAGGTAACAGTGTTGCTCATGGCCACTGCCTGGACCTCCTGCCCATGCCACCTCCTCCCCACTGGGCTGGCCAGCAGAGCCATGAGCAGCCATCATCAATCCCTCAGCCTTGGCATGGGCCATGTCCCTCCTCCAGCTCTTCTCCCTAACAGCTCTGGAGACCTGAATGTGTGCCTGGGCATCTTTCCATGCTTGGTACCCAACTAACCAGCTTTTGTTTGGCTTGGATGGGACTATCTGTGTCATAACCCTCTTTCTGAGGGCAGCCCAAGATGCTTCTGGGATCACTCCCACCACCAGATGCCACATGGCAGTGCTGGGAAGGTGAAAGTCTGCAGGCTGGTGCTACATGTGTGGACAGGGAAGGTGCCACAGCAAAAGGCTGGAGTGAGCCGAGTGACTTTGGGTATCACCCAGACATCACAGGCTCAGTGAGGGGTTTGAATGACTCCTTCAGTCCTGAAGGCTCCCTTGAAGGGGAGAGTAATCCTCCTCATCTGTTCTCTGCTGGATTGAGAGAGGAAGGTCTCTGAGTTTCAGTCAAGCTTGGGCTGGGAGAAAATTCATCCTGGAGCTCTACCAGCTGGTGGCATCCCCACTCAGCATGCAGGACTTTTCCCCCAGGGTGCAGGGAAGGGGCAGGGGCTGCTGGTGCCGTGGCCAGCTGTGCACCCACCTGATCCAGTCGGAGGACTGCACGGCCAGCTGGCACATGGTCAGGCGGTGCCGGCTGGAGACCAGCCCCTGCACGAGGAGGAGGAGGGAGAACAGTTAGGAGGCCTTGTGCTCTGGCCAGCCTGGGCTTGCAAACCTTTCTGGGGCAGGACATCAGGCTCACTCATGTGAGACAGGCCAGAAGGACTCCTTCCTGCCCACAGAAGTTTATTTAAGCTCCTGTTTGCTGGAGGGGAGGAGTCTCTGTTGGGCTCAGCCCTGGCTACCTGCTTGGGTGGTGAGATTTGCTCAGCACTACCACTCCCAGACCTGTGCTCCAAAGGGGCTAACCTGAGGGGGTGGTTTCTTGATGAAATTCCTCCAGCTTTCAGGGGAAAAGTGAGCTCGCTGCTCCTAATTTGACAAATGTTTCTAAAAATCACTCATTCGCATGATTTTGATCACACCCTCCCCTCCCCCCCCCAAAAAAACCCCAAAACAACCCAATTGGCTTTGACATAATTCAAACTAAAAAAAACCCACCAATCCCCACTTCAGGCATCACCACCACTACCGTTTTGGGTGGGAATGTTTCTCTTTGCTGTCTAGTACTTTGGCTCATTTTAGGGTCTCACTGCAGTTTTTATTGAAAGAGCATGAGGTTTCATCCTCTCCCTTCTCTCTGACTCTTTCCCAAGGTCAGGAGCTGCCCCAGGCAGAAGAGGGCCATGAAGGGACCACAGATTAGGCAGCGCTGCCCAGTGCTCAGCCCTGATTTCAGCGATACCATCTCACACAGGAGGCAGAGAGAGGCAACGGGGACGACCCACCGTTTTCCCATAGGAGTCGTGCACGGGCGAGACGATGCCACCGATGACGATGAAGCGCCCGGTCTTGTGCAGGTAATCCCGGGCTCGCTCTGGAGGGGGAGCACAAGGAAAAGGGTGGAGGGGGATTTAGCAGGACCCACTGAGCCCTGCAACACCGCGGCAGCCACCAGCCATGGCCCAGCCAGTGTCTCCACAGCCACACAGCTGTTACACACTCCCCAGCCTGTGTCAACACCTTGTGCCACCCGTGTCGCAATTATGCTAAAAGATGTTCAGTTTCAGGCTGGTATTTCCTAAAGGTGGCATGTAAGGATAAAAATGGTGGTGACAGATTGCCCAACTCACCTGGTCTCCTACATATCTACCCCAGCTGTTGAGACAGTAGCAAGGGAAAAGAAGACAGGGAAGGTATAAGCAAAAAGATAAGAATGATGAGCCATTAGAAAGATCATTCATTCTTCAAGTGGAGGATCTAGAAAATATTTTGGGTTTGCAAATAAAAGGAGCATTTCTGAAACTGGGGTAGTGATTTCAGGATCCGTCAGGCATCCCAAGATGTCACTGTGTATCACATCCTTCAGACACTGAACTCAGCATCCAGCACTGCCCTGGGGAATGGTGAGAGGTCCTTCCTGAAGGGTGGGTGTTCCCAGTCAGGCAGTGGCTGCCACATCCCTGTGGAAGTGTCCAAGGCCAGGCTGGATGGGGCTTGAAGCAACCTGGGTTAGTGGAACATGTCCCTGTCCATGGCAGGGGCTGGAACTGGATGAGCTTTAAGGTCCCCTTCAACCCAAATCATTCCAGGATTCTAAGTCACTTGGGCAATTTTTTTTTTTCTTCCAAATTTTGAAATTTCTGATAGGGAATATTATTCAGTTACTATCAGTTAAAAGTAAATTAAGGAAATATAATTGCCATGGACCTTTTTTCCCCCTCAAGGGCACTGAGCAGCCTCAAGCCTCTGTGACAGCCTGTGGGAAATTTGCCAGCCTCAATACAGCCTCTTCCTCAGACTCACCTGAAATTCTCACTCTGGCTGCCTTCCCAGCTCTTGTGCCTTGGGCACACCAGCCTCCAGAGAGGGAAAAGTGGGCTTAAGTAATTTGATTGGTGCAGGGAGTAAAATTTGATTGCCTGAATTGGATACACAAAAATTATCTTTCCTGCCCTCAAAAACCCATGAGAGCACATGCAGCAAAACACATGATGCTTGGGTTTGGCTTTTTAGAGCAGGCAGAGAGAAGTGAAGAGTGATGGATCAGCGTTTACCTTTATATCATAATGCAATTTAAAATACAAATCAAAATAAAAAGAAAATTCCCTAACAAAAAAGATGCCATTGAGTTTTAAACGAACACATCTTTTCATTATTTCCTGGTTTGCCTTGACTTGATCTTCCTTGCCAAAAGAAGATTAAAAATACTGATCTGTCCATCTTCACATATGGTCCCTTTATAAAGTTCATCTTTCAGAGGAGATGAACTCTTTGCATGTAAACTCTGCTTCAGGCTCTCAGGGGTGGCTGATGATATTAATTTGCCTTGAGTCCTTGGTGGCAAAAGCCTGGCTACCAATATCTCAAGGTCTGTGTTTAAACAGTCTGGTACCATCTCCACATCTTCAGGCAAGGTGACCCATGCTGCTGGCATGTCATCTCAGCTCCAGCTTCCAGGAGCTCACACCAAATATCCACCACCACCTTCTGCCTCAATAAAATCTTTCTTCTGCAGAAAACAGGCACTGGCACAGGATGCCCAGAGAAGTTTTGGATACCTCATCCTCAGAAGTGTCTAAGACCAGGTAGGCTGAGGCTTGGACCTCACTAGTGGAAGGTGTCACTGCCCATGGATCTGAAGGGTTGCTGATGGCCTTGCAGCATTCAGGGAGGGCTCTGCTGCTGGCAGGAGAGGGATGCTGCTGCTCTGTATTGCCATCAAAACTGCTCATTTAGGTCTTAACCTGCATGATCTTTAGAGAAACCTGTAAAAATGAGGCTGCTTTCTCAGCTGGGATCTGCATTTCCAAGAGTTTGTTGTCTACCTCAGAAATACCATGTATGATTTATATATGCATGGAAAAAATAACACATTTATTGACAATTAGATCCCTGAAAGGGAGGTATTTGGGCAAATGTGGGATAAGAAGCAGCAGTACAGTGTAGAGAATGGGAAGACCTACCTCCTGGTTCTGTCTTGCCCACAACTTGCAGAGCACCCTTTTACATCTCAAACTGGTCTGTTCTCACTTTGGGGCAGAGCTTTGTTTGCTTGTAGAGCTGTGCCCATCAGGAAACTCTGCTGTCTCTTTTTTTCATATAACCGTCAATCCACTTCAACACAAAAGCCTTTAAAAGGATTGCATTTTCTTAAATAACACATCAAATCCTGTTTGGAGAGGAGCTGTGTCTCTGGTAGGGCTGGCATGGTGACAGGAGCAGATGTCCTTACTGCTGGGATGGTGGCAGAGGATTTGGGGCAGGGGGCACCGTGGCTTCAGGGTGGCACAAGAAAGACACTGAGATGCTGGAGCATGTCCAGGGAAGGGTCTGGAGCACCAGGAGTGGCTGAGGGAGCTGGGTAGAGGGTCAGCCTGGAGAAAAGAAGGCTCAAGGGGGACCTTCTGGCTCTCCACAATTCCCTGGGGGAAACAATATCCCAGGGAACATGGGATAGGACAAGAGGAAATGGATTTAGATTGGATATTGGGAAAAATTTCTTCGTGTAAATGGTAAATGGTTGTCAAGCCCTGGGCAGTGGTGGAGTACCTGCCCCTGGAGGGATTTAAAAGCCATGTGGAGGTGGCACTTGGGGACATGTGTTAGTGCTAGATTAAGGACTGTACGCAATCTAAGGGGCATTTTCCAACCTAGATGATTCCATGATTATGTGATTCTAAAATTGCAGTGTTAGTTTGCAGCATCTGCATGTGTCCTCACTGCAATCATGCTGCTGTGTTTAAAACTTATTTTTAGTTTTTCACAGTTTGAATCTCCTTAGACTGACCCACTCTTCAGTGGCTAGATGGAGAGGACAATAGATCGTGGTAGCTAAGCCTGACCTGATATGTTAGTTCATCAGGCCTTGAGTCCTCCCCTCTGCACAAGGCCAGACAGAACTGCTTTAGCTCTTGTAAGAGACCTTGGGGAGGTTGGCGTCTCATGGCCCACCCTGGGCTGAGGGTGCAGTGCCTCCTGCCATGGTGTGAGCCCCTGGCACAAGCTGGAGGTGTGGATCCCAGCAGCAGCCATTCCTCTGGTTTTCTGGAAACAGGACACTGGATTTGGTGGGTCATTGCTTCAAACACTGCGTGGTTGCTTTGATCTTGCAGTGCTTGCTCCAAGCCCTCAGTTGTATTTTCTCAAAAAAGACCTTATTCTTTCACAAAATTTGTTAAGCCCTTCATTTAAAATATGCTGCTTGTGGGGATTGGGTTCATGGTCTCCTTGTAGACATGGCTAATGCCAAAGAGACACTGCAGTAGCTTTGTATTCCTCTTCTCAGCCGTCTTCCTTATGGTCACCTGTCTGCAGCTCCCAGCCTTCCTTCCCTGCTTGTGCAAAGATTTTTGCCTGGGGAAAAGTAGATTTTGGTCTGAAAAGTCCTAAGTCTTTGCCATCTTAGTTCCACTTCTCTGACAATTAGCTGGGTGTCTGGCCCATTTGCTGTCCTTGAGCTCAGCCCTCTGTCACAGCTTCCCATCCCTTTCCCAGCCCATTTCTTGCCTGTTGAATACCTGTGATGTCCAGGGATTACACCAGACCACAGAAAACCCCCTTCAGTATTTTCATTTTCTACGAGCACTTTATATCCTGCCACACCAATGCAAGGATGTCAGCTTGTAAAAGAAGAGCTCTTTCCTTTTCTGGCATAAATTGTCTGTAATGCTCCAGGCAGCCTGAATGGCTTTTAAACATTGTTGACATAAATAAACTCGGGGCGATGGCCCTGCCAAGACATGCATTAGCCCCCTGGCAGCCTATTTGTGGGATGGGAAGATTTCAGCCCTGGCTCTGTGCCTGGCAGCTGCTGGATGACCATAGCCTTGCTGTGTTGGGAAGGGAAGGGACAGGGGTGACACTTGGACCCATCCCAAGCACTGGTGACACTTTCCTGCTTTCCCATCCCAGCTGTGCTCGCCTGTCCTGCAAATCCACTTCAAGTATTTTTGTCTCTGCTGCTTCCCTGAGAGATGGTGGTAGGGAATGACCAATCAGAGGATATGCTCCAGGGCTACAAAACTGAAAAATGATGGGTTTGTCCAGTTTGAATGAAAAAATAGCATCCCACTTCCCCAGTAGGAAATCAGGGCTTATTTAAGATATGTTTCTTTTTGGAGGTTCTCACTGAGTATATTTAATCGCAATGTTTGGATTCCTCCGGCATCACTCCCTCACCTAAGCTGCTATTAATGAATATATTCCTTATGTTCAATATTTCAAGATGTAATTTCAAATTGTATTTGCTTTGCCTTTGTACCTGGTTCATCTGCACCCCTAAGACTTTGTTTTTTCTTTCTTTTCTTCTTACAGAGTAAAGCCACAGCCTAGCTCTGATTTACGCCCTTCTCTCCACGGGGGATTGAAGCTGCAGCTTGCTCACACTGTGCCAGCTCTCTGAAAACACACACAAGGTAGCAGGGAGGCAAGAAAGCTTTGCACAGCCTTCATTGCACATCTCTGAGAGTTGGGACAGAGAAGCTGTGCAGCTACAGATGATGGAGAAGGTAAAACCATTTCCCAAGTGTCTCATTTTTATTTTGAGCAATTTGGCCTCTGACATCCTTGGACAGGAGGTAAGACATGGCCATGAGCTGCCAAGGGGAAGAGAGGCACTTTCCCACTGTCCAAAATCCCTCCTTCTGCAGGAGAGAGTGACCCAGATACACCAGCACACTTTGTTTTATTCTCAGTCTAGCAGCACTTGCAGGACCTAAATGGTGCTTCCAGAGCTCAGTGTGGGCAAGGAGCCAGCAGTTACTCTCAGTCTAATTGAATGATGTGTATGGATATAGATACAGATATAGATAGATATAGATGGTATAGATAGATTGTGGGAATTCACATAGAGACAGTGCTGAAGGCAATCCTGACTCTGATATATTGCAGCTGTATTAATTACCAAAGAGTGGGAACAGCCTTGCCCTCACAGCCATGGGTGTGATAAAGAATGAGTGAGCTGGTAGGGGGCCAGTTGGAGTCTGCTGGCCCTGCTGTGAGGAGGGAGGGACAGGAGGTTGTGTGAGGGACAGAAAGGGTCAGATGTTGTACAAGGACAGACAGGGTTAGGTGGCTGTGGTAGGGACAGGAAGGAGTGAGCTGGAACTGCAGAAGGAAGAGAGAAGAAGGAGGGAAAGAGCCAGAGCTGCCCATGGGAGGCTACATAGAAAAGGTATGAGAGACTTCTAGATAACAAGGTGCTGATGCTTGAAGCCTTCTTTGGTGTCAGTTGTACCATCAATAGATATTTTTAAAAAAAGCCCTCTGAATGTCAAATTAGGGATGTATTCATCAGAGGTGTCCTTCTCCCAGAGCCCAGCTCTCCTGCCTACCCCAGAGCCTTGTTCTTGGTCCCAAGCAGTGTCTTCAGCCACGGTCAGATCTTGGTTAGAGCTGGGGAAGCTATTGACATTTCCCTTCCCTGGGCTCCCAGAAGAGACATTCCTACTAGAGCAAGCCTTGGCTGCTCTTCAAGTGAGGTCCCTCCTTTGGGAAGAAGCAGGAGACTGATTCTTCACTGTGGTGTTGACCCTTCCCAAGGCAAGCCTGGGGAGATCCCAGTGACCCAAACAGCCTGTCCTACCTCATGCTCAGTGCCTCTTAGACAATTTCAGTCAAATTCTCAGAGAATTATGATTGGTAGAAAAATCCCATTAAGTCCCCTAGTGCTTAATGATTTTAATCTCTGAGCTAATTGCTCTGTTATACTTCCCCCCACCCCATTAGTCCATAGCTGTGAAAATAACACTGGGGAAATAACAAATGTGGGAAGGGCTTCAGGTGTTGCTGTACATCAATTTTATCAGCTTTTCATAAGCACAAAAAAAGCACTGGCCACCAAATGCCTCCAGATTTGTGGTGGAAGCAGAGGCTGTGAAAGGCCCTGAGAGGTGATGCTACAGGACCTGACCCTGCCAGCCCACCCAGGTCCCTACCAGTGCCCAACTCAGAGCCACACAAGTGGTGACTAATGAGACTCAAGCTCTCACCATCTGTTGACCACTCCTGGCTTCAGGCAGAAAGGTGAAACTAGATGTTTAAAACAAACTAAGTAATTAAGAATAATAAAAGTAGGAGACTGAGTCGCAGTTAAGCTGATCTAGAAATAGCAGGGCATTTCCTGGAGCCTCAGCTAGATGGGGCCTGGGCAGGGGACCTGGCTGGTCACAGGGAATCTGGCTTTCTTCTATGAAGCTGTAGAGGGACAACCTATTTGATATAATTGAAATTGAAGACCTCCTATTTCCCCCTCTTTTATTGCAAGGGTCAGCATGTCTGAGAAGTTACACAGGAGTCCAGGAAGAAGAGTTCTCAGGTTCTAGACCTTGAGAAGGAGCATCTGAGGAAAAGCATGGCAAAACAAACCAGGATAAGATGCTTTTCTCTCCTGTAGCTGCTAATCTTGCTGCAATGGAGTGGGAGGGAGCAGGCAATGCCCATCAGGTGAGCAACATGAGGAGAAGTAAAGGGAGCTGCTTCTTGAGTTGAAGTGCCACCAGCTCCTCCAGGCAGGGACTGGACCTACTTTTCTGTCAGACAGGTGATCAGCACAGCACTGCCACTCTCTTCACTTCTACAGAGGAGCAACATAACTTATTGCTTGGAGATCTCCACAGTGAATCTGAGAGCAGGAATGTTCTCAACACCACTGTGGATCTCCCCTGAGGTGTGGGCAGCTGAGTGGTGGGCATGTTAAATACCTCCACAAGGTTTTCAACACCCAGGGCTACTACCTGGGTATCTTAGAAGTCTTGGGGCTAAAGAGGTAAGG
Organism: Trochalopteron elliotii; assembly: GCA_024734555.1. NCBI lineage: Eukaryota > Metazoa > Chordata > Aves > Passeriformes > Leiothrichidae > Trochalopteron > Trochalopteron elliotii. The sequence goes on from JANPWX010000200.1 coordinate 350,707, forward strand.
GAAATCATCTAATGAGGTAAAAGCAGTTCTTACCAGATAGTTGGATGGGGCTTGGAGCAACCTGGTCTAGGGAATGGTGTTCCTGCCTGTGGCAGGATGTTGTAACAAGATGATCTTTAAGGTCTCTTCCAAACCATTCTGTGATTCTAAAAATGGATGAAGAAGAGGCCTTCACCTAAAGAAGGTTTTTTGAGCTCTCTTGTGCAGGACAGCACTGAAACAACTTGCTTAGAAGCCCTTGGAGAAGGTTTAAGCATTTCTAGGTCAGATGATTTTCTCTATGTGTGATACTGAAGTGGAAAGTGAAAGATCATGTACCTTTCCCTGTCTGGTGCATTAGCTGTCACCCCACAAATCAGGAAGAACTGTCCATGGTGTATCATGGTTGAGGGGAGAGAGGTTTCCTCTTCTAGTGTAGTATTTTCCTTGGTTTTAGGAAGAAATATGCCAAAATGTGGATTTGCAGGTGCTCAGTGTAAAATGCCCCTCTGAATGATCTATTTCAGCACAAACCAGGACAGTTAACATCATTGTGGCTGGGCTGGGAGAAAACAGTCAGAGCTACTTTGCCTGAAATCTGTCTCTCCTCTGGGATTTTTGAGGCTAACTGCTCTCCAGCTGGTGTAAGGTGGTGTAACATGCCACCCACAGTAAAGCAACATCAATTTTGTGGTGTGAATCTGGCACAGAGCTGGCATTTTGTGGTTGTATGTCAACTTCGATGAGAGTCTAAATATCAGGAGCAAAAATAAACTGTTTGGCAAGCAAATGGGAGAGTATTCCACATAGTCCCAACAGCTCAGCTTTGAAGTGATTTTTGTTATCCTGGGCCCATGGATAGAGTCACATAGCAAAAAAGGGTAGCAGCAAAAGGCGAGATTTTCACTCTGCTGCCAAGCATTTATGTCACTATCATTAAAATGTGGACAGAACATCCAAAAATAGGACAGGCACCTTAACGTACATCCCTGGAGAGGTCCCAGTCCCCATCTCAGTCAGGGAAATTGGTGTCACACAGTGCCTTAAAAAAAAAATGAAGGGAAATAAAGCTCCAACAGATTTCCACACTTGTTTTCCAGTGCCCTAATTTCCCTGTGGAAGCACTCTGTTTGTTTTCATTTCCAAGCTGTTGTAGTGCATCAAAGGCAGTGCTTTTTACGTGCTGGCATGTGCTGTGCTGCTCCTTTGGGCTGGCACGTGGCAAGATCACAATCCTACCAGGAGCAGAGGATTTATGGTTCTCAATTCCCCACGTAGCAGGGATGAGGAGCCTTTGCCCAGCAGCTCTTTGCTGGTCTTGGGCTGCCTCCACATGGAGCTGACCCCTGTGTGTCTGGCCCATGGCTTGCCTTTGCTGGCAAAGTATCTGAAGAGTCTTACCTTGTTTGGGGTCTGTGTTGGCTGAACCAGGACTGTGCAGGCAGAAAACATCCCACCCACAGAGAGGCAGAAAGGCTGGGGGGATGCTGGTGAGGGAGTGGGGTGACAGAGCCATGGCAGGATTTCAGGCTCAAGGTGACACCAGAGGGATGTCACATTCCCATTTCTGCAGCTGTGTATCAGTGAAACACTGTCTCTTTGCAGGCCCATTCCCAAGACCCCATTTTCCCTAAAAAGAAACATCAACCATGTCTTTGTATAAAGCAAAGGTACCAGAAGCATGGTTATGTGTTTAAGCATCCCCAGCCCAGCTTGTCCAGGGGAAAGTGGATTTTCTGCTTTCCCTTGCCAATGAACCACAGAGAAATGTCATCTCCTCAGGGAAAGCTTAAGTTCAATTAGGGGCTGTTGGATTTTCAGTGGAAATAGAAACCTCTCTGTAGCAGGGGTTGTACAAGTCCCTCCTTGCCTGGCTCAGAGATGGGTTCTCCACCCACCCCATGGGGATCTCTTCTGCCTGTGCTTCCTATTTCAGCCCTGGAACAGTCTTATCTCAGTTAATCTTCTCCTGAGGCAAGCCCTACAGTGGCTTTTGGAAATGCATATTTCCAAGGAATCTAGGCTTTTCTGTTCCCAAATATTGATTTAGCAAATTTCTGCTGTTATGACCGAGATACATCCAGTGGCTCGGGCTTACTGAAGAAAACTAGTTGGTGCTGAAAAGGGGGAGGGAAAAAAGTATTTCTGATCCAGATTGCCTTTTCCATCAGCAATGGTGTTTCAGTGGAATGAGAGCTTGTGTCCTGGCCCAGGTTTATTTTTGGGCTTGTGATGAGCACTATTGACTTTCTTCACACAGGGCATCCCAAAAATCTACCCCTGCTTGGCTGGGCACTGATGGTGTCATGGAAGTGCTTGGACTGAGGAGTTATAAATGCCAGAGAGGGCGTGCTCATATCAATATCCAGAAGTGCCCTGGCTTTGTCTCTATCTTATGCTGATTTTTCAGTCTTTAGAGGTTGTTGGGTCTTTCCAGAGCTGCTTTTGGCTCCCTGGTCTGAGGTGGAGGTTGAGGTTGGAGATACTTGTGCTACACTTCAGCACAGGTGGACTTCCTTGGCTCAGAGGGCTTCTTGCAGCCCCCCACCCTTGCTGCCAGAAGGGAGTTTGGTTTCCAAAGTGTGCAGAGGTGAGGTTGCCCATTTTGGGCCAGTTGGTGCTCCATTGCATGAAGATCAGCATGGTCATGACCCATTCCTACCCCTGGCCCTCATCACTGGTACCCAACCCACAGCAGCCTGGCAGGAAAGGATGTGGCTCCCCCCACTGCACCACTCAGGCAGTTAAATGAGCTGCCCAAGGTTACATGAGAGACGTGGGCTGCTGGTATTTAGCATGCAGCTAATTGATACCCTTGACATTGCACAGGCTGATGTTAAAAAGCATCAGAGAACACAGTGCAGGAGGTGAGAGCATCACAGTGAGTGCAAATGGTTTTTAAATAGAAGCAGAGCCCCTGTTTCCTTCTTGAAGGAGGTTGTAGAACTGGATTTCTCACTGCTAGGTTTGTTTATAGTCAGTGGAAGTAAAAGAAGGTATGTGGCACATTTTGGGAGATTGCATTATCATAGAGCTGATATGATGTCTCAGAGACCGTAATAAATACTGCTAAATATTTAAGAGCTTATAAATGTTTTAAAAGAATCCCTGAATAGTAATTGATGGAGTTTAGTCTCATGCTCAGTGAAACTCCTCCTCACTCTGGGTCATGAAGAGGAGATGATTGAGATGCAGGAAGCTGATGACAAAGACTGTGAAAAATGAGTTTGTATGGGACGCAGTGATGGGAATGTGACATCAACTGATACATAGTAGTCTCCAGAAGAGCCATGGGTGCTGCAGTCCTGCCAGTGCTGCTTTGTCCTCCCAGCACAGCACCCAAGTGTCTGCAGTTTCAGTGTGTTCAGGGCATGTGCTGGGTGTGGAGGTGTGTTTGTGACCCAGTCACCACTGCACCAGGGCTGGGCTGGCAGGTGTTCCTGCCACGCTGAGCCTGGGGAACAACTGCCCTTCCTAAAGCCCTTTTACTGAGGAAAGGTTTTGGCTGTTTGCTGTGATTTCAGCGGCTTGGATGTCAGTGGAAGCTCCTCGCTGTGTTACAGAGGGATGAGCGGGGATGCCGCAGCTCCCCGTGTCCCATACATCACCCCGGGTGTTTTAAGTGAGGTCTGTCCTGGCTCTGCCCCGGTCATTCCCACTGCTCTCTGCCGGTGCTGCTGAGCTCCAATGCCGTGCAGAGCCAGGCCGGAGCCCAGGCAGCCTCTCCCTGTCTGTCACGTCCTCCCAGAGCCCCATTACACCTCCCGCTCCATCGACCGATCCCTCCAGCTAATTACGCATTCAGATTTCAGCCCAGGATGAAATGGAACCAGGAGGCAGCCTCACAGGGGCCCGCACTTCTTACTCATGTTGCAGAGCAAAGTCTCTCTCAAGCTCCTGACAAGCTTTTGTTAGACGGAGGGGGAAGGAATTTTGCTTCTGGACATTTGCCGATGCATTCCTATTTAAGCAAAGGGAAAGGGTGAAGCTGTCATGCCGCTCAGGCATTTCTCCCAGCTCTGTCTCAGGCAGCGACCCTCTCATTAAACTGCTCTGCAATTCAGTCATCTCAATCAAATAAGAAAAAGTGATTCTTGAAATTCAGGATGTTAAAACAATGCATCATTAACAAAAGTCCCAGCTCCTGCCTCTTCATCCTTCTTTACTTAGAGAACTCCATCCTTTCATCTCAAATCCCTTGCTATGGGATGCAGTAGCCCTCACTGCTGCTCCTCTACAAGGATTGCAGTGGATAATCAAAGAGCAGCCTGCTGAGATTTTTAATTGTTCAAGTTTTCTTAAGAACCAAGCAAGAGGTTTTTATGTTTGAGGGCAGAGTTCTCTTTCATTGTTTTCCATCAGAAATGGTTTTTACCCAGCTGTTGGTTTGGATATTAACGCTCTTCAATATCAGATGCACATAGGACCTAAGGAAAAATTAATTACGCAAAGAAGGAAGAATAGTGGAGATCTGCTGACTTTCAGGATTCAGGCTATTTTACAGGCAGTGTTTTTCTGTTCAAGTCCAGGTGTTGGGCACTGTTTGAAATGAGGAAGGTGGGGAAACTCCATGGTCAAACAGGTTTATAATATCTGAGGTATCAAAACTCCCTATGAGAGGGCCACATCTGAATGACATTTCACAAATCTCTTCCTCCCAAAGAAGCTGACCTGGAGCAACCCATCACCCCATAAATCCACATGCAGGACATGAGGCAGTCTGGATACAGGCAGCTGATAGAGATTTGATTAGAATCATCTGTTTGCCTTCAGGTGCTTCATAGTACCCAAAAAATAGCTGCAAAAAAAGCCAAGTACCTGAGTCAGATAATGTCCCATTCTTTTTGGAGGGGGGCATTACCCAACCTGCTGCCTCTGAGACCAGCTCTGAACATCCCCATGGACCCCAGACTCCACATTTCTGGACCTTGTGGGCACTGTGCATCCAGAAGGGAGGAAGGAAGGCTGATATCTTCCTCTGCAAGAGCAGGGAGGCCCCAGTGAAGCTCTGCTACTTGCAGGCTGATAAGTAGAGGTGGAAAGGGGAATTGAGGGGTCATCCAATCCCTGAAGATGAAGCTGTTCTTAGAGCTGGGCAGAAATAAAACCGTGGTATATGAGCAAGGCTTTGTGAATGAAGCTAGAAGTTTGCACGTGAAAAGAATGAATGTGAAGAAATTTAGGACCTTAAAAAGGCAAGGAAAAAATGTCTAAAGTGCCAAAATAGGGGGTGTGGGCAATTCCAGAGGGGTGTTTTCTTCTACAATTGAAGAAAAATGAACAAAAGAAAATAGAGGAAAAAAATCAGTATCAAAATGTAGCTCATTGATCAACCAGATACCATTTCACCCCACCAAACCCCTCATTTCATTTTGAAGAAATCATCAGAACAATCCTCCAATTCTCACATATCCACAGGAGAGTACAAGCCCTTTCCTCTGCAAAACCTACAAAGAAACTACTTGCAGCACCTTTTTTCCAAATCCAGCTCTTTGTTGGCTCTGTCTCCAACTCTGAAACACCGTGACAGAGGACCTGGAGCCTCTGACCTTGTCTGGTGATGCCTTTAATCCCAGTATTTTACCCAAGACCATCTTCAAAATGAACTATTTTTTTTTTTTTTTAATTGAAAAAATTTGCTTTCTGCCTTGCTCTACAGAGCTGCCTTTTGCTTTTCAAGCTCTGGACACAGTTGTATTGGGGCTCCCTGAGCTGGGGCCACATGGGGAAGTGATTTAATTGTCAAAGCAAGCACAAGCTCGTTGTCTGGCAGAGCGCCAGCACGGGCTTTGGTGTGTTAGCAGAGCTGCATGGATTAGGTTTTGCTTTTGACATTGGTGCCTTGGCTTTTGTCCTTTGAGTGGCATCGTTTGCATGGGAAGGAGGGAGGAGGCAAACTGTGAGGAAGCCGCGATGGAGAAGATGCACTTTAGATGGCAGATCCCACTGCTGGGTGTCTGTGCCACTCAGCAGTGTTCCAGGGCTTCATGCTGAGATCCACAGCCAATGTGGGGATGTCTCAGAGGTTCCCTCCCTGAGCTGCTGAAGGGCAGGAGGGTTAAGCAGTGGCCCATGCTCAGTGCTCCTCTGAGTGGCAGCAAGAAATGAAAGTGAACTGCTTGGGGTTTGGTGTGTGTTGGCTGAGGTGAGCAGGTGGGCTGCCTGCATCAAACAGCAGCGAGGGTTTCATGTGGCTTTAATGCAGGGCTTTGTTCTGAATCTTATTTTTCTTCAATTATTAAGACTTTTTGCTTGGGCTCTGCTTTTTCCTCTCAATACCTCCTTAGGCTATAAATGGAGTTTCCTTTTGGATTAAAGGCCACCAATGTTTGTGTCAAGCTTTGGAAACAAACTTTGCCCTTGCTGTCCTCCCATCTTTCCTCCCCACCACAGTAACATCTCAGACTTTTTCCCACAGCCACATAAAGCTAGAAAATACAACGGAAATTTATGATTCAGAACACCTCTCAAAGCACAGCTGATACCACAAATAACTCAGAGGGTTTTCAGGACTATGTGGGTGTTTGCCTCAACCCCTTGGTAGGGATGGCTGTACATGACTGTGCCTCACCTACTTTTTTGTTGTATGTTATATATCTTAGGCAAAGTATTAATTTTTATGTATGATATTCATTTTGTATCCACAGACATGATTCAGCCTCATTTGGGGAGCCCCAGTGATCCAGTATTATCTCTGGCAGACAAAGTGGGGAGCTCTGTTGCAGTAAGTTCAGTAGCTCACAAGGCTCAGTGGTGGGATGCAGTTGCAGATTTGGGGTTGTAAGAAGAACCCCAGTTTTCTGGAATCCCAGTGATAATGAGGAGTCTTAAATTCATATGACTGATGGAAAGAATAACTCAATGGGAATCCTTCCCCCACTAGAAGAGACTTCCACATAATTAACTAATCTCCTATTCAGGCAGAAATCCTATGGGAAAAGGTTAGGTTTTGGTCTGAATAAAACATGGTAAAATCCACACTGATAAAAATGATGGCTGACCTACAATGGTGTGTTTACAGTGATATACCTGAGCAAATATTGTATTTCCTTTTGGCTTAATTAATGCCATATGTTAAAGAGATAAATTGTCTCTATGTTAAGCAAAAAATCGTCTTATTAGGTTCTCAAAGCTCCAATATTTGTCTGAATGATGAAGACAATATTTTTGCCAAAAATTCAGCTGTTTGAAATGCATAATTTACAGGATAGAGCACTGTTTTGGTTGGACTCTATAGTGCAGAGCTAGAAGAGTAACATAGATTATGGTCAAGATTCCTATGGCTTCACAGGATTACATTTTTAGACTTGGGGAGAAATGTTCCTCAAACAAAAATGATGAGGGGTTTAGATGCTAAATTCCGTGTCCTTTCCTCATCGAAGTCTCACTTGTCCCTATCAGGTATCTCAAGTATTGTATTCCAGGAGCTCTACAGGACGCATGCATAGAAAATTTCCACATCAAGCTACCCTATTTGAGCTAAAACCTGTCTTCCTGAAAGATGTCTGAGTGTTCATTTACAGCCTTCATGTGACAGAGAATCCATCAGGAACCCAGGTACATTCTCATATTACTTGATTACCTTCACTCAAACCCACACAACAGATTTGTAGTTTGAAGTGGTGCGGGATCCACTCTTGGCATCTCACCAGTAGTTATTCTGCTGAATAAAGTTGCCCACTTTCATCACATATCACATATCCCTCCCCCAAGGAGATCAGCATGCCCCTTAACATATTTAAGGTTGGATCTAGACAGACCCTCCCTAGTCTCCTGCCACAAAACCTGTCTTCCAAAACTATGTAATTCCTGTCACTGTTCCTCAGAGAAGGGTTTTGCTAATGCTGTACATGAAAATAATACAATCTTTCTTTTGCTGCTTGATATTCCCCTGCTCATATCTTCAAGGATCACATTTGCTGCTTTATTTAGAGCACCACACAGAGTTTGCATTCAGTGGGTTGTGCACAATCCCCCCTCAGTCCTTGACACCACCGCTGTTTGGCAGAAGACATTTGCCTTTTGTTTATATTTGACGTGTGCTCTTCCTTGCTGGACATATGACTTTGCCTTTGACTTTGCTGTTGAACAAGCCCTTTTTATCAAAAAACCCGAGTCAAGCAGCACAACTGACTCATTAGCAGCAGGAATTGCTATTCTGCCCACTTTGGGGTCATGGCCACTTTTTACCATCAGGGATTATATATTTTCTATCACATCTTTGATAAAGATACTGAAGAGTACTGAGCAAAAAGAAAATCTTACTGTGAGTCTAAAAGAACATGCACTGCATACTAATATCTCACTGATCCTTATTTTCTAAAATGCATTTTTTTACTTGTTGTTAGTCCACTGAATAAGGGCCACATGGATATCTTTAGTGTTATTTAATCAAAATAAAACTAAATATGAATTACAGGAATCTTTTTCATCAGTAGTTGCTTCCATCACCAAGGCCCTGTAATTTAATTTAATAATTGTTTTTATTTTTAAATAGTTCCTCTTCATCCTTGTTGGCAATTTCTTTTTGCTTACAGAATAGGATTCTTTAAAAAAATTTCAAACATATTGGTGTCCAGGCCTACATTTTGCTGGCACTTATGAAATGGAATAATGATGTTATCCTTTGCCTCTAGAAAATCATCATTTTCTAATGTACAACATTTCTTATGTGCGACTCATTATGTTCTACAAAAACAAGGTCTTGTGCAGAAATATCCCAAG